>CM066044.1:159901981-160147104 GCA_033557465.1 Ichthyophis bannanicus | reverse complement strand
CTTGTGAGAACCGAGGTGCGTTGAAAAGTTACTGCCATATTTACAGCTTAGGCTGTCTTTTGCTGATAACCCTTCTTTAACCCAGACATGTCAGCGGTTCGTTTGAAATCACTGTGTCCTTTGGATCCTGCTCTTCTAACATTCCGAATTTGATATTGAGAGACTTTAAAGGTTTTGCATGTTTGCAACCGTATCGATTTCCCCAATCGTGTCTAAGCCAGAAGGTATGGCTTTCAAAGAACTTCATATAATCCTTCACTTACTGATTGTCATGCTGCCCGCCCCAGAGGCCAAGGTTGTTATTGTAGGTCAGATGGAACATGAGAGTTTTTTATATATTTTGAATTTGGTCCTTCTGTAAGAGGTCTTGGTAGGTTTCCCAGGACCTACCGGGGGCCAAAGTTCCCGAGAACACACTAGCCAGAATGTAAGGGAAAATAAGGCTTTATTCCCCTTTAAAATGCACAATGGTTCAAATTATGGGAGACTACTTCAACCAACTGAAAGAAACCTTGCTTCAGGCAAGAAAAAGAAATTATATTCCACACTTGCTTTGTTAAAACTTTTTGCTTCACAGTGCTAGGCAGAAACAAAGTTAACAGGCAATTCGCTACTGTTTCACTATTTTATGTTTCATGCACCAGACCTTAAGGCTACCTTCCTGACAGTAGCTACAGTCCCTGCGGGGTTTTCAGGTGGGTCCTTCGTTGGAATTCCCCCGTCATGGTGCTGAGTATCAGACAGCTGTGAATCAGTGTTCAGTAAACTCTTGAGGAGTGTACTGAGGTTTCACTCATATAACACAGTTACTAGCTTTCCAATGTTCAGACCTTCAAGTCAGGGCCGCGCCCATGTGGAGTGTTTTGTTATGGCAGTTACTTCCCCTTGCAGGCTTGCCCTTATGTTATACAGTCTTTTTACCAAGGGCTTGGTGCTATGGTTTCACAAACAGTTTGAAATAGGGAGGATATACTCCAGTATCTTGTGTTCCCTGTCTTCTTAACATTATATTGCGTATCAGAAATAAAAAGGTATTGTACCTTGTTTAGTTGAGTCCCACGTGCCTGGTCCTGCTTGTAGTTCAGCCTGTCCTTGGTGAGCAGTAGGCTTTTCACACTCCTCTGGCCTTCATGCAGAGTTCACCACTCCTCTCAACTTCACACCTTTTACCATTTGAATAAGGAATACTAACATTTGCAGCAAAGACTTCATCCTTGCGCAGATAATGCTCACCTGTGTCTTGCATTTACTGCTGCCGGTTCTTCACACCAAACTCTGGGGTTTATTTCTCCCCTTGTTCCTTTCTTTCCAGTACCCTCTCAACCAAGTACTCCTGGAACTCTGTGGCCCTCGGAGCCACTATGCCCTCCTGCCAGGAACTGCCTTCCTCTCTGGTGCTCTATGACACTCCTTATTGGTGCTCTCCTTCGTGTTTTTCCTTTCCAGACGCTCTCTGTGGGTGTGTACTCTCCGTGGTCTTTCTTTTCCTTGATAAGCCTATTCTTGATATGACTCCTTTTGGTAGGCCTTCCTTGGTTTTAAAAAAATTCCTCTCGCTGGTCTCTCTCTCCCCTCACTGGTCTCCCTCTAACAACTTGTCCTCCGCTCCTCCTTTTCAAGTTCCCAGCCTGTCTTCAGGGGAAACTCCCCCTTTTCCTTCCATTGGCTGTTAGGTTGCATTACCTCATCAGCTCTGAGGGGCAGTTCTCTGGGCCTTGGAAGGTCACGCCTGCTGCCCTCTATTGGGCTCCTCATAACATTGCAGCTGATTGATAAAATCTGTTTTTCAGGATTTAAAACCCTTTTTTAAATTCCCTCCATGAATAGGCTCTGCGGTAACCACACTATAAAGCTGGGCAGGGACAAGGGGGAAGCAATTGTGATTATGAATACTTTCCTACCTCTGATTTGGAAGCGAATCGGCAACTACTGAATGCTTCCCATTATACACCATTAGCTGCGGATCCCCTAGTGTCTTTGCGGAAGGATATTGCAATTATTTCAGGACGATGCTTCAAAATTGGGGTTCTTGCCTGAAGAGAATTTCAGTTTCTGAATCCCAAATATCTCGAAAACTTCCAGTCTTCTACTTATTACTGAAAATTCATAAACAATGGTTAACCTCCAGGTCGACCAATATTATTGAGTAACTATTCTCTTCTGGAATTTGTTGGGAGATATCTGGATACTTTTTTGAAGTATGAGGTTCCAATACCCGCTCCTATATTAAGGATATGTCCCATTTCTTACAGATTCTACAGCAAGTACAGGACGATTCCTCTATCCGATGGTTGGCTACAATGGCTGTGGCATTATTGTACATTTCAATACCACAGGATGAGGTGCAATGCCTTCTTGAAAAGGTTTGAAATGGAAGACCTCATCCTTATAGGATGCCCACATACTTCCTGGTACAATCTGCTGAGGTGGCCCTGAAGAAGAATTATTTCCTGTACAATGAAACATTGTTTCAGAAAATATGTGATATGGTGATGGGTGCCACTTTCTCTCCATCTTTATTGAACCTTTACATGCAATGGTTTAAAACTGAGTATGTCTATTCTTCAGTTCATATGGAACCTGTGATTGATCTGAGATGCTATATCAATGATATTTTCCTTCTATGGAGTGGAACCAAAGAGGATCTTTATATCTTAATGGTTGTAATCAGGCGATTAAGTTGGAGGTGGTTTATGATCCTTCCTCTATACATTTCCAGATTGTTCAAATGAAGACATTATCAAGTTTTGTTACTACCTTATTTTCAAAACCAACAGATAGAAATGCTGTGCTACAATAGTACAGTTTCCATCCTGTTCCACTGAAAGATAGTCTTCCGTTTTCATAGCTGTTGCGATGCCAATGAATTTGTTCCTCCAATGCAGAATTTCGAGCGCAAGCACATTTGATGATAAAATCATTTGCAGAGAGGGGATACCCAAGGCGGTCTTGTGTAAAGCATACAAGCGGGCTTATTATAACCATCATGAATGGTTATTGCATTCATCTCGTTCTTCTGTGCCAGATGTGAAATCTGAATTGCTTTCCTGGGTGTTGCAGTATTCTTCGTTATCATCTAGGATTGTTACATCAATAAGGAAAACAGTGGTCTATTCTGTCTATACATTTTGTTTTGGCAAGTCTCAAGCCCATATTTGCCTTCAGTAGGGACAAGATCTACTGGACCTGCTTTGTCCTGCTGTGCCAAGGAAATTTTTGATTGGCATTGGAGGTCATTTACAATGTTGATGCTGTCAGTTTTGTTTTATTATGGACAAGACTGATAGGATTGTCCTCCCATTTAAAACCATTTTTTTGAAGTTCACTACCTCATGCGTGGTCTCAGTATGTAGTCTATTTGATCTGCTGTTCCTTAGCGAGATCTCTGTTGGGTAGACAACCAAATAATTCAAAGTGCGACCATCAGAGCATACTATAGTCTGTCCAAACATAAGAAGAAGATCATTCTAGTGGACTACTGTGTACAACCTTCTCATGACTTTAGTGACTTGCAATGTGTAGCTATTGATCATTTCTCACTGCTGCTGCGCGGTGGTGATCGCGTCAAAATCTGCCTCCAATGGGAACAGAAATTAATATATAACTTGAATGCTAAGGAACCTGCTGGACTCAATAACAAAATTGATTGGGGAATCTTTTGAATTTTTTAAACTCTTGATTCCTTCTACAATTGGTCAGGATATTCCCGATGTTTATGATAGATTATTGAGTGACTCTGCCAACCTTTTCCCCTATTGGCTCAATTTTAATTTAAATGTGCAGTTGATGATGTCAGATGCCACTGCTAAAGTGAACGTTGAACCTGTATGTGGAATATCACCCTGAAGAAGCCGGGATTGGTGAAATGGAGAACTTTGTCGGTTGGCTGGTCTTCCTGGAGAATCAGCACTTAAGATAAGTGGTTTTGGAAGCCTGGTCATGCTATTTGTCTGTTTTTCTCCAGTCAGTTATATACATTTTCCATTTCAGGAGCAGAGCTGCCATTGGGAGGCATTTGATTCTATGCCGCTACTGAATGACCTGAAGAAGGAAGAGACCTTCATTTAGAAATTAAAAATATAATTGAAATATTATAAAAAATACTTATGAATTGGAAACAAATAAAAATTGTTATTTTGGGGGGACGCTTTTGGCTCGTGATGGTGGAGAAGTACTGCTTTTCCCCTTTTGGCAGGTGTCGGCTACATAGAGGGAAATTGATAAAATTGCTGAGGCCTTTTCTCCCTTGATAAATTCGTTTGTTTAATTTTAAAACTTTTGTATATTCTCATATGATTGCCATTCTCCATGTAGAAGTGAAAAATGTGATGATAATTTGGTTGGGCCTTTAGTGAGGCGTTTCTGAGTTGATTATTGATTGTGATATTGCTATTGTGTGACTGGGAGTTTTTCTTGTGTGTGGTTGAGTTATTTTGCTCCCCAACAGAGTGTGGTAATATGGCTTTTTTAGTAAATTTAGTCCAAGTTTGTATTGCAAATTCATCTAAAGTTAGCCATAATACAATGGCTGGTTATTTATCCTGCAAGCAGCATCTCTTATTGTTCCCTCTTTCTAAGAAATAAGTTATATGTTCAGGTTCTTAACATAGTTAGTGAATTTATTCATGAGAAGAAATGTACAGAGCTGGTACTTTTTTCTATGACAACTGCCCAATGATTTATGTCTTCATATAGATATATAGATAGATTTTATTTAATTTTATATAAATATATGAGTTATTGCTTTTATGTTTCCATTCCGCAGGCAATGGAACATACAATAATTTAGCCCAGAAGAAGGCAATCAACTATTTTTATCATGCCAATGCACAGACAGCACAGGAAATTGATAGATTGCTTTTATTGAGGTATATCAAAGCAAAAGTAAGATAATGTTAGGTAAAGTTTTCATATTAGAGATTTCATTTCAGATCAATTTGAAAAGAAGCCCTGCATTTTGTGTGTTTTCATTTTAAGTGGAAAAACTAAAATAATCATAAGAGTGATGATAAGTATATGGCTTTCTGTGCTCAGCAATGCATTTACAAAGGTTAATCTGAATTTATATAAAGAAAGAATTGTTTATTTCTGTCCGTCAACAGTGCTAAGCTTTGCAGAGTAAATGTTAAGATACTTTTGCATGGACAGTGATGTGAAGCAGGTGGAGACTGAGATCTCCTTTCTCTTAGGAGGAAACAGGTGATGAGGGGTTCGCTTTTCACTTTGGGAATTACCCAAACTCAAAAGTGCATTTGTATTTCCAGACCCGGCCCCAAACCCACCGCCAAGAATTCCTGCCATTCATGTGATTTTTATCCTCATAAAACGGACAATGCCCACAAGCCTATTCCCATGTAGCAAGCATTTTTTTTAACTGTGAAAATTGCTTTGAAAAATAGGAATGTTCTGCAAAGGCACCTAGGGCCTAGGCCCATATGTGTCATCTATTTTAGAAAGGCAACAGATGCACCTAAATAGCCTCTCCAAAATCCCCTGAAAACCTCACACCTACTCTGAGCTTTGTGCATACAAGGTGTTGACAAAAAAGAAACGAGATTGTCCCATAAATGTTTTATTGCAAAATCTACAGAGAAATTACACATTGTCCCCTTCAAAGTAATCCCCCCCCCAAAGTTAATGCACTTCTGCCATGTACAGAAGCTCTCAGTCAAGTCCTCCTCCTGGAGGTCCCTCAGCTCCCTCATCACAATGGCCTTGATCTCTTCTAAAGGTCCTTTGAGCACAGTCTTCAGCCTGGGGAAGAGCCAGAAGTCACACGGTGCGAGATCTGGGGAATAAGGAGGGTTTGTCGAGAGCTGTGACCTGTTTGTTAGCCAAGAACTGCCTCACACTGAGCACAGTGGGTGCAGGCACGTTGTAGTGGTGGAGCAGCCACGACCTTGTCTCTCCACAGAGCCCTCCTGCTGCGCAAAACCCGGTCATGGAGGCAATTGAGGACCTGCCAGTAGAAGTGCTGGTTGACTGTCTGACCCTCAGGCACAAACTCATGATGGACCACTCCCTACTGGTCGAAGAATGCGATCAGCATGACCTTGATCCTTGATTTGGCGTGCCTTCTTGGGTCTGTGTGACAGTTGAGACTTCCACTGCAGGCTCTGTCTCTTGCTTTCAGGGTCATACTGGAAGACCCAAGTCTCGTCTCCTGTGATGACTCGGCCAACGAACTCTGAATCTTCTCCAATCTTCTCTAGCAAGTCGTGACAAACATTGACCCGGTGCTCCTTCTGGTCGTCCGATAAAAGCCTGGGCACCATCTTGGCGCACACCTTCCGAATCCCCAGCTCCTGCACCAAGATGGTCCACGCTGACTCACTGTTCTGGCTGAGCTCCTCATCTATAATCTGCACCGTTAATCTGAGATCACTCCGCACCACTCTGTCAATGTTCTCAGCCGTCTTTGTCGTGGAAGGCCGTCCTGACTTGGGGTCATCCTCCACCTCCTCACGGCCAGTCTTGAAGCATTTGTGCCACTTGACGACTCGTGGCCTTGACATTGCATCTTCTCCATAAACCTTCTGGAAAAGTTGGAGACACTCAGTTGGGCCCTTCTCCAACTTAACCAGAAATTTCAAGTTGATTCTTTGCTCCATATTTCTGCCACCTCCAGTTGCGTGACAAAGCAATGGAGCAGTGTGCTACAAAAAAACCTGAAAAAAAAACAGAGTGAGAGAGATGAAAATTATTATAGCAGAATAGTGGCGAGATATTGCACAACACAGTGACATAAGCAGTTAGCCAATTGGCATTGAGTCATGGGTGTGGCTGCCACAGTCTCATTTCTTTTTTGTCACACCTCGTATGTGCCAGTCAGAATAGGCCTGTGTTCTCCCATTGTTCACCCCAGTGAATCTCTACTATAGTATAACTGCTTAAAGTAGAATGCATGAGTCCTGAGCACGTACTTCATATGCATGTATCCTCCCGGGCAATTTTGGAAGCCTTGATGTTTTAAGTACACAAGTGGGCCCTTGTAACATTAAATGCATACAAATGAGGCCATAGATATATAAGGTAAGTCTGTAAGAAGTGCCTAGATTTATGTGTTTAGGTACACCTATTCCAGCAAGCCAAATCTACGCAGATTTTATGTTACTGAATATTAGCATAAGTGGCTGCAGACATGCATAAATATTGTCATGGTCATTTCCACTAGTTCCAGAGCAGGTGTAAATGACCGTAGATATCTAATATGCCTGATTCCTATTCTGTAAGTATGCGCCTAAATTGCACTATCCCAAAACTCCGCCCCTCTACTTGTCCACACTGAAAGTAAGCACCATTGGTCTGTGGGACATGCTGTCAGAATAGTGCCAACTAGATTCGTGTATAAATGACCTGAATACCTTGCTTTCCATGCATAACCTTGCATGGAAATCTATCAGCGCCTAACAGAATTAACCCTCATAGTGAGTATTTTGTAAAAAGGTGTCCAACATGGGGATAGCTAAAAAAGGCATGTATTTTAAGCCTATTTTATAAGGGCACAACACTAATAGCCAATTTTATGAAATCCCCATATGCTATTGGTGTGAATATACCATTGCTGGACTAACATGATCTCATCTACTTAGGGATGGAGTCTTAATAGTCGGATCATTATGAATTGTTAATCTATGTTGTCATCTTTTTGATAGTATGCCCCTGTCCCTACATACATTGTGCATACTAGACATAAGATATGCTTCTGTTTAAATGAGCACAAGCGTTATATTACTACTAAGATACTGTCAGCACCTTTGATAGAGCAAAACACTACGATGGGTGTCACAGACATCTTACATAGTGCAACGAACACGGAGACGTGGAGATTATGAACAACATCTTCATAGCAAGAGCATACTTGGATATATCGGTAGAACTTCTATTATACCTAATGGCCTTGATCGGGAGAAAGAATGGACGGTTTTTAATCCAATGCTGATTGGTACGTTTTGATCATGTGACTTTCTAGTTTGACACTCGTTCTTGACTTTCTAAAGTGGGCATCATAGACATGCGGCAACCTGTATGCTAACTAGGCACAACGTTATCAAATTACCCTCTAATTCTGATGTTTTGTTTATCATGTGGGCAGTTTAATATGCGAAAAGCAGCTCTGCATTAACTGTACGATGTATTCCCACCCTTTTCTCTGTTACTGTTAACAGAAAATTAGCAAAGACAGCATATTAACTGGTAGCACAGGGGGCTCATTAACTGAAAGGCACATTTTAGATAGTCCCTTGCAGATCAGAATTGAGAACATCGAGGTAGCCGCACACAGTTTCTGCAGTATTTTAGGAAAGACTCTGCCAAACGTGGAGCTATTCTAAACTGCAAATATGGGATGCATGTTATATAGGGAGCCGGAGGATCCATTTTACAAATCTACACGTGGGAATCAACAGAGGAAACCCAGCAACTTACACGTCAGGGCCAGCGATTACACGTGAAAGTTGGTAATCCACAATGTCCATGTCTATGGTAAGTGCTGGCACGTGCATGTGTATGTAGGCCATTTTTGCAAACCTATATGTATAATCGCCACTAATTAAACTACAGAAGCCATCTTCTCTTTACGTAGAATTTTCAGAGAGAAATAAATAACGTGGGATTAAGGAGGGCAGGGTTGGGAAAAAAATCAGCATTTTTAATAACCTCTACATGCCGAAGAGCAGCTGTAAATCCAGATGTGGACAATTCTGCTCTTACACGAGCATTTCCTGTAGAAAATGGGGAATACACCTGTAAACATCTGACCCACCCACGACCCCCCCAAAGCACACTGTCGACATGCTCCCTTGCCATTTCTGTGCAGAAGGACATCCACAATAAATTTAGCTCGTTCTGAAAATCGACATTTACATGTGGGATGCCATTTCCACATCTAAATGCTGGATTTCCCAAGTTCCTAAAATACCCCCTAAGTATTATGCTTAACAGCTAATGTAGTTTATTAAATAGGCCCACTCGTCGCTGCTGCTGCTGCCACCAACCAGAAAAGAAAACCACATAACTCTCCTAATAACATTATATCCTGATCGCTGCTAGTAGTAGAAAATGAAACAGACAGATATCTAAGAGGCCAATTTACTAAGCTATTACTTTGCTGTATGGCAGGGGATATCAACCCAGTCCTCAGGACACACCTAGCAAGTCAGGTTTTCAGGATAACCACAATGAATATGCATGAGAGAGATTTGCATTGCATGGGGACAGTACATGCAAAGTTCTCTCATGCATATTCCAGAGTTGCCAAGTTAGCCTCGTTCCAGGAGTGAGATTTTAAGCCAGTCCTGGATTTCTGACAATCTCATCCTGATGCATTATGGGACCTGCAGCACTGATTCCAATGGATAAAATCTGGGACTACAAATACCACACTGCATTGCAATGCAAATTTAAAACCAAACTAGCAAACAATCTCATTCCTGGAACTGGGTATCTGGCAACATTGATATTTCCTTATGGTTATTCTGAAAACCTGAACAGCAAGGTGTGTCCTGAGGATCTGGGTTGAGAACATCTGCTTTGTGGGAATGGATGGTTAACACAAATAGTTTTTGTTATGATAATAGTCCATTTCCTATTTTGTAAATTAATTTACAGCAAATTTTTTGCCTTAAAGTCAGTTCATACAAAATCACAGACTTTAATACAAAAAGCTTCAGTTTCACCTCTCTAAGGTGTAATTTACCTTTCATGCAAAGCTGCTATTTTCCACGATTTCTTTGTGTACTTTAATGTTCCAAACATTGGAAATGAGTAGATTTGCATAATTCTTCAGCTCATTACTTACTAAACATAATGTAATAGCAAAGTTCACAGGAGAAATGCACCTAAATGCAGGTTATCAAATTACGTGTTGGTGTGATTTTTGCACCCCAGCTATTTTGAAAGTTGGGCCGCAGCTTAGCCCAGCATCCTTCTTGTAAGCAATGGACAAAATTCACTAAAGTCTGCTAGCAATGATAGCAATGACAATTTACAATTGCCTGGCACCTTTCCCCGAAACAGGTTACCAATATTCAAATGGTTTTCTGCAGTTTGCAGCCCCTCAACTCATGTAAATGCTGGTGATCTTGCTATTTACCGAGCACGGTCCAGAGAAGTACCACCGCTACAGGCCACAGTAAAGATGGCCTGGTGAATTTTCTGGGGTGCATCTGTGGGCAGAACTGGGGTGGTCGCCGGCAACTGTCCGTATAGCAGCAGATATTCCTATACCTAAATTGATCGTTTAACCAAAGTTCGCACAGGTCACTGGCTATTCTAAATGTATTCAATTTTTTGCTGTTCGACGATCAGTAGCTGGATATCATTGCCTAAGCAGATCGCAAAAACGTCCTGGGCCGGTGAAACCAGATATTTCAGCACTGCAAGCCGTAGAGGTTTCTGGTGTTTGAAGATCCAGAGTTTAGTTTAAAGCGTCTGGCAGCCAAGCACTTGAAAGTGTTCTGACCTATCCTGGCCGCCGGCTGATATCGATCCACTGTCCTGTAACAAGAAATACCTGACGTTATTGTATAAGCTACACCGAAAAACAGTTAGGGTTAACATACAGTAGATACCAGAGGATTACACGCACACATGACACTTCTAGTGCCAGACACCAAGACCAACAAAGCCACTGTTTATAGGCGCAGAAATAGAATTTATAGTCCCAGGATAACACCGCTACAGCTCCTTCCTGCTTTAACCACTAGACCACCACTGCCTGTCTCATGGTCTAATATTTTTTTATCATATTGGGCTTCCCCGCCCGAAGACTCAAACTGCTCCACCTTATCTCAGATGGTTTCAACATGTCTTAACCATAGGAACCATCAGTAACAAGTAGCAGTATTAATTGTGCTACAGTTTTAACTTTACTTACAGTTCAGAGATCCTCTTGATTTTTCCCCCAGATTGGCTTGTCACATGGCATGTTTCAATTTCACTGTAATGTCCCGTGACGTGCTAAGATGGAAATACATTAAGAAATTCATTTACTAAGGGTAGCTGAGTTATGCCGGCACAGTTCTCAAATGCCGGCCACAGTTGTAAGATAAAAATAGAAATCTGAGACGGGGCCACTGGTCAGAGAGAATGCTTTGGCAGCTTTTAGGCCATTTAATCCGAGCTCAACAACGTACCTCACGTTATATATATATATATTATATAAATGTTTTGTTAATCTGTACACTGCTTTGATTCTTTGAGAAGGCAGTATATAGAAACCACCTCAAATAAACAATTAAATGCAATTATGCAGGTCCTGCTTCTGACCCCTGGTTGCTTAATGCATTTCTCGCAGTGTGGGACCAATATCATTGGCTGACAGGAGCCCATCTCGAAGCAAAACCTGAGATTTTGGGGGATGTTTACTTAAAAAACCGCACATTCCCGCGCCACACAATAGCGCACTAAAAGCGGTACTTAAGTGGCTCTCAAGCGCCCCGCACGCGTGCGCGTCAACACTAACGCGCTCCCGCACAAGTAACGGGCGGGTTTTTTTTTTCTTTTTTTTTTCTGCCTGAACCGCCCACATCCTTATATGGCACAGGCACACCCACCTAAATGCGGAACCCCACGGATTTCGGTGTTTAGTAAGACATACCCCTTTGTTGTTATTGGAAGCACGAAGTAGAAGCCAAATTGTCTTGTTCAGACACTCCCTAGTTTTAAATTTGGCACCGATGCAAACCTTATAACAAAACAAATTATCATTTTCTTACGAATCGAAGATTCTATATATGCCACCTTACGAGTACCTTGAATTTTTATCGCTATAGGGATTTTCAAGAGATGGTGCCTAGCCCCTTGTTTTACTTCTGCAGTTTTTTGAGATCAAGACATGTTGACGCGAAAGTTGAAACTCATAGTTGTTATGAATTAAGTCATGGGCTGCTACCAGTGAATGTGTCCAGTGTTTCATCTTTTCATTCCAAACCAACATGGAGAGATCATGGATCGAAGCCCCTGAAACACTAACAGAACTTTGCTTGATGCCAATTCCAAAATCTTTAACCGCCGAAAAGTCTAGCTTTTGGAATAGCAAATATCTACGTGGAACATTTATTAAAACCAAGAATGTACTTTTCATTTATTTATTAAAGATTCTTATATATACGGCAAATCCAAAGACTGACCATCATGGCCACACCCCAACTTTTTTCATACCATAAAAACTCAGAATCACTTATGTCAGCTCGAAATTTATTTATCCTCCACAAAAAAAGATGAGACTTACAAAGAAAAGAACCAGAGCTAATACTGAAAAGTTTTGTTGGAGCATGTTTGTCTTGAGGACAAACTTGCCTCTCGTAACAAAACTTTACATTTTAATCATTTAAGATGAACAAAGTAAAACCATTACTACAAGTGTATTCAACCACAATATCTTTCTGTGTGAAACCGCAAAAGACACCTATTATAAAAAATTTTCAACTTGCAATTTCCTGATGTGTTGTATGTTTGTTGTTAAGTGCCGTCTAGAGTCCGGTGTCGACTCACGGCGTCCCCTCTGCACTTAGTTGGCCCTAAACGCATTTGGGTCTTCAGTCAGTCGGCTCTATGTTTGCACATGATGGCACCCATAAGCCTGCGGTATTTGTAATCGATCCATCTCATTGCTGGCCTTCCTCTTGTATGCGGTGCCCAGTTCGCTACCATTGCCAATAGCATATAAGGTCTTTTCTTCTAAGGAGGCTCTCGCGTCCGACATGATGTGTCCAAAGATTTAAAAGTCAGAGTCTTTGTCATCTGAGCGATCTTAAAGAAAGCTTAGTCGTTTGATCTCCTCATATAACTACTGACTGGTTGGTTCCTTCGGGCAGATTATTTTCCAGTGCCAGCCTACTATAATATCAAAGGCATCAGTTTTTTCTTCCTATCTTTTTCAACTGTCCAACATCGTGTCACCCACATCCAATATGACATTATTATGACTAGAGGAGCTGAGAATACCATGGACTTGAACAAGTCAACAAATCTTTGTATTGAGAAGACAATCTCTCTGCGCTTGAGAATCTTGTTCTAAGTCCTTCATAGCCATTCTGCCAAGAGCAAACTCCTCATCGGATGGTCGTGGCTGTTTTGGTTGTGTTCTTTATTGATAGTTGATAGTCCAAGTAGGGTTAAAGTAGACTCAGCTATTTAAATTTATTCTCTATCAGTGATGACACTTATTGATTTTGACCCATTGGTTGTCATGGTCCTTTGTGTCTTCTTTCTTTACAATTAAATCTGCAGGTCCATTTTAAGGGGACTAAGGTTTTTTGTTTCCCTTGATCTTGAGAAGCAAATGTTTCAGATCATCTTCACTTACTTTCAGCCAGTAATGTGGTTTTTCATCAGAATAGTGAAGGTTTGTTTGGTGAGTTTTTTCTAACCAATCTTAACATCTCCAGCTTGTCTTCATACAGTCCCGCTTCTCTGATGATCTGTTCTGCATATAAATTGAAAACAGGTAGGTAAAAAGTATTGCAGCCTTGTCCTACACCCTTTGCTGATTTTTAAACCATTCTGTTTCTTCTGTGCTGTTCTGTTCAACCAAACTGTTGCTTCTTGGTCAAGTGTAAAGGTTGTGCAAGAGAACAATCAAGTGTTCTGGTATACCCATATTGCCTTCTTAATGGTGGCCCAGAGTTTTCTCATGGTTTATTACAGTCACAAGCCTTGCTGTAGTCCGATAAAACACATCTAGATATCCTTTTGGTATTCTTTTGTCTTTTCAAGGATCCATCTCCCCTCCGCAATGCATTCGTCTTTTGTTCCTTGCCCTTTTCCGTGAACCCTTCTTGCACTTTCAGGCAGTTCTTGTTCCAAGTATGATTGTAGGTCCCTGCCTGAATTAATCTTGAGTAGAATCCTTGCTGGCATGTGCTACAACTAGTCCAAACGTACTTCTGTCCAGCCGAAATTTTAACTGCTAGTTTTCTACCAGTGCCACCTATAAACACCAATCCTACAAAAAGCCTACACCAGCTCCCAATAAAGCAAAATTCATTACTGATCTAAAAAAACTACTAAAACCACATCTCTCAGAAAATACTATTAACCCGGATTAACAATAGATAATAATCACTTTACCATAGACCACCCAGATCGGCAGTTCAGTTAAAACCTGACATTTCCTCCCCCCCTCCCCCCCTTTAAGATGAAGATCCCCTCTCCCATGAACATAGTTCATTCCCCTCACAGAGGTTAACCCCATATTTATCTCCAAGTTGTATCCACGGTGTGTTAATATGAAACTATTCCTCTGTGTCTTGTTGTGTTGTTCGATGTAAACCACATTTGGACAAAAGCGGTATAGAAAAAACTGTTAAGATAATCTCAATAATTTTGTGGCGATCAGCAGCGATTATGTGATAATTTCCACAGTCAGTTGGAGCACCTGTCTTTAGTATTGGTGATATTGCACAGCTAGAATCTTTCCAAGTCAATTTGGCCACTGATTGTGTGCTTCCGAAATTTCCTGGCAGAAGAGGCCTTGTAAGTATGGTAACGATCTTGCCAGCTCAGATTGCTGGTCGGATACGTTCCATGGGACGGCCATCTGTGCCCAGTGACTTTGTTCTTTGAGTAGGATATTCAAGTTGATGCGGGTCGAGGACCCGGTTTTCTGTTTCTTGTCAGTCGCCCAGTAGGTTTCCGGTTAATTCATGTACGATAGGTGGCTGTTTGAAAAGTGGTCGTTCCTGTTTGTGTGTCGTCATTGGTATCTATTGTATGGGGGTGTATAAGAGGGCGGCGGATATGCGTTATATTCTTCTCCAGCGTTATTCTTGATCTTTATAGCATGCAGTCAGTACAGGAGTTGGCCCTGGGTGAGTCATCTTGTAACATTCCAATTCGAGGCTGGAATTTTCTTTTCAACTCTCATAAACGTAAGGAAAGACTGATCTTGTTCTTGTCCTCGAATATTTTTTTGGGGGGGGGGCTTCTAGTGCCTTGCCGTGTCATTTGAGTACTTCTCCTTGTCTTGTCTTGCTGCACGTTGGAAATCTCTGCATGCTGCAATTGCCTCGCTTTCTCCTCTGGCTTTAAGCTTTTTTCTGCATTTCTGAGCAATTTTTTCAGAGTTTCTCTTCTTCTGTCAGCCGTTTTGGCCTGTTTTGCGTTTTTCATCTTTTGTAGAGGACTTTTCACTTTCTTCCCAACACAACTGTCTTTATTCCATCACATAACTCTGTTCTGGATCTTTGTCATTTGTATCTAAAGCAGCAAGCAATTTTGCCATGCAGTCTTTAAATTCCAGTGATATAGTCGCAAAGGGTCCTATTTTACTACAGTCAATGAGTGGTTAGCACCCCGTCTGTACTTTGCATCTGGTGCAGTCGCAAATGCTTACACAGTCCCTATGTGCCCCTATACAATGTCACCGCCAAAACTTCAGAATAATGGGCCCTTATCTGTCAGCTTGACTCCTTAGCATGTGATTCTCATTAGATGTCATGAGGTGTCATTTTGAGCCCAGGCATTGAGCATTGCGCGAGCCACCAGAGATTCACCTCTTTTTTGAGGCAGGCTCAAGAGGGTGGGAGCCTTGATGTTTTGATATTGGGATGGTGTGTAGAGAGGAGGATGTTAACAATGAGAAGTTGCGAATTCTGGCATTAATCCCTTCAAGAGGTTGTCCGAATAGCAGTCAGAGTGCACAGTGGAACCCCCTTTTAAGATTAATAAGAGAAAATATTTTGTTACTCAACGTGTAAATCCCCACTCTGGTAATTCGTTACCGGAGGATGTAGTACGCCTGTTAGTGGAGCCCCGGTTTAAAAAATTTTTGGACAAGTTCGCTGGAGGGCCACTACCTCATGGAGTTCGTTATTGATGGGATGGGAACAGCTGGGGGATGTAGCAAAACAGTGGGCCAAAAACTGAAAGGGGGTATTTTCAGGGCAACCAACCTTTTTGTTAAAAGGGTTAAAATAAAGTCACAAGGAACCGGAGACCTGCTATGTTTTGCGAATGTGAGAGTAGCTGAAAAAGTGAATAAAAAGAGGGAGGGGCCCTCATGAAATACAAGAGATCACAGAGAGCAGAAGACAAGCATCTGTATTTGGAAAAACTTAGAGAAGCTAGCAATTAGTCAAGAAGGCAAAGATTCAAAAGGAGGAGGAAATAGCCAAAATGCAAATAAATGGGGGGATTAAGAATTTTTCAGATAGTATTAGTGAGAAGAAGGAAGACACAAGTGGTATTGTCCACTCAAGGGTGCAGGGGGGGAATATTTAGAAGCTAGATAAGGATAAAGCGGAATTGCCTAACAAATATTTTTGGTTCTGTGTTCACCGATGCAGAACCAGGAGCATACCTCAGAAAAACACCCACACATAAGAACAGACGCGAGGGACATCTTGAACTATGTTTCAGAAGACTGTGTTCGTGAGAAACTAGCTCACCTTAAAGTAGCAAAATTGATGGGACCGGATGGGATATCCCCTAGAATACTGAGGGACACGTGGGGACGTTCTAGCAACTCCTCTGAATGATCTTTTCAGTGCCTCGTTGGAGTCGTGAAAGGTGCCATAGGAATGGAGAGAGGCTCATTTTGTGCCTTTACACAAAAGCGGAAGTAAGGATGTGGTTGAAAACTACAGGCTTGGTTAGTTGTAACCTTCGGTGGTGAGTACATTATTGGAAACGCTGCTGAAAGAGAAAATGAGTTATGTTTCTGGAGTCCAGCGGATTACAGGATCCGAGGCAGCAATGGATTCACCAGAGGCAGGTCTTGTCAAACAAATCTGATTGAGTTTTTTGACTGGGTGACCATGGTGTTGGACCGACGGAGAGCTCTAGATGTGGTGTACTTTAGATTTCTGTAAAGCCTTTGACACTGTTCCTCAGCAGGCGACTTATAAACAAACTGAGCACCCTAGGGATGGTACCCTAAAAGATCTCTGCTTGGGTTAGAAATTGGTTGTGTGGGAGTCTACAAAGAGTACAAGTAAATGTAGCTCACTCCAGGAGAAGGATGTTACCAGTGGTGTGCCCCAGTATTCTGTCCTTGGTCCCACTTCTTTTTAACCATTGTTGTTTTGTATATAGAGCGGAAGGGGCCAGTCGGGTAAGGTTTGCCTCTTTTGCGGATGATACCAAAATCTGCAATAGAGTAGACACCCAGGAAGGGGTGTAGATACCATGATTGAGGATTCTAGCTAAGCTTGCAAGACTGGTCTAAAATTTGGCAGCTGGAGAGGTAATGTTAAAAAATGTAAGGTCATGCAATTTTCTGCAGCAATACAGGGGGTCAATAACAGTATAGGAGGTAAAGTACTTTTGTCCCCTAAAGCAGAGCGGGACCGAGGCGTGGTTTGGGTCTGATGACCTTTAAAGGTAGCTAAACATTTTGCAAAGTCGACAGCAAAATCTAGAAGGATGCTTGGGTGGCATACGGAGAGGAATGTCTAGCAGCAAAAAAGAGGTGATAATGCCTCTGTATACGTCTTTTGTGCGACATCATTTGGAGTATGGTGTGGTTCAATTACTGGAGAACGCACCTGTCAAAAGGATGTGAACAGGATGTAGTCGGTGGCAGAGGTGTTGCTACCAAAATGATTAATTGGCTTCAATATAAAGCATATGATGACAGACTTAAGTATCTTATAATGTACACCTTAGATGAAAGTCGGGTTAGAGGTGATATTATTGAGATTTTTAACTACAATCCGTTGCATAAATTGGTTCAGGAAGAGCCCTCTTTCAATTGAAAGCAAGTTCTGCTACGAGGGGACATGGGATGAGGTTGAAGGGAGATGTATTCATGAGTGATAATATGCGGAAATATTTCTTTACGGAAAGAGTATTGAATCCGTGGAATAGTCTCCCAGTGGAGGTTGGTAGAGATGAGGACCTTACCTGAATTCACGAAAGCATGGGACCACCAGAGGATCTCTAAAGGCAAAAAGTGAACTGTTTGTCGTTGTTATGGAAGGACAGACTAGATAGGCCATGTGGTCTTTTTCTGTCTTCCTCTTTTCTATGTTTTCTATGTTTCTGGTTTCTATTATTAAAGGAGACCCAGAATAGCCACTGCTTGATTCCATAACGAGCATTGTGGAAATGTGTGTCTTTTTGGGAACCTGCTTAGGTACTCGTGATCTGGATTGGCCACTGTTGGAAACAGGATCCTGGTCTTGATGGACTTTGGTCTGACCCATTATGGCATTTCTTATGTTCCTATTAGCTGCCCAGTGCATCTGGGAAGGAAATATAATGCAAGCTCAAAGCTGGCGTTATCTTTCTAGGAATAACACAGGTGGTGGTGGTGTACCTGCTCTAACTGCCATATTGGCAGTTATTTGTCTTTGCATTTAGCTCACACTTTTCCAGTAGCAGTTCAAGGCAGGTTACACTCAGGTCCAGTAATTATTTTCCTGTTCCCCAGAGGGTTTATAATCTAAATTTGTACCTGAGGCAATATGCAGCCATACCCAATCTCACCCTAACCTCACCCAGACTCCACCCTATCTCACAGCATGCAGTAACAGTTCCACCCCAACAGGCCCGCAGAATTGCTTAACGCATACTGAAATGCACGTTAACTGCATAATATGTTTTCGTAAAAGGACCCCTAGGTCATTTGACCATTTGGAAGGGGGCAGGGAAACACAAAGGGCCAGATATCAGCTGGGAGGCTATGGCGCCACTATGGCACATAGCTCTGCCCGCCGACCCTTAACATCAGATATTCAATGCCACATGAAGCCAAAGGCTGGCCTAGTTCTAGCTGTGGATGGCTAACCAGGTAGTGGTACAATATCGCTGCTTCCCAGTTAGCAGCAGCCTCTGCTCTGCCCCAGAATACCCCCAACATGCCCCAATGCTAATCCCAGAGCTTTGAAGGGAATATTCAATGGCACTAACCATGTAAGTGCCGTTTGAATTTCCTGATTTAGGGCATTTACATGGTTTATATGGCTATAAACCATGTAAATGCCTTTTGAGTGTCAGGCCCAAGTAGGTCACTATTCAAAAGATGAGGTCAGTACTTGTTTTTAATACTGGTCACAGCATTTAAATTATCCACATATGTTCAGCACTGCTGTCCTGATATCTGTAGAGAGCAGTGACTGCAGTGCTCTATGGATAACAACATTCAGCGACTATCTGTTGTAGCTCAATTAAACGGCACAGCTGTATGGATAGTGGCTGAATATTTCTTTCTATAGAGTTAGGGAAAAGGACAGTGCCAGTGCAGTCTGCAATAATTTTCAGGGAATAGTGCTGCAAGAAATTCATATAACAGCATCAGCTCTATGGATAAGACAAACACAAATATAAACATTAGAGGGGAATAGAATAGAAACATATATTGTCTACAGAATGAGAATATCCTATTGATTTTTTTCAATTGATAAGGACGCTGTGGAATAACAAAACTGTCTACTTTCTTAATTAAGAAAAATCCAATTACCGCCATGAAGTATAAATTATAAGGCCATAAATCTCGCCCATCATTCTTCCTGATGTGGTAGTGTTGACACTTATTTTTGCTAACCATTTCCAGAATGAAGGATTCATTCTCAGGATCTGTCAACCTGTTCACAGGTTAGCTAATTGTAGCTGGCACAGTAAGTGTTTCTCCTATGGTGCTGTGCTGCATACCGAAGTTTGTTTCCTCCGCAGGTTTACCAAAGAATATTTCCTAACAATTTAGATGCAACACTGGACATTTCTGAGATACGTAAGGGACATCCGAGTACCTGGGAATGCCCTCAGCCACACTTCCTCCATGCCCCCTTTCAGACCTAGATGTCATCGGGGCCGATAAGGCCCTTACATGGGTAACTTCCTTAGTTATCAATGTAAGGGCCTAATCTGGGATATTAGAAGGGCACCTACATGGGTAGTGCCCTTCAAATAGCCCGTCTATGTTCCTCACCCACCCAGATGCTAGCCGCATAGCACTGGGGCGTGTTAGGGGCATTCCAGGGCGGAGGAAGGGACTACACGGGTAGCAGAGATTTTCATTGCTACCTGCGTAGTCCTCTGCGCCTTTAAGATAGAAACATAGAACCATAGAAATATGACGACAGAAAAAGACCACATGGCCTATCTAGTCTGTTCTTCTAGAAAAATCCTTGCCTATCTTTAAGACACAGAGGCTATGCGGGTAGCAATGAAAATTGCTGCTACCCGTGTAGCCTCTGCGGCTGCCGAGGTGTCCAGGCTAACCCAGATATTCACTTCCACTGGCGCGGAAGTGAATATTCGGGTTGGGGGGTCAGCGGGCAGGCTATGCGCCGCCGCAGTTCATAGCCTGCCTACCTCAAGATCGGGCCCCTCATGCTTAGGACATCCACAGACCCAGCTTCTCAAATGACTCTGGAGAAGTCACTGTGCTTTGGTCATCTCTATGCCTGTTTGCGGATGTCCAGAGCATGAATAGGACTTCCAGAATGACCCTCAAGTGACTGCAAAGCCTGTGGGTAAATGTTGGGGATGTGGCCAGCAGTTAACGCACTGAGCAGACCTTTACCACACAGTAAATGCATCAGCAGATAGCGCAATAAGTTCACCCTCACTCTCTGCTGATGCAGTTACCACAGCCCTATGCTTTAAACAAACCCATCAAACATTAGCCTCACTTCTCTCACCCTCCAAACATCATCAACATCACCCTCCAAGCCTCAATCATACCCCGCCCTTTCCCGATCAGCATCATCCCCCCATCCTTTCCAGATCAGTTTCAGAATCACCCCCTGCACCCACAATCAGTCTCAGCTGATTCTAATTAGATCAGATATGGTTGGCAGTGCGATAGGGCAGCCATACATCCGCTGTGCCTGGTACTAGGAGGCATGACTGATGTAGTGCCAAGATTCCCCGGGTTGTCCAATGCTACCTACATCCTTACTCAGGCCAGGATCAATAACAGCTGCGAGAGCGGTGATATATCTAAAGTCTGGCTACTTGGTGTGATGGCACAAGGATCTCCCCTGCCATGCCCACACAGCCCTCAACAGGGGAGCAGTGCCACAAAGCTGGCTGTGGGAAGGCAGACGGGATTGCTCCACAGATAGCAGATGTATACAGACCAACATACACCACGATGGGACAGGTGTAGCTGCTGTAACAAATGCCAGTACCCAGACAGGTGGGCCTCAGATGCCATGACTGGAAGGCCCTACTACAACTACAACAACTACTACTGATCATTGTTATAAGGCGTATGCAGCACTGCACAGGCACATGTAACAAATGGTCCCTGCTCAGCGGGGCTTACAATCTAGACAGGACAGGCAACACAGCAGCTGTGAATAGGATACATCCAGGGGGAATGGTCAGGAAACACAAGCGAGCTTAGGCAGATCTGATCCAACAGCAGCACGGGTGAGGTGAGCACTCAGCCTGGATTTGAGAGGGACCAGGGATGAAGCCTGATGTACAGACTCAGACAGTTTGCTCCAGGCATACAGAGCGGCAAGGTCTAACCCAGTATGGCATATGGCATATTTTATGTTCTTAAGGTGAAGGGAGTGAGGTCGGACTTGGCAGTAGAAGAGAAGGGCACAGATAGAAGCAATCTGACAGAAGAGCGGTGTTCACAGGGAGGGGTGTCAGGAGAGATAAGAGGGGAATGGTAGTGCAGAGCAACAGAATGAGTGCACTTATAGGCCAGAGCCACGAAAAGGGCATACATTTGTTGCTCAGCAATATTATGCATCCTTTGAGGACCTGCAAGGTTAGTTTGGGTTTTGTTGACTCGGTGAGGGTCCATCCCTAGCAGTTTAAGACATGTTTGAGATGACCAGGGCAGGAATCACTGGGCTGGTTCCTAATGCCACATACCATTTGATGCAAGGTATGTCCTGACATACATGTTCCCATTTACATTCTGGTATACCATATTGGGGTGTACTGGGCCTACCTAGCACTTTTCAGGACATGAAGGGGGCTGGTATATGGTCTAGGTTGCAGCAGCTGTCATTTCTCATTGATATTTATGTCTAGCGTGCATGCTTAGGAGATGCATGTTTTTCCCGAGGGACATGGCGTTTGCAGGTACATCACAGGGATGGACAGGATCCAAAACATGTAACGTTTCAGAATATGGTGAGCACAGGGGCTTATAAACCATTTACCCGTGTCCGAAGCATGGGGCTAGCTGGATAGCGCTTGTATGTGCCCGCCGAACACATCGATCGCCCTGATTCCAGCCCTGCGAGCATGTCCAGACCCGCATTTGCGGAATTAGGTTCAATGGGAGCCCATTTTTCCACGGGTCAGACGTGCTCGTTACGGAATTGCGCTCTCAGTGGTTAAGGTCTATGATATTTCTAGGGTCTTTTTCTCCAGTTGATTAACTGAAATTATTTTAAAAGCAGCTTTTGTTTGTGTATAGATTTATACCAATGTGTTCATGTAGCCACTAGGAGAAAGGACTTAAATTTGCACTTCACCAGTCCATTGTCAAATGACAGTTTTTCCATCTTGCTCACAAAAGAGTATAATTAGTGTCTGAAACTACCAAAAAAGCCAGGTGATCTCAAACCAAGATATCTGGTCTATGTCGTTTCAGAATAATTTCACATCCCTATGCCATACTGAATCTGATCCTGGAGAAATCTTGCAGGCGGGGAGATCCAAGAGACCCCCTCAAAATGTACTTATTTTCAAATGCATGTTTGGCGCTGGACTATAATTTTGGAACAAGTATTTGCTGTTATGTAAACTACTTTATGCATTTTGGATCAGTACGTCTGTCTTTGGATTGAAATAAGAACGGTGTGCGGAGAACATTTTTCACATTGACCCTCAAGGGTCTAGAAGCACTTGCTGCCCTCATCCTAAAAACCATTGGGGCTGTGCTGAGTTTTGCCTGGCCCCATGAGCCCTCATAGGTATGCCCCATGGTCAAGGAAATATCTAGAAAAAAAAAGAGGTTGGTTATTTTTTTACCTATTTTTTTATACACTCTATGGTCCCTCATTATCTTTCCTCCCTCCTCTCTCTCTACCCCCCCCCCCCCTCATGACCTCTGCTCCTTCTCTCGTCTCCTTCTCTCTGTGCCCTTCTCTTCTAATGCTAATCCTTTCACATTGCTGCTCCTTATGCCTGGAATAAGCTTCCCCTGTCTCTACGTCAAGTCTCTTCTTTCTCCCTTTTCAAATCCTTGCTAAAAACGTACCTCTTTGAGACCGCTTTCGGACCATGATCTTTGTTTTCCTTGTGTCTCCTCTTCCCTTTGACCTCATGCTTCTTGTATTGTCACATCTGTTTGTCTTTTAGATTGTGAGCTCTTTGAGCAGGGACTGTCTTTCTTTGTGTTTGTACAGTGCTGCGTACACCTTATAGCACTTAATAAATTATTATTAATAATAATAATAATAATACAATGTTCCTGAACCAAAAACTAGCAGTGAACAAATGTGCAGAACAATCTTCAATAGGAACACCATGACAACAATCAATAAATCAAAGAGACACCACTCAAATTAAGTCTACTGATATCAATGTCCATAGATAATATAAATATTATACCTTCACTATGCCACAATTGCTGTTGGAGACTCAAAAACATTCTCCCATTCCTTACTATTACACAACCTGGCAAGTGGCATCCAGACCTAGGCCATATTCCCTGCCCCTCCCCCCTTCCTCTACTGCCTCCCACCCCTTCTCTCCCCTCTTTTGCCATGCCCTATGTCCCCTTGCTTAAGTCATTCCTCACCACTGACAGAATGCACAGACGACCAGTTTTGCCACAAAAATTTAGAGTGTATTGGATAATGTTGGCCACAGCATAACCTTAAACAAACATATAACCAAAATTCAGTGTACAATTCTCAAACATATAAACAACATTAAATTGCCCTAAACCTCTCTGACACTTATTCTCGAGATGCACAGCCCATACTTACCAAAGGGTGGTGCCGTCAAAGCCTGCCCCTTCACCTGAAAACACTTCTTAACTATTGCTGTCATAACTGCTACACATTATCCATAATACGCTGTGTGGGGTAACATGTACTGTGCCCTATACCCCCGGTAGCAGCAGCGTCCTCTGTTTCTTACCCAGCCCATCAAAAGTCAGGATTGCTGCATATTTAATATATGGCAATGAGGTGTATCCCTCCCTCTCTCTGCCGTCAAAGCATGGGGAGGCACATTGCCTGCTGATCCTGCTGCGAATCTGTTCACCCTGTCAGGGGGAGGACAATTTCCTTGTAGCCACTCCCCCTATAGTCAATTGTACAGCTGTGCGCTCAGTCTGATGCCCTTAACCTCTGGCCACACCCCACCAACAGTGACTTCTCATTTGTTGGGGGGCCCCACCCGGTACTTGGCTGTGGCCAACAGCATTTCTACCATGTCCTGGGCTGCTCACAGGAAAACGTCCATGCCAATATTCAACCAGTGTACGCCGTCTGCGTGACACAGGCCAGGGCAACTTACATCAATGAGGTCATGCCCAATGTAACTCTCCCCCCTTGATTGCCTCCTTGAAGTGAGCCAACCATAAGTTCACCTTTTGTCTCATTTTCTCCACTGCCTAGTGTGACCTTTTTGTCTTTTCAGACCCTCCATGGTACCACCCAAGTCCCAGAGAAAATGTCAGCTAGCTGCATCTTCCAGTTAATTTGACACTGCGGGTATTGATCAATCATTCCCCCTCCAGATGCACCTCTAAGACCCAAGGGCTCCTGGCAACCCTCCTTCTGCACATAAGGGACAGAAGGGATGGAACCAGCAAGATTTCACGCCCCATTCCAACAATCAACCCTCTGAAGGATTCAGGCCCAAATTAAAGCCCTGTGGTCTGCTCCAGGTTCTCCTTTGCACCCAGTGAACGTATGGATGGCCTCATGTCCACATTTCCCGGGGAGTTTCACCTAGGGCAAACCATCAAAAGAACACAAGAAAGGTCAGGTTAGTCACAGCAACATTCGTCAATCTCTAGCTTCTGGGCAAACATACAGGTTATAATAGTCAGAACACCACCCGCCCAGGGGCATGATTTGTTCCCTTGTCATGCAAGTACAGCTGCCATGGTAGCCACCTGCTTCCACACCTTGGCAAACCAGAAGCAAGACAGGGGTGCTCCACCCCCATTGACCAACACTGCTCACCTCCTATTGTGGCATAATCATCTGCAATCCTCAAAATAACACACCAGACATGTGCGGTCTCCTGGCAGGGGTGACCATGACAATTTGCCCCTCCCTTTTGTGGGGCCCATCTTAGAGCTACAGGTCTGCAATCAGGCGTGCGGCAACACTCGGGTGACCATCCCTTCATTGCCCTTCCAATGACAAAATCCGCTGAAGGGCTCCATTCTCCCATTGTTTTGGCAAAAGGGGCAATAGCCGTTAAGCACGTTCTTAATGTAGATTTGCTCCTACCCCTATCCCTGCAGCAGAATATCCAGTGAAGAATGGTGCTGGTATTAAAGCAGTCACCCTCCCTGATGCCTTCCTGCACACAAAAGTCCCAGAAGTAATCCCGGGCCTTCAAGTATGTCAACTTGGTACACTCTGCCAGGAAACCCATCAAGAGACTCCAAACTTCAGCGGGCCCAACACCAGATTGCCTCTGGAATGGATGTCTTGACTGCATCTGCCCCAGGAGCACTGGCCCACAATAGTGCCATCTTAAAACCAGAAAGGGCATCGGCATTCATGTTATGGAACCAAGAACATGAGGATGAAAGAAGCTCTCCTACCCTGAGTGCCCCAGAAAATGCTAAAGAACATATAAGAACATAAGACATGCCATACTGGGTCAGACCGAGGTCCATCAAGCCCAGTATCCTGTTTCCAACAGTGGCCAATCTAGGTCATACGTACCTAGCAATATCCCCAAAAGACACAGGTTCCACAATGCTTGTACTGGGTCAAGCATTGATATCCTGGGTCCCTTTTTAATAGTGGTTTATGGACCTTTCCTCCAGGAACTTGTCCAAACCTTTTTTAAACCCAGCTATACTAACAGCCCTTACTACATCCTCCGGTAACAGATTCCAGAGTTTGATTACACGTTAAGTGAAAAAATTTTCTCTTATTTGTCTTAAATAGTTTACCCTGTAGCTTCATTACATGTCCCCTAGTCTTTCTATATTCTGATAGCGTAAACAATTGATCCACGTTTATCCGTTCCACTGCATTCATTAATTTATAGACCTCTATCATATCTCCCCTCAGTCGTCTCTGAGAAGGCGTATCTGAAAAGATGGGTCTCAAAAGTGTCCTAGCAGTCCACTATCCATGACAAAGAGCAGCTTCCTTAACACCTTGTGGGCGATCGGGCGCCTGTGGTCTGGAGCACGGCAATGGTCAGCTGCCCCACCCATCATCCTTTAGCAATGACGAAATCGGCCAAAAGACTCTTTTTCCCCATTGTCCAGGCGAAGAAAGTGACTGCCACCAGGCACATCTGTTCTGCAGATTTCATCATGCCGCTGCCCTTGCATAATAGAATCCACTGGAGAGTGGAGCCTGTCTTGCATCGGTCACTGTCCCTGATCCCGTTAAGGCTACAGAACACACAGAAATGCTCCTAGGCTTCCAAAATATTTCCAGTTGATGCATTCGGCCAAGGAAACCCGTCGACAGCTTTTGCACTTCAGCGGGCCAAATGCCTGGACTGCTGCTGGAATGGACATTTTGATGGCATGGAACAATGAGAAAGGGTATCAGCAATATTATTGTAGAATCCTGTAATATGTTCTGCCTTATAGGTGATATTATGCAGAATGCAGAGCATAACAATTTCCTGGGGCAGCACTACCAAGCCTAGCATCCTGGCATACATCTCGTGTACTGCTTGGACCGTGCCAAATTATCGGTGCGAAATGTAATGGCTACCATCTTGGGGATTAACTCCAGGGATGTGATATCCTTCTTAGTGCCAAAGGAGTGCCACTCTCATGGCCAAGACTCTGAGCCCCACGACCCCCAGAAGTATATCCCAAAACAGGCCCCCCCCCCCCCCAATGCATCCGTGAACAATTCCAGGTCGCAGTTTCAACATGGGGAGTCCTGCCAGAAGGCTAAGCCATTGAAGGCCTTCAAGAAATGTTCCCCTTACTCATAGGTCTTCGCATATGCTTTCATCAACCCTGATGCGGTGGTGCCTCTGCTTGACCCCCTTTGTCACAAGAGCCAGTCGATGACAGAAAACCGACCACATCGGGATCACCTTACAGGTGAAACATAATAAACTGAGCAGAGATTGAAACTGCTCTAATTTAGCTTTCTACTCTAATCTAGTTTTTTGCAAGCCTCTCATTTGCCCAATGGTGGTTTTTAAGTTCTCCAACTTATCCCTGGGAAGTCTAGATACTTGGACTTGTACAGTATATCTAGGTCGATTCTGAGGAATGTGTCCTTTCGGTCCCACGGTCTTTTCTGCCACAAGAGGTACTCCAAACTGCTGTGCGATGGGCTAAAAGGAATCTAAGATCCTTTTGCACTCCCCAAACCCAGCCCTCACGAACAGGAAATCATCTAGCTAATGAACAGTTGAGCCAGGTCTGGCTATTTCTTCAACCGGCCAAAGCAGGAATGAACTGAAATGCTGAAAACATGCAGAGGAATTAAGCAGCCCATGGACATACATTTGCCATAGTAGTCTTCACCCTTGAAGGTGAAAACCGAGTAGATGAAAAAGACTCTGAGTGCACCGGGAGTAGTCGGAACGAAGACTCTATTTCCACCTTAGCCAAATCATTGCTATGGCCTGATCAATATACACATATCTCACAGAACACAAAGAAAGATTGATATGGTCATCAATTGACTCACCCGCGGGACAGAACAAACTGTGTATCAAAAGGAATTTGCCTGGCTCCTTCCTTGGCACTATTCCAACAGGGACACAGAAAGGGTGGTAGGGACCCAGTAGGGACCTGCCACCGTTCACAAGATGTTTTCCTTGGTGATTTTTTTTCCGCACCACCTGAAGGTGCTGAAGGAAGGAAGGGGAGATGGGTATGGTGCGCAACGAAGTGGGGGTGGAGGATATAATAGGGAAACCTTCTGCAAAGCCATCCAATAATGATGTGTGCCCAGTTCTGGTGAGGGTTGGACCATGGTTACGGATGCATGCTCTCAAGCCTGATGTGTGAGGGAGCCATGTCCTTCGATGGGTCATTGGGGCAGTGGCTTAAGTCTTTCTCTTACTGGTGGATCTACACGTAGAAGCTGAGTGACTAACTCCACAGACCGAACAGGCATGCCAGGACTTGTATGAGTTCCATGTGCAGCTGCTGATAGTTCCATGTACAGCTGCTGTATTATACTGGGGGCAGTATTGCCCTGGTGCTGGTCCTGAATGTCGCTCCTCTGGTTGCCGGATCTTAGAACGGATATAGTGGAATTAGAAAAGGTTCAGAGAAGAGCCACCAAAATGGTAAAGGGGATGGAAGGATACCCCTATGGGGAAAGGCTTAAATGGTTAGGGCTCTTCAACCTGGGAAAAGAGAAGGCTGAAGGGAGATATGATAGAGGTATATAAATTAATGAATGGAGTGGAACGGGACAACGCAGATCAGTTGTTTATGGCATCCAAAAGTCGAAAGACTAGAGTACATGCTATGAAGCCACAATGTAACTTACTTAAGACTAATAAGAGAAACATTTTACCTGTAAAGCATAATCAAACACTGGATTTTGTTATCAGAGGATGTAGTAAAAGCTGTTAGTGTATCTGGGTTTAAAAAAGGTTTTGAAAGGTCCACAAACCATTATTAAAGAGGACCTGGAAAATTCACAGTTTACCCCCAGATGACCATAGTGGAACCTGTGGCCTTCGGGAACCAGCCAGGTACTTGTGACCTGGATTGGCCAGTGTTGGAAACAAGATTCTGGGCTGACCCAATATGGCATTTCTTAAGTTCTGAAGTTAATTTATAACATCTAAAGCAAACAGAATTGGGATTTTTTTAAAAAATAAACAATTAAACCCAAAATCTCGCCTTTTTCCAAGCTTTAAGTCACCAAATGATCACTGTCTATCTTGAGCCACAATACTGACATGTGCCATTACAGCCACTGGAGGGTAGCATCACACCAAACCATTGATAGAGAATTTTTTTTAATTAGCCCATCCCAGAATGTGAACATTCCTAAACAAGACTGGATCTGAAAGCTTTCTGCAGAAGTAAGTCCACAGAGCAGCTCTGAGCTCAGTTAAATTATTTAGTCCCATTTTAAAAGGACGATTCCTATTGAGATGTATGGGAAGGAGTCATGAAAAATGGAAACTTGGCACAAGTTTGAAAACAATGTTTTATGGGTCATATATATATATATATATATATATATATATATATTAGTAAATCTACAACACTGAATAACCCAAGCCTGTGTATCACCAACAGTGCCTGCTGTGTCCCAATGAGTGCTTCCCCCCACAAACCAGATGGATGTTCACATTGCCCCTTTTTTACCCCAGCCGAGGTGAGTCACCTCTTAACCGTGCACAGCCTCGATGGAGACCATGATGTCTGGCTCACTCCCCCCCCCCCCCCCACCCAAGGACTTCTGTTGCAACTGGGAAGGTTCCCCGGACCCCATAGCAATTGGGGGGGGGGGGGGGGGGAGGGGAGTCAATGTCGGCCCACTCTCACTATAAGTGAGAGTGGATGCCGGCCCTATCAGCCTTCCCTGCTCCAGCTTTCGCTCCTCCCATGCCTTGCCTAGCTGTAGAATTCAGCATAGGCTTTCAAGGACTGCATGTTCCTGCTTGACCCCTGGCTGCTAGCCAGCCATGTGCTCTCTTATACTGTCCTTCCCCTGACCATAAATAATGACCCAAAGGAAGAACTCAGAAGCAGCAAAACCATTTGCCCATGCCTCCAACTGGACCGCCAGTAAGTAGAGCGATTCCTAGGGCAGAGGTGCCAGGCAGGAGAAAAAGGAAAATGCATGGTCCTTCTCTGACCGAACCAGAGGGGCAAGAGGGCTGCCCACTGCCTGCAGGTCCCTCTTAAGGCTGGCCATGGCCCGCCCCTCCGCCCCACCACACATTAGCCCCTGCCTGTCGCCCCACCCTCTTGTGCCCGACAGCTGATAATCCAACCGGCCGGGTCTGAACCTCCAAGTAGCTGCCACATGACTTAAAACCCTAAAAAGATCTACTGGAATTAGTAAGAGACAAAGTTTTTATAAACTATCCCAACTCTACCCCATACTCTCTTAAATTCATGAGATCCCTCACCTCACACAATAATTGTTAACATAACATGGAACATCAAAAGAATATGATTAGCTTGAGCCCCACATTAAAATAAAAAATCAGCCCCATAAGACCATAATCCTAAAATTATAATTTATGGATCTCCTACATCCAACCATCTCGCCAAATCAACAGGAAACATCCAAAAGGATGATATTCAAACAATTTATCCCATTAACTTCAGAAATTAACTAGATAAAAGTTATTTATGAAATTTCAGGGCCATTCACTGGTTAACTTTTGGCCAGATAGGTCGATGCCTGGTTAAACGTTAACTTCTTAAGAAGAGGTGAGATTGGAGGCATGGCAAAGACATGGTTATCTATCAGCTGGACAGTGCCATATTTAGCACTATCCAGTTAAAGATAGCTAGATAAGTTATGCAGGTATAGATATAATTGGGCAAGTTATGTGGTTATCTTTATCTGGGAATATCCAGCGATGCCGACTTAACCAGGTTATATCTCTGAATGTCCAGATAACATACTATGAATATTGACCTCCAAGTTTTTAATTTCTTCCTGGAAAAGAGGAATTTTGTCTCATTTCTAAAGTCAAACAACATACTATTCAACAAAAAAGACCCAAGTGCTGCAGTGAACCAAATACATTTCCTGTAGAACCATAAGTAGATCTTTAACAAGGCTCCCTATCTTGATCTTAGTTCCTGGCTGGATCTGAATCACTCCAGTTTGTTATTCAAATATGTGGGGCCCTTGCCCTTCAGGATATGAATCAACAATGCCAAGGGGCTCTTTTTTTTATTGAGAGATTTAAATTAATACAATCATAAACAAAACAGGAAATACCAAGAAATTGTAAAATGAAGTAAATAAACTAGCATATAAATAAAAAGAACTATAATAGTCCACATCATGATGAGTAAGAGGCCCACATATTACAATATTAAGTAATAAAAAAGGAAATCAAGAAGTAAAAAAAAAAAAAAACCTTCGCACTGCAGGATACATCAAAATAGGAGCAAAAACACAGAAACCTACTTCTTTTTCCTATCTATTAGAAAAGTTTCCAATTGAGTAACATCACCAATAACCCACAAATCCATGGCATGTTTTGACAACACCACAACGTTAACTGCAGGAACATGGAAAACATGTTCACGGCAGCTACCACACTACACGTGGCCCCATGCTAGCTGTCAACATGTGTCCAATGCACACTTTTAGCTTGCTCAGGTCTGTGGTGACAGCTATTGCCCTTTAGTAAAAGGCTCCCAAAAGTTAAAATGTGGTCTTCATTGCAAATCTATTGAAATTGAGTTAGTAAAGGACCCATGGGCTTGCTTTCTTCAGCACTTCTCAGAACTGCTCTATCTGCGATATTTTCAGCAAGCTAGGCTGGGAGACAGATAAAGCACCTGCGTTTTGTGCCAGGGCTTTTTGGCCTCTTCCGTTAGCTAGCAGTCACATTACTTTGGATCTTGATTGGACTCCGGAACAGCAGAAATGTTAGAGAATTTTCTACACACTTTCCTTATTTCAGTACCAGGAATTTTTATAAGCTACAGTCTCTTTTGTATGGTGGATTTATGATCGGAACAAGTAGGGGTGTGCATTTGTCATGACTGATTTGGCTCGTTTGGATACCTACAAAATGAAATTGTACATAAATCACTTGTATGCACATATACCTAGAAATTAACACACGTACAATCAATTTGCACGTATACAGACATTTTAGCAGGCATACAAAGTGTTTGCAAAGAAATGATTAGGCAAAACAAACACAAAAAATGGCCCAAAATCAACAACAATTTCTTTGAAATGAGCACACATCAAATTTCTTTTCGTCATGCACACTCTTACAGACCAGTGCTTTCTATGAAGTAGGTACCAAGCAACAAAATCCCAATTATCTCCCTGTTGGCAACTAAAAGCTTTCATAAAGGGAAACGTTAAATCTTATGGTGCTCTGCAGTCTGCAGTCTGCTGTCTACTTCATTGCTAATATCTCAAAGATCTGTCCTGTGACACCTCACTATCTGCACCCCATCAGCTTGGGTACTTCATGCACCAAAAACACCAAGACAGCCTAAAACAATAAAATACACTGCCAGTTGGGGAGACATTTTGCCTTTGCTTTGTGTTAGCTTATGTGCTTGAGTGCTACAAATGAGTCCACATGTATTATATTGTTAGCAATTTTCAGCTTGATTTAATAACTCCTTCCCTTCTGGCAGCAACATTACAAGGGCAGAACTGTAGCTGCTCCTCAAATCGTCTTTGTAGCTCCAAAGATTGAAAGCCCTCCTCCTCTAAGCTTCACTGGCTTCGAAATAAATGTAACCCTTCCTGCTGTACACGTGAGTTATGCCTCTTCAAGGAGGGTTGTTAATGCTTAAACATAATTGAGAATTAAAGACCACAAAGGTAAGGTTAGTTAAGGAGTTCGTTTAGAAGCCTTAGTCACGATTTGCATATGCAAATACTGCCACTTACGTGTGTGATGACATTTATTTGAAAGAGTAGAATTTACACTTCGAGGTCCTTATTACATTGAAATTGCAAGGGGCATGTCAAGGCTCTGGTTAGGGAGTGACCTGGGTAGGATAAAACCCTTGTATTCCCCATTTCAGATAGGGAATATACGTGCATGACCAATATTGTTCACATCAGGATTTGCTGCCTGGCACATTTATGTTTGCAAAAACTCCTTAGTTTTGCCATCCCTTTACAGGAGGGATTAAGGGGCATCTCCTGTTAATTGGCAGCCTATATACTTGTAGGCTTGTAAAATGACCAGCATACATGTGTAAGTGCCAGATCTCACACGTGGGAGTTGTGAAATCCATGTATGATGGTCATGTCTCCATGTTACTTTTTCCCATAAAGAAAATTTCAAAATGGCTCCTCCGGCTGCACTTCTCAGTGCATACATTGCACTCCAGTACCTTCGTACTCAGTTCTTTAGAAAAGACTCCAGGTTTAGCAGGACCCTTTCCCTTTCTAAAATACTACAAGAATTGCCAATGTCATGATCGAGACATCTCAATTCTGACCTCCATAGGGTATCTAAAATGTTCCTTCACACGTTAAGAGGTCCTTTTACTAAAGGTTTTCATAAAATTAGCACGCGTTGAGGGCCCACGGCCCTTTTATTTCTCTGGGCACAATAGCACTTAACATACCTTAACTTCATGAACGTGCAGTAACCTTTGGGAAAAAAGCTCCCAAAATGTTTTATTACAAAAATCTACAGAGAAATTACACATTGTCCCCTGCAAAGTAATCTCAGAGTTAATACACTTCTGCATTCGCTTCTGCCACATACGGAAGCGCTCAGTAAAGTCCTCTTCCTTGAGGTCCCTCAGCTCCCTCATCACAGTGGCCTTGATCTCTTCTACAGAGGTTAAATGAGTTCCTTTGAGCACAGTCTTCAGCCTGGGGAAGAGCCAGAAGTCACACAGTGCGAGATCTGGAGAATAAGGAGGGTGGTTGAGAGCTGTGATCTCTGTTTGTTAGCCAAGAACTGCCTCACACTGAGCGTGGTATTTATTTATTTATTTATTTAACACTTCTTTTATACCGCGCTATTACAATCAGTGCGGAGTACATTGAACAAGAACATACTACAATGTATACAGGTAACATTGAGTTTTACATTGAACAGGGAACTTCAACAATAGGACAACCGGGGAAACTATGTACAGAATAACTTAATGATATATACAGTAATATGTAAGTACGGGCGCATTGTCTTGGTGGAGCAGCCATGACTTGCCTCTCCACAGAGCCCACCTGCTGCACTGAACCCGGTCATGGAGATGACTGAGGACCTGCTGGTAGAAGTGCTGGTTGACTGTCTGACCCTCAGTCACAAACTCATGATGGAACACTCCCTTCTGGTCAAAGAATGCAATCAGTATGACCTTGATCCTTGATTTGGACATGCACGCCTTCTTGGGTCTGGGTGACAGTTCAGTCTTCCACTGCAGGCTCTGTCTCTTGCTTTCAGGGTCAGACTGGAAGATCCAAGCCTCGTCTCCTGTGATGACTCCGCCAACGAACTCTGGATCTTCTCCGATCTTTTCTAGCAAGTCTCAACAAACATTGACCCGGTGCTCCTTCTGGTCATATGATAAAAGCTTGGGCACTATCTTGGCGCACACCTTCCGCATTCCCAGCTCCTGCACCAAGATGGTCCGCACTGACTCCCTGTTCAGGCTGAGCTCCTCAGCTATCATCCCACACCGTCAATCTGCGATCACTCCGCACCACACTCTGTCCCTGGTCTCAGCCGTCTTTGTTGCGGAAAGCCGTCCTGACTTGGGGTCATCCTCCACCTCCTCACGGCCAGTCTTGAAGCATTTGTGCCACTCGACGACTCGTGGCCTTGACATTGCATCTTCTCCATAAGCCTTTTGGAGAAGTTGGAGACACTCAGATGGGCCCTTTTCCAACTTAACCAGAAATTTCAAGTTGATTCTTTGCTCCATATTTCTGCCACCTCCAGTTGCGTGACAAAGTGATGGAGCAGTGTGCTACAAAAAAACCTGAAAAAGAAAAACAGAGTGAGAGAGATGAAAAATATTATAGCAGAATAGTGATGAGATGTTGCACAACACAGGACATGGCATGGGCATGGCTGCTACAATCTCGTTTCTTTTTTGTCACATCTTGTAGATCATACCCATCGCATGCCCTTGATCTAGTTATCTGTCAAAGAACTCAATCAGACTTGGTTGCATGTTGCCTCGGATCATACAAGAAGTAATTAGTCCTTACCTGCTAATTAGTGTTCCTGAAGGAACTTCAGTCCAGTCCCTTAACTTCTGGGTTGCGCAACCCTTCCAGCAGCTTGGAGGCTGAGCCCATCATCCTTTTGATGATGGTGGGTATAAAATACCCCTGGCACCACCCACTGGCACCAGTAATCTATTGCAAAAGCAGACTTAAAGGATAGATAATAAAGAACTTATAACCATTTGATAACTTGCCCTAACTCACACGCACCCTAAACTAGTAAAACTCTTTGTTTTTCTCTTTTTTTTTTTCAAGAGGAAAAGGAAAAAGGGAGGAGGAGGAGGAGGTTTCCCTGAGGCCACGATGGCCCTCCGCCCCTTCCAGCTGAACCTCTTTTCGCGGACTGCCCCTAGAAGCGGGTCCCAGGCAAGAGAATTTGCTCCGTAACTAGTCTTCGGTCTGCCACCTGAATCTACGTAAGTCGGGAGGGATCAGGGACTGGACTGAAGTTCCTTCAGGAACACTAATTAGCAGGTAAGGACTAATTACTTCTTCCTTCCCGTCACTTCAGTCCAGTCCCTTAACTTCTGGGATGTAACAGAGCAGTTTAAATCTGGGAGGGGTTCGTTATTCCGGACCGAAGCACTGCGCTGCCAAACCTGGCATCCGACGCCCCTTGGACATCCAACCTGTAATGCTTGGTGAAGGTATGGAGGGACGACCAGGTAGCCGCTCTGCAAATGTCCACTGGCGGCACCAAACTATTTTCCGCCCAGGACGTGGCCTGCGCTCTAGTTGAATGCGCTCTAAGCACTCCTGGAGCCTGCTTCCCTCTGAGGAGGTAAGCCGAGGCAATCGCCTCCCTGATCCACCTAGAGATGGAAGCCTTGGCCGCCGCTTCTCCCTTATGCGGCCCTCCAAACTGAACAAATAAGCGTTCTGACTTCCGGAAAGGCGCCGTGCGGGCGAGGTACCTCTTCAGCACTCTATGTACATCCAGGAGCCTAAGCTTTTCCCCGTCTCCCGATTGATCCCTTTCCGTGAAAGAGGGCAGAGATACCGCCTGGTTTACATGAAAAGGAGAGACGACCTTAGGTAAGAAAGACGGAACTGTACGCAAGACCATCTTATCCCTAAAGAAAGAGGGAAAGGGAGGTCGGGATGACAAGGCTTGAAGCTCTGAAATGCGTCTGGCCGAGCAAATCGCCACTAAAAATACCGTCTTTAGCGTCAAGTCCTTCAGAGAGGACTTCCCCAGCGGTTCGAACGGTTCACCAGATAAGGCATTCAAGACTACGTTGAGGTCCCAAGGGGGGATAACAGATCTTTGATGGGGACGTAACCATCTAACTGCTCTCAGAAACCTGCCAACATCTGAATGTACCCCTAGACATTTGCCCCTGACCTTCCCCCTATAGCAAGAGATAGCTGCCAGCTGGACTCGCAAGGAGCTAGGCGCTAGACCCTTCTCGAAACCTGCCTGCAGGAACTCCAGGACCTCGGGGACTGATGCTGAGAGGGGCCTGATTCGACGTTCTAAACACCAGGCCTCAAAGATACGCCACACTCTCACGTAAGAAAGGCAGGTGGAGCGCTTGCGAGCGCTCAGCAAGGTTGAGATTACTGAGCCCGAGTACCCCCGCTTCAAGAACCTCGCCCTTTCAATAGCCAGGCCATAAGCGAGAACCAATGCACGTGGGGCATGAGTACTGGACCCTGACGCAAGAGATCCTTCTTGCAGGGAAGTCGCCACGGCCGGTCTGCCGTCAATCTCACTAGATCTGCGTACCAAGGACGTCGAGGCCAATCCGGGACTATGAGAATTACCAATCCTTGGTGGGCTTCTATTCGCCGTAGAACCCTCCCTATGAGTGCCCAAGGCGGGAACACATAGAGAAGGCCCTCCGATGGCCAGCTTTGGGCCAGGGCGTCCAAGCCCTCGGACATTCTTTCCTTTCTGCGACTGAAAAACCGGCTCACCTTTGCCGACGTGTACCGGGCCATGAGATCCATGATTGGTGTCCCCCACCGGGCAACCACTCGATCGAACACTTCCTGCGCCAGCTCCCACTCTCCGTGGTCTATTCTGAACCTTCTGAGGTAATTGGCAGTTACGTTGTCTATTCCGGCCACGTGCTGCGCCGACAGTGCCAGCAAATGCCTCTCGGCCCACTGCAGGAGGACATCTGCCTCCTTCTCCAAGGACGGGCTGCTCGTTCCGCCCTGACGGTTGATGTAAGCCACCGCGGTAGCGTTGTCTGATAGGACGTGGACTGCCCTCTGGCGAACCAAGAGCTCGAGAGCCTGGAGAGCTAAGGTTACCGCCCTCAACTCCAGCCTGTTGAGAGACCACTGCGACTCTCCCGGCATCCAGCGGCCCTGGGCGAATTGCCCCTCGCAGTGAGTGCCCCAGCCTGCTAGGCTTGCATCCGTCGTCAGTTGAATCCACTGAGGAGTCTCGAGTGGCATCCCGCAGCCAGGGGCGGCCCAAGGGGGGTGCAGGGCCATGTGCGGAGACTCGGTGCGGGGCCTCATTTGCATAAGGGGCCTCATTTGCATAAATATTTGCATAATGTTACCATACACAAACTTTTAGTAAACATGCCTCTTAATGAGTGTATGAATAAAGAAAGACTAAAAGACTTCTACATTACTATAATCCAGTGCCAACCGCCAGACACATTAGGAACTACTACAAACACTGCCCATCTAGAACCCATAGCAAACCCGCCGTATCCTAACAGCACTACCAGGACTCATAAAGCACCATACCCTAACTATCAAAAGGAAACGCTGCAAATATTAAACCAATACATTTCAGAGAACAACAATACATGACCTACTGGGGAAAGAGAACAAGTGGCAATGTCAAATAGGAATTACATAAACAGAATACCTCAGCTCAGTTACACATGCAGAACATATACCATCACCAAACAAGGAATCACAATTTAGAAACAGGAAGACAATAATTAAACTGGGAATCCCAAAAGCCAAACTTGGAATGCACAACACTGTAGAAATAAAACTATACATTAATTTGCTCTTGTACTAAACAAAGCGCAGACGTTAATGATGCACATTTCCCAGAGCTGACATATTCCAATTAATAAATTCAAAATAAAGAGATATTTTTCTACCTTTTGTGCATTTTTTTTCAGCTGCAATTACTCCAGCCACTTTCTTCTGGTTTCTTCGTGTCTTCCGCTAACTCTTCATAGTCTGCTGTCCATTTGTCTTTTCTTCTCTCTTCTAGTTTTTTTTTCCATTCTCTCTCTACATCTGCTTTAACATACTAATCTTTCTCCTTTTGCTCTTTCCTCATTCCTATTTCATCCACTCAAATTTTACCCCTCCATCCTCAATCCCCACTTACTCTCCCAATATCCGGACAATTTTAGATTTGTCTTCCCTCCCACACAAAATATTTTTTTCACTCTCCATTTCACTCTCCCAGCTCCATCCCATTCTAATCCTCCCCCAACATCAGCTCCATTCTAGTTCCAGTCCCACCCAGCATCTGCTCCCTTCTAGTCCCCGCATCAGCCCATTTCCAGTCCTAGCCCCCCATAAGCCCATTTCCAGTCCTAGCTCCCCCATCTATTTGCAGTCCCATCCGAGTCCCTCCATCAGCTCATTTCCAAACCCAGTCCCCCATGAGCCCATTTCTAGTCCTTTCCTAGCCCCACCATCAGCCCATGTCAAATCCTAGCTCCCCTCCACTCAGCCCATTTCCAATCCAAGCCCATGAGCCTACTTCCAGTTCTAGCCCCTTCATGAGTCCATTTCAATCCAAACCCCCACCACAGCCCATTTCCAATCTTAGCACCCCCCAACAGCCAATTTCCAGTCCTATTCTAGCCCCTCCATCAGCCCATTTCCTGTCCTAGCCCCCCCTACTCACCCATTTCCAGTCCTAGCTCCCTCCCCCTCACAACCCATTTCCATTCCAAGCCCCCGTCCCCATCAGCTATTTGCAGTTCAAGCCCTCCTTCCACTCAGCCAATTTCCAGTCCTAGCCTCCTCATAGCCCATTACTAGTCCTAACCCCATCAGCCCATTACGTCCTAACCCCCCATCACCCTATTTCCAGTCGTAGCCCCCCCATCAGCCTATTTCCAGTCTTAGCCCCCCCCATAGCCCATTACCAGTCCTAACCCCCCCCATCAGCCCATTTCCAGTCTTAGCCCCCCCCATAGCCCATTACCAGTCCTAACCCCCCCCCACCACCACCACCACCACCCCACTTCCAGCCTTAGCCCCCCCCCATAGCCCATTACCAGTCCTAACCCCCCCCTCAGCCCACTTCCAGTCTTAGCCCCCCCATAGCCCATTACCAGTCCTAACCCCCCCATCAGCCCACTTAGCCCCCCCATAGCCCATTACCAGTCCTAACCCCCCCCCCATCGGCCCACTTCCAGTCTTAGCCTCCCCCATGGCCCATTACCAGTCCTAACCCCCCCCCCCCCCCATCAGCCATTACCAGTCCTAACCCCCCCCCCCCATCCCATCAGCCCACTTCCAGTCTTAGCCTCCCCCCCCGGCCCATTACCAGTCCTAACCCCCCCCCCATCCCATCAGCCCACTTCCAGTCTTAGCCTCCCCCCCCGGCCCATTACCAGTCCTAACCCCCCCATCAGCCCACTTAGCCCCCCCATAGCCCATTACCAGTCCTAACCCCCCCATCAGCCCACTTCCAGTCTTAGCCTCCCCCCCCATGGCCCATTACCAGTCCTGACCCCCCCATCAGCCCACTTAGCCCCCCCATGGCCCATTACCATTCCTTACCCCCCCCATGGCCCATTACCAGTCCTAACTCCCCCATCAGCCCACTTAGCCCCCCCTTGGCCCATTACCAGTCCTGTCCCCCCCATGGCCCATTACCAGTCCTAACCACCCCCCCCCATGGCCCATTACCAGTCCTTACCCCCCCCCCCCTGGCCCATTACCAGTCCTAACCACCCCCCTCCCTCATCAGCCCACTTCCAGTTTGGCCTCCCCCCCTCCCATAGCCCATTACCAGTCCTAAACCCCCTTCTCCCCTATCATCCCAAATTAAAACAACAAAAAAAACCCCAAACCGGCTGCTTCTGCCGCGGCAGCATCAAGAGCTCTGCCGCGGGCCCCCCCCCCCTGCCCGGCAGAGCCTCCCTGCATCTCTGCTTTCTTCAAGTCACAAAACTCGGGCTTCTTTCAGAGCCGCGAGAGTTTCCTTTCTCGCGGCTCCAGGAAACTCTCTGAAAGAAGCCCGAGTTTTGTGACTTGAAGAAAGCAGAGATGCAGGGAGGCTCTGCCGGGCAGGGGGGGGGCCCCGCGGCAGAACTCTTGTTGCTGCCGGGGCAGAAGCAACCGGTTTTTTTTTTTTTTTTTTTTAAAGTGCGATGCTGAAGAATGTTTTTTGCGCGGGGCCCCCTGAAACGCGGGGCCCTGTGCAAAAAACATTCTTGCTCAATGGACGGGCCGGCCCTGCCCGCAGCCCAGGTTCCTTGAGCTTGTCCACCACCGCAGAGACCTCCTGATCCGGGGAGGGCAGGGAATCCGCCTGGATAAGGGCTGATGTTGATGGGACCACTGTCGTAAGAGGGTACGCTGGAGAGGCCGCATATGAGCACGGGCCCAAGGAACTACTTCTATTGCCACTGCCAAGGTGCCCAGCAGCTGAAGGTAATGCTAGGCCGAGGGGCATCTTGTTAACAGAAAACGGGAAACGAGATTTCTCAGGTCGGATAACCTCTGCTTTGAGAGGAACACCCTTCCACTTCTGGTGTCGAACCGAGCTCCAAGGTACTCGATCTCCTGATTGGGAATTAAACTGCTCTTCGCACGATTTATGACCCATCCCAACTTCTCAAGGAAATGCACGACCCTGGCGATCGCTACGTGACTCTCCTCTTCTGACTTTGCTCGTATCAGCCAATCGTCCAGGTAAGGATGGACTAGAATTCCTTCTTTCCGAAGAGCCGCAGCCACTACCACCATTACCTTGGTGAACGTCCTGAGAGCTGTCGCTAGCCCGAAGGGAAGGGCCTGGAACTGGAAATGGCTGCTTGGTACGGCAAATCTTAGGAACTGTTGATGAGACTCTTTGACCGGGATGTGTAAATATGCTTCTGTCAAGTCCAGGGATGTCAAGAACTCCCCCTGTCGAACGGCAGCAATCACCGACCTCAGGGTTTCCATGCAGAATTGGGGAACTCTGAGACAGCGGTTGATTTGCTTTAGATCCAGAAAAGGACGGAAAGAACCTTCCTTCTTTGGCACTACAAAATAAATGGAGTATCGACCGTATCCTCTTTGGTCTTGTGGGACCGGCAACACCGCTCCCAGCGCTATGAGCCTCGAAAGGGTGGCTTCCACCGCCGCCTTCTTTTCTGGTGGGCCGCAGGGGGACAGAACGAATGCGGGGGTTACTCTCTTTGTGAACTCGAGAGCGTAACCCTCTCAGATCACCTCTAACACCCACTGATCGGATGTGACTCGGGACCAGGCGAGAAGGAACTGCCTTAAGTGACCTCCCACCGACAGCACTCCCTCCTGGACCCACGATTTCTCATTGTGATTTTCTAGACGCCGAGGAGGAGGAGGAGGCTCCAAAACCTCTACCTGCCCCGCAAAACCCACGGAAGCTCTGACTCCTGGAGGGAAAACTGCCCCTGGGAAAAGGGTTCGGTCTGGGCTGTCGGAATTTTCGGAAGTCCTTTGGCTGACTCCGCCCCGGCGCCGAAGGACGACCCAGCCTTGGTCTATCTTCGGGGAACCTACCCCCCTTGGACTCACCCAGCTCCTTTACCAACTTATCCAGGTCTTCCCCAAACAATAGCTTCCCCTTGAAAGGAAGTCGACTCAGGCGAGCCTTAGAAGAGGCATCCGCCGCCCAGCTACGCAACCATAAGTACCTTCTGGCTGCCACAACCGAGGCCATATTCTTCACCAGACTTCTAATAAGATCATACTGGCTATCAACTAAGAAGGCCGAACCGGACTCTAATTTGGCCGCCACCTCTTGGGAGTCGCCTAAAGGACTGTCAGCCAGTTGCAGCTGTTGGGACCATCTCAGACAAGCTCTAGTCACCCAGGCCCCCGAAACGGAGGCCTGTAAGGCAAGGGCACTAACATCAAAGGCTTGTTTTAGCAGGGTGTCCAGTCTTCTATCTTGACTGTCTCTCAGAGCCGCGCTGCCCTCGACCGGTATAGTCGTCTTCTTCGTTATCGCCGAGACCGCCGCGTCCACCCTAGGCGATTTCAGGAGGTCCTTGTCCGTTTCTGGCAATGGGTATAGACGAGACATTGCACGTACTCCCCTCAGGGTAGACTCCGGCTGGTTCCATTCCTCCTGAATCATCTGGCGAACCACTCTGTGCACTGGAAAATCTTTCTGAGATTTCCTTACGGCCTGGATCAGCGGATCCTCCAGAGCTTCTTCGTCTGTTGGAGCTTCCGAAGCCATATTGAGTACCTTTAGAGACTCACTTATTAACGCTGGGAGCTCCTCTCGCCTAAAAACCCTGACTATGCGGGATTGCTCCTCCTCCGAGATCTCACCCTCTTCAAGCTCCTCCCCTTCATCTACTCCTTCTTTTTCCAAAAGCTCCTCCTCAGGGAGGTCCCGAGGCGGAGACTCAACCTGGTCATTGGCCAATAGTCTAGCGCGCTTGGGGGGAGGCCCCGGCTCAAGGGATCTAGAGTTTCCTGGCCCAGCATCAATGCTGTCCCTCGGCGCTACTGGTTCTGCCGGACCCTGCTTGCGTAAGCAGTAGGCTTTGTGCAAAAGCAGAACAAATTCAAGTGAAAATTGACCCCAGTCTCCCTCCGCCCCCGAGGAGAGGGAAGGAAGGGACTGGGAAGAGCCTGGAGCAACTGAGGATGAAGGCGGGGGAGAATGGGAATCCCTTCCCCCTTCCGGAAGGTCCCCTGACCCCTGAGGAGCTTGAGACATACTCAGGTGGATCTCCTGTTCCATGGAAGCGGCCTCTGCTGCACACCCCCTGCAGACTCCTGCTTCTGAGGCCGTCCCTCTACGAATGCCGCACGAAGGACACCGCAGCTTGCCCGTCATACCTTTGAACCGGGCTACCCCCAGGCCCAAAGGAACTTATTTATTTATTTATTTTATTTATTTACATTCTCTTATATACTGCGCTATTCTGCATCAGTGTGGTTTACATTGAGCAAACTGAAATTACATTGAACAGGGCATTATAACTTGGAGATAACTATTTTACAGGGAACATGGGCTATGGAGGATTAAGGTTGCTGTCCTCTAGTGGGATTTGAACCCCCGACCTTCCGGCCTGAAGTACCTTGCCCCAACCACTAGGCCACTCCTCCACTCCACTTAAAGTGAGCTAAAAAGTAACAAAAAAGGCAACAAAATAAAGCAAAACAAAGTAAATGAATTGAAGCTAAAAGCTCCCAGCACTCCCCTCCCCCCTAGCCGTGAAAAGGCACGGCACCAAAAAGGACTCCAAAACCTCCGACTATACACTGAAATCAACAGCTGGAAAAGGAGGATTTAATTCCAATACTTGCGGTTTGAAGCACTGGCGCATATCAGCAGCCACGAGGGAACCAGCCGTCCTCTGCAGGCTCCCACGTGGTAGGCCGCAGCCACGTGGAGGCCGGGTCTGTGGGTGGAGGATGAACGCCGGCAGAAGCTGCGGGCTCTCCGACCGGGAGGCGGAGGAGGATGACACTCTGCACCCGCTCTTGCTCACCGCAAGAACCTCAAGCGCCCAGCCACCTCGGGGCTGTAGCGCGAGGCAGGGGACGCCGCTGCAGAAAGAGTTGGAGCTGCCTCTAGCGCTCAGCCGCCTAGGGGACTTCGGCGCGAGGCAGTCGCGGCCGTGGCAGACGATGGCTGGGAAACGGGCCGCGGTGTGCGCGGGAGGAGAGCTCTCCTGTCCTCACCGCTGCACGGGAAAACCCCTTCCTCCAGAGCCTCACTGGAGCCGAGTTGAAGACGGCAAAGAGGGGAGGGGAGGGGAGGGAGGGGGGGGAAGGAACAGGAGAATTAAAGGCACAAGCCTAGAAACTTAAAGTAAAAGGGATAGTCTGAATTAAAGAAATTAAAGAAATTAAAATATATTACATTAAATTAAATTAATTAACTAAATCTTTAGCCAAGACCCCGTAAGCACTCTGGCTTACAGGAACCCTCCAGCTGCTTGGAGGCTGAGATTACTGGTGCCAGTGGGTGGTGCCAGGGGTATTTATACCCCACCATCATCAAAAGGATGATGGGCTCAGCCTCCAAGCTGCTGGAAGGGTTGCGCAACCCAGAAGTTAAGGGACTGGACTGAAGTGACGATAAGGAACCTACTGGTTTTGAGAAAGTCCACTATTCTCTCTTTCAGGAGTACCTCCATTACTTTTCCCACCATCGAGGTAAGGCTTATTGGCCTGTAGTTTGTCACTTCTTCCCTATTGTCGTTTTTATGAAGAGGTACCACATCTGCCCTTCTCCAGTCCTATGGAACTTCTCCTGTCTCCAATGATCTATTAAAAACATACTTTAAAAGCCCTACAAGAACCTCTCTGAGCTCTTTCAGTATCCTGGGATGTATCCCATCCGGTCCCATGGCCTTGTCCACTTTCAGTTTTTCAAACTGTTTCAAACACATCAGCTTCTGTGAATGGTGTAGTATCTACTCCATTCCCATTTGTTTATTTGTCAATCACAGGTGGTCCTTCTCCAGGATTTTTTTTAGTAAAAACAGAACAGAAGTATTTGTTTAGCATTTTAGATTTTTCAATGTCACTTTCCACAAATGTGTTCTCTGCACTTTTGAGTCTTGCGATTCCAACTCTGATCTTCCTCTTCTCTCGAATACACCCAAAAAATGTTGTGTCGCCACGCTTCAGATCTTTAGCTATCTTTTCTTCTGCCTTTGATTTTGCTATTCTTATTTCTTTTTTAGCTTTATCTGTATTCTGTTCTGTGTTCCTCTCTTTGTGAGCTTCCTTATTTTGTGAAAGCTGTGTTTTTGTCTTAATTTGTGCAGCAATTTGGAGAATCAAATAGGTTTCCTTTTCCTCTTGTTTTTATTTGCTTTTCTTACATATGTATCTGTTGTTCCTTTTATTGCCTCCTTTAGTTTAGCCTACTGCAATTCCACTTCTCTTACCTCCTCCCACCCTGCCAAGTTCTCCTTCAGTCATTTGGCCATTTTATTGAAGTCGTTTTTGAAGTCTAGGACTTGAGCTTGCTGTGATTGGACTCTGCCTTGATTTTTATCTCAAACCACAACATATGATGATCACTTTAGCTTACATGGGCATCCACCTGGACATTCGACACATAAGAGGGCATCTGGGTTAAAGTTACACAAAAGCACCTGTTTTATGCCTATTTCACCTACGTGCCATTATAAAATAGACACACAAACCCTCGTGCACAAATTTACTCTTGCTGCAAAGAAGATGGAAATGTATGTATGTACTCTAAGTACATACGTACTGGTATATTTTATAAACCTACATCACTACTCCAGTTTGCCCATACTATGCTTACATGATACATATGTCAGAGTATATATAATCTTGTCAGCCTGAAAATGATGTGAACAGCAACCTATTGATCACCATGGCTGCATATTAACCAGAGAGTTTATTGTGCATATTAACATCCCATGTTAATGAGCTATAGGAGAAGCACACATCTCTGCAGATGCTATAAGATGTTTTTGCAATACCTTCCACATATAGATGCATATTTGTACATGCATTACTATGCCTACCTGAGTTTATTTTGCTAGTGTATCAGCAAATAATTTGATATAAGTATTTCACTGCACTAATAATTAATTAGTGTTGGAGAGCTAAACTCAACTGGCTGGAGTTTAGCCCTCTTGCAGTGGGATCTGATAGATTTTTGTTTATTCCCCTGAAGCAGATAAATGAATTTTATGCTTATCAAAACACAATATTATGTCAGGATTGGGATTATTTTGTTAAGTTAATATTTTGTTAAGCAATATAAATGTATCATTTGCTGGGTTTGGGCATTGACCTATGATGAACACCGAGCATTCTAGTGTTGGCCCTTGAGGCTAGTATACAGGAGAGTCCATCAGACCTTGATAACGTTCTATACATGTTTGAGGTCCATCCCTTTTTCCATTAGAGGAACATAGACATCTGATGTTGTTTGCTAATAATTAATAAGACATTTTACATAGTGTGCATTCCATCATGTCATTAGCAGACATTTTACGTAAACACTATGCAAATTTACATGCAGCAACATCACTGCTAACATGCATACTTTGCATCCATTAACCACTTGCAATATCTTTTAATGTGTGTTAACGCTTGCAGTAGTCTTAACACACTTTGGTACATTTACTGTATCTAAAACCTATTTATTTATTTCAACTATTTCTAAACCTCACTATCCACATTTCTAGGCAGGATAGAACCAACATGCATAATAAAGACATATAAACAAATATAATAGCAGAATGACAAAACAAACAACTAGAAAATGCACATTCATAGCTCAGTAGCAAGTACTGTGGCTGGGGGACAATTTCTCCAAATGAATTAGCTTTGTACATACCATGACAGTCATGAACTTCACTCCTAAGCCAGAGTGTGCAGAGTATGAGTTCGGTCTCTGAAATTTCCTGCTAATGCTCGGTATAGAACTTGCATCATATTAAGCAGAGCTTCCTTTGGGAGTTTATAAGAAGTAACATATATAGGCAACTTGTCAATGTAAGATTGGAAACTCCTCTTAATCAGGCCCATGACTGCCAATACGATGCAAAATATTTCTGTATCTTTCTGCCACATTTTCTTGGTCTCTGACTGCATTTCTTGATGCTTCAGGAACTTCTCCCTCTCCACGCGTTTTCACAGAATAATCACTTGGAACCAGCACCTTATTATCAGTGCCATTCTGGTGTCTTTCTCCTTCACCACTATGTCGGGTTCCTCACCTCCAGTTTCTTCTCCATCGCAATGGGAATGTCCCACATTATCAGAACTTCTGCATTTCCTGCAGTTCTCCTAGGGTCATGATCCCACTGCTTTTTGGGTACAGATATCTTGTAGTGCTTATGAAGTTTCCAATGGAGGAGACGTGCCTCTCTGTATAGACATTTTCTGCCATCAGAACTTGGCAACAAGCTACAAAGTATGCGTTGTGGTTGTTGTATTTATATGGTATGTTGCTTTTTGTACCGTTTGTGTTATTTTTGTTGAGCATGTGTGTGAATGTGTGTGTTGAATGTTATGTTGTTCATATTTATTTATTTTATTTCTTTAACAATTTTCTATACTGCCTTTTCATTTAATCAAGGCGGTTTGCATTAACTTCAACTCTTACATAGAACTTGCAATTGTAAACAGTGACATCAAAACTTCAAACTTAAACAATCTCTTGTAAACAGTAGCATCAAAAATATGCTGTGCTGTGTGCTTGTTGCATTGTATGTGAGGTGTGTATGTCCCATCAGTGTTGGCGGTGTGTGTGTGTGAACATTTGCAGATATGTATGGACACACAAACAGAAAGATGGACAAATCTTCCCCCATACTCTACTGCTTAAGCAAAATGCACTGAAAAGTCAAAAAACAATCACATCATCATGAGCAAAAGTCTTCCTAACTTAGATTTGTCTTTTTTTTTAAGTGAACAATCGCGAAATGCACACAAACAACTATTAACTGCAGTAATTCAGCAAAGCTTTGTTTTAAGTCCACCCAAATGACTGTCTAAAGAGCAAGACTTGATGCTTTCTAAAGACTAGAGTTCAGGCTTCAGCTCTCAGGTCTGGTGGAAGTGCACTCCGTAAAGAAGGGCCTGCAACAGTGAAGGATCTTGTGCCTTAGTCAGCCTTTCTGATGCCCTAATTGTAGTCAGCCCCCCTCCCCCCAATTATGGCCTACAATTCTCTGAGTAAGTACGGCATTCAAATAAATTGTGACAGTACAGCTCTGTAATTTAAATCTTTTTGATAGCAGATAAAGCGTGTCTGACAGATGCAGGGCAAGAGACATAGGTGTTATCATTAGCACGCTTAGTTATTTGCTCTTAAATTGCCTAATATTTACCATGTTTCTTTAAAAAAAGAGCTTTGGGTAAATAGTAGTTGAATCAGGTCTTAGTGGTTCTTCTCATGTTTTGCATTGAAAGGGAATGATGGATGCATTATTTTTTAATATGCTATAAAGGGAGAAAATGGGATTTGCACAAACACCACTCTGCTCTGTTTGCTGTGCTACACGGCCAATGTATAAATAAATCAGAAAACATTAAAGACTGGATAAGCATTTGGACTATTCTGTCAGCTACTGCTTTCCAAGCTTTGGAAAGAAGGTTCCTTTATGTTTGGTCAAAAACTGACTCCACTTTTTCACTATTTTCCCTCTTTCCCACACACAGTTCTTTTCAGTGGATCAAGTGCAAATTGAATTAATTTCAATGCAAAGTAAAAATCCTAGAGAATGATGACAAAGCCTGAAACCCCTCCCAATGACTGCTGCCAGTTCAAGACATTAACGGGTTCTGGGCACTCTTGGGACTGATGTGGAGACAGTGGTAAGAAAGAGATTAAAAGTTCAGGTAAACGACATGAGGGATAGGAAGCTAGTAATGGGTTGAGAATTGAAATTTATCAGACTGATACTCAAAGGGGTTTATTGGGTCACCAGGACCTGTTGACTTGATAAACTCCACTGAGAGGAATATTCAGCGTCACTAACTGGACAGTGCCCCTGACTGCCGCGGCACTGTCCGGACAATGCTGGGGCAGTCTGTGGGCGGGGCGAGGGTGGTCCCAGCATTAATCCGGTTAATAGTGATTTTCATTCTGCTAGGCAGATTAGTGCCCACATAAACTTAGGACAGATGAACGGATAGCCTTACTTTACATGGATTTGCTATCTGCTTAGTAGCTGAATATTTCCACTAACCAGATAGCAAATCCAGTCGGCGGCAAAACCAGATAGTCAGTAAAGGATAGTCTCTGGTGCTGAATATCCAATTTGCAGGAAAAAAAATTTCAACTTTATATTTTTGTATTTGTTTATATTCAAGTTTCACACTCCTCCCTGATATCCCAATATGAAAAAAAAATCATAGGTATACTGTTCACTTAAAAAATACCTTTAATATCAATAAAAATTGACAAGAAATTGTCCATAAAGGAAGCTCAATAGCAAAGCATAATATCACGTCTTTTTGTACTCTAATAATCTCATCATCACTCCCCACTTAATCTAAGTTTTCTTTGTTTTTACTCATAATTTTCTAATATGTTTCACAAAACAGTCTCTCTTGGACCTCATTCAAATACTGTAACTCACTAAATTGTATTCCCAGAAGCCACAACAAGTACCTGCTCTTCCTTCACCTTCAGACGTAGTGGTCAGGCGCTTTAAGCACGCCGACTGCCACAGCTGAATATCAAGCCCTATATGTTCATCTAGCAAAGGTAAAAGAATCACAAATGGACAGACTGCATTGGCCAATTTGACCTTTATTTGCCTCATTTATGATGTCACAATGCACATTTCTCACTTGGCAATAGATGCACATAATTGCCAGTTGTCCCTTTACACTTTATTTTTGTCCTGCAATAATATCATCTCTGCAAAAAAGAAATCTATATTCTTCCGCCTCCCACCTCCACCCCCCTAAAAAAAATTATAAAGCCATGTGATTCTCAGTCATGGTATATTGCAAACTGACTTTGCTAATATAATTCTATCTATTTTTATTTGCACAAAATAAAGCAGGAAATGTTATTTATCAACAAAAAGAATGTTTGAGGCAGAATAAAACTGACCTCAGCAGGGTAGACATATGTGGCTGTGCTCTGCTTATTGAGATTTTTTTCTTATTGAGCTCATGTTTTGTCTCTAGTCTTGGAAAACTGCAAAGAGTTATTAGAGTTTAACCCCCAGAACTTCTGATAGTGCCAAGGCAGTTAGAGATATCCCTCTCTCTGGCACTTATCAGGAATTTGGGGCAGAATTTGGGATAATTGTGGGGGGAGGCGAGGGCGAGGCTAAAAGGTGTGTGGAGAGTGGTGATTTGTATCTACTTTCCAGGTAACTTCATGCATTCAGGTCTAAATGCAGAAGTAGCAGAAATAACTTTAAACAGATGAGTTATTTATTTAAAGCAATGCTGATGTTTTCAGTGTTTAAACCTGCTTGTATACTTCCACTGAAAATCAACATAAAATGGTAAGTAATTCATTTAAGTTAAGTTATGCTTTGCCCGCACAGGTGACTATTGCCCTCACTGATTTTTCCAGACCTGTGCAGATCCACACAGGACTCCACAAAAAAAATCCCTTACTCAAAGCTGTTATCTACAATAAATTTTGTTGGACTATGATATCCAAAGCGGCTATTGACAAGCTGCTTCTCTATTGAGTCCTTTTTATTCTTTTATAAATGTGATCATGCAAAAAGTTACAAAATTATCAATATGAGAAACCGACTGCGGTCGTCACGTTACGAATTGTCATAACTCATTCTGCATCAGGGTATTGATAATGAAATATACTCATCTGTTAGAAGTCCCAAACTAGTGATCAGGTAGCAAAGGCCTGCTGAAGAGTAATTCCAAAACTTCGAAGATGAGCTTACTCGAGAGCTTCCATGACTTGTCTAAAAATGGCCTTTCTTTTTTATCTTCTAGACATCCTCCCAAGGGAAAATATTATTATAACAGAGTAAGTCAGTCAGTTTGATGACTGAGACCATTAGGGTGTACCGTGTTTAGAGTAAAAATCCAGAACTGCTCTTTATAATTCAACCTTGCATCACAATTGCCTCTTCTCCAAAAAATGGAGCATGATCAATTACTCGCCACACGAGTTGGTCAAAAGAATGATAGTATTGTAAACAATGTTCTACTATGGGAGCATTTTAGTTTTAGTGTTTAAACGGGAACGATATTCATGTAATTATTGTACCATAGTTCGCCTTGTTCAACTACATATAACTTTTTGCAGGGACACATTAAAACATAAACACGTAAGTTGTCTGACAGGTCGTATATAATCTTGTTTTAATAGGTTTTAATGAGGGAGATGGGGTAGATTCTGACCCAAATTTAGCAAAGATATACATCCGGGGCAAACATATAATCCCCACTAAATATCAGGCTGATATTCCTACCTAAGAGCTCCCCACACATACTGCTGAGATGTACAGGGAGCTCTGGATGGGGGCGGGAGGGGGTGGGATGGAGGAAGAGTGAGGGTGGGGAGTAGGTAGGACCCTGACCCCGGACATACAACGCCGATTCCGGTGTTGGCCCTGTACGTCCGGGGTCGGACATCTACATGGGGAACTTATTCCCACTTGGAGGTAGAATAAGTTCCCCCGAGGTTCGTGGTGGATAGCAGCGGGATGGGCAGAGAAGGTGAGCGGGGGGGGCAGGGTGTTCCCCGCAGCCCAATCCCAGTCTCGGAAGGCCCAATTGGGTGTCAAGTGGCGGGGAACAGGAGATTTACTGCAGCGCCAGTGATCGGGGCTCTGACATGGAGCTATGGTGCTATGACAAAAGGACGCCACTGCACCACGGCTCCATGCAGGAGCCCAGGCAGAGCTAGCCAGGGAAATATCTGGACATGCTGCTGAGCAGAAACAGGGCACGTCCTGCCCATCCAGGCCCATTCAGGCCCATTGCACCCGATTCTGATCCCATGGGGACATGTAGCCCCCACGAGATCAGAATCGGGTGCAAATCCGGCCTGTCCAGATTTTTGGATGTCCCAGACGGGCCCCGATCAGAATTGGCCTCATAATGAATTGTTATTACAACCCTTTAATTGTACTGGTTTAGATTAAAATCCTCCTTTAGTGTGTGTTCTTCCTTTTTCAACAAAGGTTATTGCAATAGCATCTATCATACATAAACATTGGCACATTTTGTAAATTCATACTTGTTTCGCTGATTTCCCCATTGTGGCATAGCGAATTTTGTCAGCCAATCAATTGCATGGAAAGCCTCAAATTACAATCAATCTGATATGAAAGGTCATTTTCTACGCACTGTCTATAAATTCTGTACAACCACTTTGGAAGGTGAAATATGGAACCCATCTCCATCATTGGAACCTATTAAAACAAGATACAGTAGTATACGACCTTTCAGACAGCTTTTCCTTGACAACCTCTTCCTGTCTTAGAGCAAAATAGGAACTTATACAAGTGCGGAATGTTAATGCTGCTATGGTCTGTAAAGCAATGTGAGGGCCAATTCAGAGCTTCTGTGCACTGGATGGCCCAAAAGCACTGTAGTCCTCTCCTCCCTCCTTTGGCCAGAATATTTTTAAGTGTGGAGAGTCATGCTAACAGACATATGTGTAATTAATGCCTGTGTAATTGCTTTGGAGGTCATTCAGTACAGCAAATAGTGGAGATGAACGTCTGGATTAGTTGTCCATCCCCGCTATTCACTCCCTTGCCAACCCCGGCTAATGCCTCCCTCCCCATATGAACACTGTTTTTGTACGGGCAGGCGTAGACGGGGGCGGGAGGGGGCGTTACTGAAGCAGAGCAAGGATAGGGCATGGACAGGCCGCGACCCCAGACATACAGGGTCGATTCTGAGATTGGCCCTGTACATCCGGGACCGTAAACATAGACAGGGACTTATTCCACGCAGAGTGGAATAAGTCCCCCTGGACATTGGGGGATCATGGCGAAGGGACGTCATGGCACTGCGACTCCATTCAGGAGCTTGACTGAGGTAGCCGAGGATCTGCTGGGTGTGCAGGCTGACCAGAATCGGGACCCAGCCTGCACGTTCAGGCCGTAGATCTGATTCTGATCCCATGGGCACATCTAGCCCCGTGGGATCAGAATCGGATCTACCTCTGGGCGTCCCGGCTTCTGGTCAGCCGCACAAGGGGCTGGATGCCTAGTTCGGAATGTGCCTCCACATATTTTGCTTTTATTTATGGTTTGCATTTGGGGGGGGGGGTTCTCTCTCGAGGGCAATTTCTCCAAATGGAGTATGATCTCAGTCTCTTCAAATTTACTGCTAATGCTCACCGAAGTACTTGCATTGTGCCAAAGGGAACTTCCTTCTGAAGTTCACAGTATAGGTAAATTGTCAAGGTGTCACTGAATTCCTTTTATTTAGGCCTGTGGCTTCCAACACGATGGGAAATATCTCTTTATCTTACTGCTACATTTTCTTGGTCTCTGACTGCATTTCTTGGTACCTGAGGATCTTGTTCCTTTCAAAGCAATTCACAGAATACTCACTTGGAACTGATGCCTGTATAAATCAATGTCGTTCTGGTGTTTGTTTTTTTCCTTTACACTATGTCCAGCTTCCTAGCATACAGCTTTTTATCGGTCAGAATGGGAGTATCCTGGATGACCATAATCTCATCATTCTCCACAATTCATGATCCCAGTGCTCTTTGTAGTTTTTTTTCTCTCATTTTGTACATTTTGTTGCTTCCTTCCCTATGTGTGCTGGTGGATTATCACTCATTTCTTCTATTCATCAGAATTCTTGTCCAAGTTTGATGATAGAAAATGATTCTGGACATTTGCTTTCATATTTCAGCATTTTTTGCATATTTGGTTCTAATAGTATGGTTAAGTGGGCCTAGAGGCCTACGATAGTAGCTTTATATGTATAATCAGTTCCTATGAGGTCTCCATCTCTCGAGATGTACAGTCTCAGCATATAATGGTTCTTATAAATTATCTCATGTGCAGGGCCGGTGTTAGGGTTTCTGCACCCCCTCCCTGCAAACTATAGATTGGTGACCCTTCCCTCACTATTCTTAATGCTTGCTACACCCCCCCCCCCCTTTTCCCAAAACTCCTTTGTGAATTCTTCACATGATGCTAGTACTGTATTTCTCCTTCAAGTTCAGTGTTAAGAGAAAATTGCAGTTGAAGGGGCAAAGGCATAGCCAAAATAAAAATAACTACTGAGCAGTAAATACTTAGTATCATATTTAACAGGCTGTCCAAGAGCATGCTAAATTTTAGATATGGATCAAAAGAATAACACTCAGCTGTACGGACAGCTTGAAAATATTTTACTCACTGAAAAAATATACAGGAGAAAGATTTTGTACAGAATGTAGGAATCAAAAACATTATAACCATAAGGTCAATGTACATCTAGAAACTATAATGGTATAATGTTGATGCAAAGAATAGTCACAATATAGGAAGACAGTGACAACATTAATATATTGCTGATTTAAACCACATAGGGCTCATTCCATCCTCGATGTCTTGCCCCTCTGTACGTCCGTTCTGAGCTGGACGTACAGAGGGGTTCGCGATCAGTCATGTATGTGCGGGCCAGGACTGTGATTCAGGCCTGCCTGCACGTACATGACAAGCCTGACTAACTCAGTCAGGGCTTTTAAATGGAGCCATGGTGCCATGCTGTCCAGTTGCCATGGCACCACGGCTCAATTTAAAAGATGCGATGCCAGCCACTGGAAAATAGTGGTTATTCCCCGCAGCCCGACCCCCGATTTGGCCTCCTAAGGCCAGGGTCGGGCGGTGGGGAATGTCCTCTGGCCCCCCACCCCCCGTCCCATCCGCTCCCCGGTATTAATAAAAACACGTCCAGAGAAGTTATTACACCTCGAAGGTGGAATAACTTCCCCACACATGTCGCCAACCCTGGACGTACAGGGCCGACATTAGAATCAGCCCTGTACATCCAGGGTCAGCGACTGCCCACCACCCCCAAGTCTCCGCCCCTGAGCCACCCCTTCCCCACCCCCGTCTAACTTCCCCGCACAATTGGCGGGACGGGTTAGACTCTGACAGGGGAAGGCACGAATAGCAGCTGACAGAATAAACCCCCATGTGTTAAGCAGGTTTCAATGGCAAACCAATAAATCCATGCTTTCCCTTTACAAGATCACAGAATGTATTTTCATTTTTTTATCAAGCATGTGTTATTCTAACTTTCTCTCAATCTAGCTCCACTTCCTACTAGCATTCATGCAGACAATATACTGACAGTAGGAAGTGAAGTTGGAGTGACAGAAAAGAAAAATTAGTATGGCCACTTTCTGGCTGGACTAGGGGATGTTCCATACTTTTCCATTATTCTTAGGGTTTTTAAGATTTTTTTTCCAAAATTATACTTTCCTCCAGAGTGAGGCGAGAGGAAGAACTCTCACATGCAGGCATCTGCATTATCAGCAGAAACTAACATAATGGCTCAGCGCAAGTAGCGTTGGTGCAACTAATGGAATCTCAGTGGGTGGCCTTAGTTGCTCCTGCAGCCGTTTTGCCATGCTGAAATGTGATAATTGCAGGGGGATGTAACTATCTCCCTGAAGTTAGCCTATGCCCCTGCACCAGGGGTGGCTCAAGGCAATCTTCTGCCTGAGATGAAGAATGAGATGGCGCCCCCCCATAACCTTAGAGGGGGCGGGGCTTTTCAGAAATCCAATCAGAGACTGAACCAAACCAAAAAGCCAATTAGATTATATGGAGGAAATGCAAGATGTTTGCACAAAGGGCCATATCGAGCTGCAATCGCGCCCTGTGCAACTTGCAGCTCAGGTGCACGCCCTCCTCTCCCCCCCCCCCCATACCTCCAACCCGGGGGGCCTGCTCTTTCCCTGCTGCTGCCACCCTCTGTTTTTTTCATGGCGGTGCCGGCAGCAGGGAAAGAGCAGGTTGCGCTGGACAGAGGTATGGGGAGGAGGAGAGCGGCATGCGCCCGATCTGAAAGGCACCGGCACTTTAAAGCAGATCTGTCCCTCCCTGCTCTGACATCACTTCGGAGGAGGGAGGGACCAGACCTGCTTAAAGTGCTGCGAAAAGGCTTGGGGGCACATTTTGACTGCCTGCTATTGTCCTGCCAGCGGCGGCAGGGCAACAGCAGACAGCCAAAATGCACCCCCCAAGCCTTTGCGCCCTGTGCAGCTGCACTGCTTGCACAGGGCTAGGTATGGTCCTTTTTGTACACCAAGGAACTAAAAGACAGCAAGAACCTTCCAGAGAAGGGGATCCAAGATGGCGTTTCTGGTGAGGAGCTGAGCGGCACGGCGTTTTTTACATGGGAAGGAAGCGGAAAGCTAAGGGGGCGAAACAGCCTACTGCCCCTCAGGCTTCAACGCCATTACCTGCTGAGGTGGTTGGACCTCTTGATTCCTATTTCTTGTCGGTGCAGCGGCAGCAGGTAGCGGGGGAGAATAGCCAGGCTAGGCAGCGTTTGGAGGAAGGATCCTCATCCTCTGCCTCTGGTTTAGATCTGTCATCCCCCGGCTCAACTCCAGCCTTGAAGGTGCCTCGTCACATCAGTGTCGAACCAGGAAGTCAGCTCGGGAGCAGAGAGTCGGTGGACTCCTCTAGTGGCCGAAACTTTGGAGCAGAGCGTGTTTTGGGCTCCGGGACTTCCGGCGAACAGCAACAGAAGGCTGAGGCTCTGAGTGAGATGGCAGAGGCAGGCGCTGCTTCGGTGGAGGGCTTGCTGGCTCCCTCTTCTCTGACTTCGGGTGGTGGTGTTCTGACTCCTCCGGTGGTGCCTTCCTCACTTGTAACCTCGGATTTTCCAGAGGTGCTGACATTGGAGGTGATTTGGGCTGCTATCATGAAGCTCCATGAGGAATTGGTCCCGCGAATGGCCGCCTTGGACTGAGGATCTGAAGGAAGTTACGTCTAAAGTTGAAGTTTTACAGACTAGTTTTTCTCAGAACCAGACTCAAGTTTAGGTCCTTGAAAAAGAAGTTGAATCTTTAAAGAAAGTTTCTTTACCTATTATTTCTAAATTGGAATTGTTGGAAAATGCTGTGTGTCTGCCTAATATTCATATAGTTAATTTTCCTAGAGTGTCATTAATATCTGCTAGAGATATGCTACGTAAATATTTGATTGAAGTGTTAGGTATTCCCCCTGAATCTCACCCTCCATTAGTTAAAGTATATTATTTGCCTTCTGGGAAAAAAGAAATGGGACAGGGAGGTGTTACTGGAACATCACATATGGATGTATTAAATGTTACTGATATATTGGAGTCGTCTAATGAGGAAATGGTTACATCTTCCACATTATTGATTACCTTATCTTTAATATCTGATAAGGAATGGTTAATAAAACTTTTCTTTAAAAAACACCATGTGTTTAAGGGTTTGGCTGTTCGGATGTTTCCAGATTTATCTAGGGAGACATAGAGGAGGAGACGTGAATTTTTATTATTGCGTACTGGGATACAGCAGTTGGGGGGGTTATTTTTCCTTAAGTTTCCCTGCAAATGTTTGATTAAATATCAATCTAATTCCTATATATTTTTTGAACCCTCCCAATTGGTTAGCTTTATTAATGCCCGGGTTTCTGAAGGGGGGGTGGATATCCTGTCTGTTCCGGTTGAGTGATTTATATTCTCACTGCTTAGCTCCTCCTGTTTCTTCGTAATATAATGGTTTGGATTATTGCAACATTATTGTATCCCCCTATTTTCGAGGGCTAGAGGGAGGTGGATTATTAGTGTTATTTCCTTTTGGGGACAATTGTGTTAAACTGTACACATTGTTTTTCTGCTTGACGTTATGAGATCCATTTCTATTTCCGTTCAAGAATGTATTCTTGATTTATTTTTGTAAGTCTTAAAAATTTAAATAAAAAAAAAAAGACAGCAAGAACCAACAGACAGTTTATAAAACTAAATTATAACTCATTTTTATTTTGTTATAAACTGCGTTATGGTTCTCGCAGTTTCTTTTTCAACATATATTTTGCATCCACAGTAGGTGTAGAGCAGAACCAGGACATTCACCCACAGAACTCAATATTTAAAAAAAAAAAATCTGATTCTGATCATCTCACTAACAACAACAACAACCACTATTCTCTAGTACCAGGCATATTGTGAACTAATAAAAAACCCTACAACAAAGAGCAAACCTACCATACCATACCATATCAGCACAAACTTCCAAAAGTCACATAAGGAGCCCATCCAAAAAAAGCATCACTGTAAATCCTACAGTGTGCCCTGGAACATCCATACACCTATTTGAAAAGCTGAACAAGTCAAATTACTACAGTATAGTATAGATCTTTATATACAAACTCCATGTTAACAGAACGCCTGACCTCAGTCACACACGCACATCGACCCTCACCAAGTACAGAGTAAGTAAATACAATCTAAAGTAAAAATAAAAATATGTAGACAAAATTTAAACTGAAACCCCAAGAAGCCAGAGTCAACATGCAGTGCAACATCAGATAAATAAGAGATGCAGTTCCCCAATACTGTGTAAAATATAAAAATAGCACAAAGTCCAATCACTAAAATTAAATAAAATTATTTTTTCTACCTTTGTTGTCTGACCATTTTATTCTCTGATCATGCTGGTCCCAATCTGAGGCTTCTGCTTTCCTGTCTTTTCTTAGCTCTCTTTCTGTGGTCTATGGTCCATGGTCCATCTGCCATTTCTTATCTCTTCTTTTGTTTTCTTCACTTCCCTCCATCAGCCCATTTTCAGTTCCAGTAACCCTCCCCAGTATCAGCCCCCTTTCCAGTCCTCCCCTCACAGTACCTTCCAATGTCAACCGCCTTGCATTCCCACGACTGCCACTGGTGTCCATTCCCTTCCAGTCCCCCTCCTTCCCCACTGTCCAGCCCCTTCTAGTCCAAATACCATCCCAGGTATCAGCTCAGGTCCATTCTCAGTGCCAACTCCCAGTCAGCTCCCTTCCAGCCACCCTACCCTCTGTCCATCTCCCTTCCAGTGCCATTCGCATGTCACCTCCCTTCCAGTCTCCTCCCCATTACCCAGCCACCTACCACTCCCATCCCCAAGTGTCAGCTCCCTTCCAGTACATCCCAGGTGTCAGCTCCTTTCCGGCCCCCTCCTTCCCTCGTGTCAGCTCCCTTCCTGCCCCCTACTTCCCCTGAAAATTGTGGTCTTCTTCTGAGCAATTAATACTATAACTATTATCAGAAAAACACTCAATGTTATCAATATGGAACAAAGTCTTCAATCTATCTCTTACGGTTATTCAAGAACATTTAATAGCACTGAAGGTCTCAGACTGATTCGGCACTCTGTTATAGACTTGTAACATGTCAAACTGATGTGTCTAATAGCATCAATGACCTTCAATACATATTGCCCAGTGGTAATGAAGCAGAGGGAGTCGCCAACCCTAAAGTTCACTATGGAAACTTCTAAAGCCACTATTGAAAGCTTCTCTTTTATTATAGCATTTCTCAACAGCGTCTAGTAGATCGTTTCACAGCCAGCTCTCCATCGTTGCTTCATTAAATCCCAACGCCTTCCTCAAGTACCCACTGTATTTCACTAATGATGTTTCATCAGGGGATCTCACTCACTTCTTGACAATGTTCTATAAAATAAAACCCATATATATCTATATAAATAAACTGTTCCATCCAAAATTCCTACCTCTATCTCCAAAATTTAACTATACAAAAAATACACCTACCAGAAACATAACTGATGCTGCATACGTCTTTCTGTCTTTCTCATTTGGGAAAGCACAATGTTTCTCAGAATTTCTTTCAAACTGCCCTTGAAAAAATGCCGCACATGCGGAGTACTGGGCAGGTCTTAACTTTTAAGGATCTAATGCTGCGACTCCTTCCCTTGGCAGACCCTCTCAGTATCCGCTCCCTTCCAGTCCTATTCTACCATCCCCCTGCATCAGCCTATTTGTAGCCCTAGCCCCTGGAAGAAAACTCCCCTCCCCTATTAGCCCATTTCCTGTCCCAGCCCATTACCAGTCGTAACACTCCAATAAGTCCATTTTCAGTCCTAACCCCCCCCCCCATTATCCCATTTCCAGTTCTACCCCCCCATAGCCCATTACCAGTCCTAACCTCCCCATCAGCCCAATTCCAGTTCTACCCCCCCCCCCATCATCCCAGTTACAGTCCTAGCCCCGCCCCCAACCCACGGAAATTGAAAAAATAATAAAAAACCTCTGATGTAAGAAGTTGCTGCTCCAGCGGCGGCAGCAGCAGCAGAATGAGGAGCCCCGCGGCCACCCGCCCCCCCCCCCAGGAGAGTCTGCCTTTTTCCCCCCCTTTGCAGAGCTGCGGCAAAGGGAGAGTGCTTTCCTTTTGCGTGGATCTGTTAAAGCTGAGCCCATGGCCTAGAAAAAAATCTTAATTATTCTACCTTGGAGGGGGAATAAGTCCCCCTGCCATTGGTGGCCAGCAATGGAGGCCCCCCTCCCCCGAACAGTTGAGCCAATGCAGGAGGAGCCCCACTGCCTGATCCCGGCCTTGGCAGGCTCCAGAGGTCTGGTGGCGGGGAAAGGACTTTGGTGTGCATAAGGGGAATCTGGGCTCCTGCATGGCATCCTGATGTCTAGGCGACAGGATACCGCAACACTGCGGCTTGTCATGCCCATAGCCCCTTACATATGTATGGAGGGGCGTGCTTGTTATATAGGATTCACCACTTTGGCAATGTTCCAGACTGACTATCTTGCAAAGGATTATGGTAATGGTAGTCCAGTCATGCAGTGCTTGCCTTTGAGGTAAATGAAGACTATGGTAGTTGGCTCAAGTGTTAAGGCAATGACAGAATTTATTTATGAGGTAAATCAAAATGCACACAGATTCACTTGGTAACACCTTAGGATGTCTTCTCCAGGATTTATATTCAAATAACAATACAACTGAAAGCTTATGCAAGTAACTTGTAAAGTCCATTAAACAACGGAAAGTCTTTCTCTCAGCCACTGCTGACAAACCTGCTCAGCAATGCTGATGTATAGCAAATCAAAAGTAAAAGCTTCTTCACAAAACAGCTTTTCTTTTCCACATTCAAAGAACTTTTTATATCCAACATGTGCACAGCCTAAGCTGTGCTCTGCCTTGATATCAGCTGGGTAACAAGCTTCAATCAACAGCTTTTTCACCTTCTCTGCACAAATATTTCACTTCTCCCAAAACCTTCTCTCTTTCCACACAAACGTTCTGGTGTGCCAGTTACTAGAACATTTCCTTTTATGTTTGATCCACTTTCAGGATTTCTTTGTGCTAGCAACTTTGCATAAAGAACAGTCCATGAAAGAATCGTCTTCCTCTGGAATTATATCTTGTTCTTCTATCTGCATGGGTTCTATATCAGGGTCTGGCTCAAAGGGCTTTACTGACTGACCTCCATTAGGACAGGAACTGTTTCTAAGCAATTTGCATTGCTCTAGGTTAGACAAACGTCCAAAGTTCATACCTGAGTTAAAGCTGGCATTAGGCTGTCCTCTTAGATACTCTGGCCAGTATGCATTTGAGCTTTTATGACCTGTCCTCCAGTCTGTATTTCTGGACCTCAGGGCATTTTCTCCATACCTCTTCCAAAAGATATTCATGTTCCTTCTCCCTTCAGTTGCTTCTGTCCTCTTACCAGCTGCTTTAGGGTTCCTAGCTGAAGTTCTCCAAACCCCTGGATTTCTCCAATCCCTTGAAGCTGGCTTCTCGCAGGAATCTCTCCAAGAACACGAATCTCTCTGAGCTCCTCTCTCCTTCTCCCTCTTCTCCCCTCTTTCTGAATATTCTGTTCTAGTTTTAAAGTTCCCAGGTTTTTAACCCCTCCCTTTCACTCCTCAGGTGTTGGTGGTCAAACTCCCTCCTGGCAGCTGAGTAATTAGGAGTGACGTAAGGGTTTCTCAATCTGGGCTTATACGCCTTCTCCTCATCTCCACTAGGGGCTTTCTGCAGGCCATTGCAGCCTGGAATAACCTGTCTTTTAGGAAACATGCAGTTTTATTCCTCTGACCTGACAAAACAGGTCCCTTGATTAGGGTAAATTCCTTTCCTTTGTCACTATTCTCTGGGCTCTGATAACCTTCCTTATCACAGGCTCCAGCAAGAGCATGGGGAGGGTTAGCCGGGTAGGCACAGCACATCTCGGCCCGCAGAATTGGGGCCCATTCGGCCCATCCAAGTGCCACGATTCTGTTCCCGTGGGAACGTCTAGCTCCCGTGGGTGCAGAATCAGGTGTAAATCTAGCCCATCCAGATTTTGGACATCCGGACGGGCTAGATATCCCCCGATTGGAATTGGCCTTCAAGAGGGGCTTGACATCTCCAACATAACTTCAAATTGTGCACTGGACCAGCATAGTGTTAATGTAAATATATATTCCACAAAATACAAAGGAAAAGCAAGATGTTTGCACACCAAGGAACTAAAAGAAAAAGCGAGAACCACAGCACAGTTTATACAGTAAAACCAAATTATAAATTTATAACTTATTTTATTTTGTTGCTATAAACTGTGTTATGGTTCTTGCTTTTTCTTTTTCAACATATATTCTGCATCCACAGAACCCTCTCCCTCGCCAATGAATGCAGAGCAGAACTAGGACATTCACCCACAGAACTCAATATCTAAAAAAAAATCTGATTCTGGGTCATCTCACTAACAATAACATAAACATTCTCTAGTATAGGCCTAGAAATATCCAAACACCTATTTGAAAAACTGAACAATTCAGATTACTACAGTACAGATCCCTACATTCAAACTCCATGTTTACAGAACACCTGGCCTTAGTCACTCACTCAGAACACAAATCCTCACCAAGTACAGAATAAATGGCCACAAATTAAAAAATAGAAATATGTAGATAAAAACTAAATTGCACTCCAAGAAGCCAAATTCTGCATATAAAGCAACACCAGAGAAATAGAAAGAGCGGCATTTCCCTGTAGTGTATAAAATAAAAAGATAGCACAAAGTCCAATCACTAAATTAAAAATACAATTATTTTTTCTACCGTTGTTGTCTGACCATTTTATTCTCTGATCATGCTAGTCCCAATCTGAGGTTTCTGCTTTCTTCTGTCTTCTCTTAGCTCTCTTTCTATGGTATCTAGTCCATCTGCCATTTCTTGTCTCCTCTTTTATTTTCTCCTCTTTGTTCCATCTTGATTATCAATCATTTCCCTTTAGGACATGCTACTTATGTGGGCAGACTCGGCTGTCTCTCGGCCATGATCACGGTCAGGCTCAGCCCTCAGCAGTTTAAAGCCACTGAGGGCTAAGCCTGGCAGCAATCGTGGTGGACAGCGGACCAAGCCTGCCCGCAGAAGCAGAGTGTCCTATGGGCAGAAGCCTTTTTAAGCAGCAATCACAGCCTTGCACAGCCTTCTGCCCATGGGACATGTTGGTCCAGTGCACAGGCTCTGCTTCTCCGGATACACTTTCCTGCTTGAGGGTGGGAGTGGCAAGTGATGGCACCCACTGGAGATCAGCATCCCCTGCCCGTTTACCCCACTTAATGAGTAGCAATAGACCCGCTCATGGGCATGAAGGAGTTTCCATGTTTCAGTTTTTCAAGATCTTGAAGAGACCAATTTACGATCCCAAAGCTCTATGAAAATACAAGAATTACCAGCTCATTTATGGCTTATATCTTATTTCGTAATGTTAAAACACTTTTCAGTAACTATTTTCATCTCTTGTAATATTCTTTATTATCTTTTCTCTTAGTCATTTTTTCTTGAATGTTGTTCTTTCCACTACTCCTACTGTCTTTCTTTTCATCCTTGATGTCACTATCCTCAATCATGGTAATGTTTTGAGTTTTGCTCAATGTCCTCTAAAAAACGTTGCCTTAGCACAATTGTCAAGGCCAAAAGTCATCTTGATGTCTTATGAGAAGCTTTTCACCACTAATTGTTGGTCACTGGAACAGTAGAGCTTCAGGTCATCTACAAACAATATGTGTGATGCTATTTTTGGATTGTCATCTTTTTAGGATTAAGGCTAAATCTGTATCCCAAAGAGTTGATTTGAGTACACAGTGGATTAAGTGCCATTCAAAACAGAAATGGTTACAGGGAATCTCTCTGAAATATTCCCTACTGGATCTTGATATTAGGAATGACAAACTGACCATCTTCAAAAAGTGTGGTTTACAGCATTTTCATGGTGAACGTAATGCACTCAGTCAAGCCAGGGTTATCTAATACTGTACATTTCAAGGCAATTTATTATCCAAGAATGTGGGATGCTGTCAAAGGCTTTCTTTTAGTCAATCCATGCTATACTGAGATTTCTGTTTTTCATAGTACTGGCCATAATGGCCTTTTTCACCATTAACTGTTCTTTATTTCATTATGCTCCCCTCTTATTGCCCTGATGTTACTGGAAGCAATATGCTCATTTATTCAATCTGCATATCTTGCAGTGAGCAGCTTATAGATTGTAGGTAGACAAGTTATTGGTATGTAATTTGTGGGAACATTTCTTGGATTCCCCTTTGGAAGGAGAAGTGTTCTTCCTGTTATAAGCCATTGTGCTATTAAGTCTAGCTGCTTGATTGATTTTTTTTTTCAGTTTATCAGGTCTTGGTGGAGTGATGTTAACTGGATGAGCCAAATATTGCTCTTTTCCAGTTTGGGGCTCTTTTTAACCTGCTTTCCAACTCTTTTGCTGTTTCTTCAGGCCATTCAATAGGTTTGGTGTTTGCCTTTCCTAAATTTTCCCATTCTGCTTCTCAAGTGTGCATTAAAGCCTACAGGTTCCCCATATAGTGTTCTCCAGAAGGTTCCTGTTTCTGTTTAGGTTGATGCTGCTTTTACCATACTAATACTCTTTCCCAGGTCCTTGTAGAACTGTTTTGGGTTCTCTCTAAACAGCGTATTAAGATATTTCCTTTGTCTATTCTCTTCATATCTTCCTGTTTTTTGTGCTTCTGCTATTTTCAATGTATTGTTGGATGAATTGAAGGTCTTCTGTTACTGCAGCATGATTCAATGTGATGTTTTCGATCTTCCTCAATATCTTTGATGATTTGAATTCTTTCAGATGCCCATCTATCAAGGATACCTCTGCATATAATGATTTTATTTTTCCTTGATTGCACTTCTTCCAAGGAGGAGTTGTTATTGTTCTCTTTTTCTTCTGGCCCTAAATTGTTGTTGGTATAATTCTTCCAAATTTTGGAGGATTCTCTTTGCATACCCTCTTGATTTAAATATAGGGGTTATAGCATAAAAATAGCAGTACATTGTCTCCTCTTTATCTGCAGGAGTCCACTTACTTGTAGTTTATCCTTTAAACTTTTTCATTAATTTCTGTGGTTTATTTTCTGCCACAGTGGCCCATGAACAAGCTCACTATGGCCTTTATCTGCTACCACTATCTCTAGTCCTAGTGCATAAGCTAGGGGTGGAGACCTTTCTATCCTTGGTGATTTAAGATCAGCATATATTCTCCCTTTTCTTTCCTACATTACTTCAATTATGATGTCGCCTTGTCAAGATTTGGTATAAATTTTAGACAATGGAGTCACCACATGAAGGTACTCAGGAAGACTTGAGGAGGAAACTTTATTCTCTTCCCCTAAGACATGCATGACGACTTCACCAGCTTTTACTGATGAATTTTATGCTGAACTTAAACACAGGTATAACTTATAAAAGATGTGAACAATAGTTAACATGGTGTAACTGTAAACACTTTAGGACAGAAGTTGGCGTGCTATTGAGACTAGTGCAAGAAAGGGCAAAGGTGTTTGAGACAAGAAGGAGGATGTCAAGTGGTGGGTTACATAAGGTTGTGATAGGGCTATCAGGGTGGTGAAGGAAAAATTGACGGTACAGTCATATCTGAATTATAGTCAGGGAGAATAGCTATGGCTCAGAGCCAAAATGTTCCATGAAAAGGTGGGTTTTCAGCTTGAGATGGAATTCATTTATGGTGGTTAATATTCTTATGTCCAACAGGAGAGAGTTCCATAGGGTAGGCGCATACAGTGAGAATATTAGATGTGAGGCGAGTACATCAAGCTGCCAGGGGTGGGAGAGCTAACCTATTTTGGTTAGACTTTCTCCTGGTTCTATTGTTAGAGGGTGTCTGGATGAGTGGTTGGAGGCTGTCCCGAAAGAGGCCATGGATGATTTTGTATATATTTAGGGAAGATTTGTACTTAATCCTCAAGGGCCCGATTGTGCGAGGAAGATAGATGGGGGCGGGGAAGGGGCGGAGTCTGGGTGGATGGTGGGCAGTCGCCAGCCCTGGACATACAGGGCCGATTCTAATGTCAGCCCTGTATGTCCATGGCCGGCAACATGTGCGGGGACATTATTCCACCTCAGAGGTGCAATAACTTCCCTGGACATGTTATATTTTCAATGCTGGGGCACAGATGGGGTGGGGGGGGGGGCCGGAGGACATTCCCTGCAGCCTGACCCCGGTCTTAGGAGGCCAGATAGGGGCCAGGCTGCAGGGAATAAGCTTTTTATTTTTATGGAGCCACAGTGCTATGGCAACATGATGCCATGGCTCTATTGAAGAGCCTTGACTGAGTTAGCCAGGAAGGTCCTGTACGTGCAGGCTGGACTGAATCACAGTTACAGCCTGTGCGTACAGGACTATTCGTGATTCTGATCCCCTAGGGCTAGGTATGCCCCAAGGGATCAGAATCGCGATCCCCTCTGTACATCCGGCTCAGACCGGACATACAGAGAGGATCTACGTCCAGAATGGAATGAGCCCTCAAGTGAATGGGAAGCCAGTGGAGCTGCTTTGGAATTGGAGTGCTGTGTGATTGTCGAGGAACACATGAGATAATCCTTGCAGCATTTTTTCTGCAAGTTGTAATGGGAGTAACATAGATTTTTGAAGACCTTGATAGACATATTTCCATAATCGAGGATTGGGGCAATAATTGCCTGGCATACATCTCTAAAATCACTGTGTTCTAGCAGAGGGCGGAGGTTTTGAACTGTTCTCACTTTCAAGTAGGCTGATTTTATGGTTTGTTGATACGAGGATGAAAACAGCCTCTGATTGATGATTCTGTCCAAGTATTTGACTTATTCTTTGACTTGAAGGGCTATGTTGGTGAGGCTGAAGCTGAAGTTCTAGGACTGGTATAAATGCTCTTGCCTACAATGTAGACATGCAATACTTATGCTAGTATTTTGTGAAGACAAGTAGGTTCCTTCTTGTCTTTATAAACTAAGCTTAACAAAGGCACCTTAAAAACATGCTTTAACTAGACGCCCCCTTATAAAATTACCCTCCGCATGTGTTCTATTACTTTATTGCACATTGTGTTGCACAAGTGCAGTTAATAGAAGCCATAGATACATAAATAAAACATGTCTATGGGTGTCTTTTACTAAAGGGCGGTAAAGTGTGGCATCTAATATGTCAATAGCACTGAAACTATACCTTGCTAAGTGCTGCATTGTTGGGGTTTGGAAAGAATTTCCCTGGCAGTAACATGGAGTACTTTCAGTGTGGGTAAACTTATCTTCACCTATTGGGCTGGCATTAGGTGAACCCATGCTAATGCAATTAGTACACGGTATGAACCCAGCGCTGAGCTGAGCTCACCTTGTCTATTCTCCACTCCTAACCCTCCCACTCACAACCCTAAAGTGGGTAGCAGATGACACAAAAATTTGCAATAGAGTGGAATCCCCTGAGGGAGTGGATAACATGAGGAAAGATCTACAAAAGCTGGAAGAATGGTCTAATGCTTGACAGTTAAGATTTAATGTGAAGAAGTGCAGTGTCATGCACTTGGTAAGCAGAAGTGCAAGGGAATTGTAAGCGACAGGGGGTGAGAGGTTGGTGTGAACGGTCCAGAAGGACCTCGGAATGATTGTTTCTGAGGATTGTTTCTGAGGATCTCAAAGTGGCAAAACAGTGTGACAAGGCAGTAGCAAAAGCCAGAAGGGATGCTGGGTTGCATACAGAGAGGAATTACCAGCAGAAAGGAAGAGGGGGTACTAATGCCACTGTACAAGTCGCTGGTGAGGCCTCACTTGGAGTATCCTGTTCAGTTTTGGAGACCGTATCTCACAAAAGAAATTTAAAAAACTGGAAACGGTTCAGAGGAAGACGACCAAAATGATTTGGTGCCTGTGCCAGAAGACTTATAAAAAGAAACTTGAAGACCTAAATATGTACACTCTGGAGGAGAGGAGGGACAGGGGAGATATGATGCAGACTTTTAAATACTTAATGAACAAACCTTTTTCAAAGACGGGGAAGCTGCAAGGGGGTAAATTGAAAGTTAATGTCAGGAAATACTTTTTCACTGAAAGGGTGGTGGATGCTTGGAATGCCCTCCCAATGGAGGAGGTGGTTGGGGGGCGAGTACAGTGACAGAATTCAAAATGGCATGGGACAGACACAGCGGATCCCTCTACAGCAACAATATAGAATCAAAAATAACTTTAATTGTCTCTGCTATCTCAACAAATAGGAGTGACCTGCACGGAGCAGTGGGTACACCTTTATACAAAGGCATGGGGAGAGGTGGCCTGCACGGAGCAGTGGGTACACCTTTAAACAAAGGCATGGGGAGAGGTGGCCTGCATGGAGAGCAGGTGCACCTAACTCTTGCCACCTTGCTGGGCAGACTAGATGGACCATGATGGTCTTTATCTGCCATCATATACTATGTTACTATGTCACAGTTATCACAGGAATTGTGTGCGCTAATCATCATAGCCCCAAGCTACCTGGCAACAAGTGTGCCAATGTGCCTTCAGGGCATGCCAGAACACTCATTCAGGCATGCACCCATTAGTAAAAGACCCCATGTATGTAGGTATATGAAAAGGAAAAGAGTAGTTTAGTTGTTAGAGCACGTCACTAGGCTACAGGTGAATTCTTAGGTGTGGTGAGTTCCAGACTTATCGACAGCATACACCACCCTAGGGTAGATCCTTTATACCTCTGGGTCCCAATTGAAAACAAGGCATTAGTCTTGATCTAGTACTCCCAGTCAATAACTCAGTTTTTAAAGCTGTCACCCTAAAAGTAATAAAATTTAAAATCCTCCACTTACCCATGGAACAAGTAAACATATCACACAGAATGGAGGAGTAGTCTAATGGTTAGAGCACTGGCTTGGGAACCCAGAGACCAGGGTTCAATTCCCACCAGCATGCCTTGGGCAAGTCACTAAACCCTCCATTGCCTCAGAAAAATCCAAGTTATCAGTCCCTGTTTAATGTGCATTACCAAGTTTAAGTTACAATGTAAACTGCTTTGATTGAAATGATAAAGCAGTATAAAAGACCTGTTTAATAAATATGGACTCCTCACACTGTTCCCTTCCATCTTGCTTGTAGTAAGTTCTGAGGGTCCCCAGTATTAGTCATAGAATGCAGGTTATATAGCAGGTACATGGCAGGCTCCTTATTGGGACTTACCATAATGTTAAAGCAATGTGGACAAAAGCTTAGTAGAGGCTCATCTGAATAAATGTTTTCAAAAGATCCACCAATGAAAATGTCATTTGGTCACTACTGGCTGCAGAAGACTGGAACAATAAGTTTGAGGTTAAAGACTGTATTTATCTCTGGTCTAACTCATGGAGGCAAACATTTTTTAAAATGCAGATGAGCTTGGCTACTATCCAAAAAGGACTTTAGGAATCAAACAACCAACCACCTGAGGTTAGCACCAAGCACATCAGATGTGAACTGAAAACTGTAAAACTATTCTCCTGTGCTCTGTAGGAATAATTCAGCAGTAATCATGGAAGATTGAAACTGGGACCCGTGGAACATTTTCCTTTCTACCTGGCAGATAAATCAATTATTTGTTTTCCATGATTTTTAAATGAGATTTCCCTGCATCTTCAGTGGGTTTGATTGATACTGCGCACAAGGCCACTCGGCAAAATGATACAGTGTAGATCAAAGCATGAAAGATAATTTTCACTGAAATGCGGGTAGCTGAAGGTGAATTATGAGTCTTTGTTTCACAGTTTATGGAACACAATTTCGTTTAGAGTCTAAATCTGTCATTTCAGCATTGTTTATCAAAGTACTTCCAATGGACTCCCCTCAGGAGAACAGTGTCAATTCAAAGGCAGAAAATCAAACTGATACAAATACACTATTGAAAATATGAGACTACAAAATAAAGTGACAGAGAATAGGTTAAGATTTGCATATGCATTGTGCACATATGATGAATTTGATACACACTAAAAGTCATCTGAAATTTAAATACACAGGATGTCCATTAGGTTTAATAAATTGTGTACGAGACTTGAGGCTTGATAATATAGTATTAGTGTATGTGTCTCATATCCCCTCGTGTTAAATGTATCCCCCAACCGCTTTGATCCGGTGAAAAGCAGGATATAAATGCAGATAAATAAATAAAATAAATAAATAAATATCACAAACCCCATGAATTTGGCTTACAAGTTAGAATATTTCCAGTTAATAACACTGTTTTGCTTATGAATGAGGTGAAAGATAATCGCAGCTATGACCATCTGTCTCCTCTCTGTTGCTTTTCTCTTCGGTGGTTTCAGGTTCTTTGCAAAATATTGTAATGCCAAATCACCATAAACCATCATAATCTCCAAAAAGAAAAAGTCATTTTTAATCAAACGCAAGAGGGGGGGATGTATTCCTTCCCATGTCCATTATGAGACTACCAGACCTTGTGCATTCTCCTGTGTCGCCCCTGCCCTCTGGAACTGTCTGCCTTCCTTCTCACCTTCATTTGGAACTCTCCTTCAATAGGTTCAAAGCTCTTTTGAAAACGCATCTCTTTGACCAAGTCTTTGACCTCCAACCAACCTATGGGCTGCACCATCCTGCGTTCTTTGTTTGATATAATTGTTTTGTTGGCTACTGTCTTGCAGGGCTCTCCTACCGCGTTCTGGCGTTCTAGTCTTTCTCCCTTCTTCATCCCTCTAGTGTCCTCCTCTTCCTTTCCTGTCACATATTGACATTCTTTTCCTCCTTTTTAAAATTACTAGTTGTAAACCGCTCTGTATGTCCCACAAAGGACAGTACATCAAATCAAAATAAACGATAAACTATTCAAAGGCATTTATGTGGTTTGCAGACCTGTAAACCACGTAAGTGCCACTCACCAGGATATTCAGAGGCACTAACCCTGTTACTGTCACTGAATATCCCTGGTATGGGCAACTGAACGCCCTGACACTATGGGCGCAATTCCGACATTGATGTCCTGGCCCTCTGTGCATCCGGTTGGAAGTGGATGCACAGAGCTAGCCGGGATTCTGATCCCACAGGGCACGTCTAGTCCCGTGGAATCAGAATTGCACCAGGCCTGTGTGTGCAGGCTGGGACCCCAATTCAGTCTGGCCTGCACATACTGGTCTTGCCTGGATAGCCCAGACAGGGCTTTTCAATGGAGCCATGGTGTCATGGCATCCGATTGCCATGGCACCACGGCTCCATTGTAAAGCTGCGCTCACCTGCCGACGGCTCAGAAAGTTCATTTCCTGCAGCCTAATCCCTGATCTAGCCTCCCAAGGCTAGGGGTCTGGCTGCAGGGAATGTTCTCTGCCCCCTACTGCCCCTTCTAAGCCCTGGGCCTGCTATCCCCCGCCAACTAGGGGAACTTATTCCACCTCCGAGGTGGAATAAGTTCCCCGTGCAAGCCGCCGGCCCCGGACATACAGGGCCAACATTGGAATCAGCCCTGTACGTCCTGGACCAACGATCGCCACTGCCCGCCCTAATGCCACCCCCGAGCCGCCCCTTTCCCGCCCCATCTACTTTCCCCTGTGCCTTTAGTGTCAGAGTGTTCCAGAGACAGTGTGGGGTGTCACTTTTCAGCCTCTGAGCAGCGAGATATTCAGCCTCTGCCTGCTTAACCCTAACCCAAAGTTAGGACAGCTGAATGGTTTTCCTAACTTTAGCCAGTTTTGCAAGCCAGCCAGTGACTTGAATATCATCACTGACCGGAATGCAAAATTGCAATCCGGCCATTCAGTGCTGCCACCGAAAATCTCCCCCCCCTCCCCCCAAGATTTATATGTCTTGCTCTTAAAGGGGGTTATTTTTGAAACCTTATTCGTGTGAATATGACCATTTACACATGCAAATTGCATCCACATGGAAATGATCATTTTAGAAAAGGCTCATTTTACACATGGCTGTCCATATCAAGTCAAAAGTGTATGGGGGCATTTCAAGGGTATGGACTGGGCAGAACAAAATTCTACATGGGTAGTCCCCATTTTATATAGGGATGCACAAGTAAGTCCAAAATTGTCCACATCCAAATTTACACCTGCTTCTTGACAGGAATAGGTATTTAAAAGGCCATTCCTTTACAAGAGGGATTAAGGGAGATCTCCCCTTAATCCCCCAATGTTTATGCCCCCTTCCAAGTTGAAATGGGCTAATGAAAGAGACCTCTGTAGTTAATTAAGAGAATCTGCATGGCTACATTTTTTCCTACATGAAAATTTGTGTATGTGGATATTGATTCCCGCGCCTCCTTATTCATGTTCTAGAAATAGCTTCACCCTTAGCAAATTCCATCAGATCTCAGTATAACCTGACCTCTAAAATGTGCCTTAAAACTAACAAATATGGTACGGACAACTGTATAAAATGAAAAAAACATATATAAGTAAAGATAGATAGATAGATAGATACATGTAACTCCCTTTCTCGGATTGTTACCTGAAAACAGGCCTGGCGCTATTATCAACTACTGCTAAGCAATATCCAGTTTCGTGCCTTCCTTGATTTAAGACTGGTCGGCAGACTCTTTTAATAAATTGTCAACTCAAAAGAGCCTTGTCCTAAAACAAAGTTAATATTTATTGAAGATGAAAGTCCAGTTCAGTGATACAAAGCAAGAAATAAATTATAGAGCTTCCTCAATCTATCAGCACAAAAAACAGCAGGGATCAATATTTGAAAGGACATATCTGGTTAGCAAGACGAGAGAAACTGTACAGCAGCATTATTTAGACAGCACCACTGAATATTTCCTCTGACCTCCTCGACTCTATCTGGAGTGATCCGTGGGTGGTGATCCGTGGAGTCAGCACTTATCCACATAGCGGTGATTTTCGGCGCCACTATGCAGATAACAATCTGCACAACTCAGGACAGCGAAGACGTTGTCCTAAGTGCAATGTGAATTGCTGATCTGAACAGTGGTGAATAGCGTCTCTATTCGGATAGTGCTAGTGATGATTGTTAAATCCAAATATTCAGTGCCAGCTAGTATCCGGATACCAGTACTGAGTATACAGATTACAGTACTGTATATTCGGCCAATGTTTAAAAAAACCACTGACCATAGCCATTAAATATCATCCCCATAGTGTCTCATTCTCCTTGAGTTAATGGGCAAGAACTGGGGCTTCCTCTGGTCCCAGTGAAGCTCTTTCTCCCTTAAAACTCCATTTAGTACTTGAACAAGTCCTCGTCTCCCATTTGAAAATTTTTATAAGAACATAAGATATGCCATGCTGGGTCAGACCAAGGTCCATCAAGCCCAGTATCCTGTTTCCAACAGTGGCAATCCGGCTCACAAATACCTAGCAGGTTCCCAAAAAAGACACAGAGGTTCCACAATGCTTGTACTGGGGCAAGCAGTAGATTTCCTGGGTCCTCTTTAATAATGGTTTATGGACCTTTCCTCCTGGAACTTGTCCAAGCCTTTTTTAAACTCAGCTACACTAACAGCTTTTACTGCATCCTCCGGTAATGAATTCCAGAGTTTGATTATACGTTGAGTGAAAAAATATTTTCTCTTATTAGTCTTAAATGGGTTACATGGTCGCTTAATTGCATGTCCCCTACTCTTTCTACTTTCTATGTTTACCCATTCCACTCCATTGATTAATTTATAGACCTGTTATCATATCTCCCCTCAGCCTTCTTTTTTCCAGGTTGAAGAGCCCTAACCTTTTAAGCCTCTCCTCATAGTGGCATCCTTCCATCTCCTTTACCATTTTGGTGGCTCTTCTCTGTACTTTTTCTAATTCCGCTATATACTTTTTACAGATTATTCTGGGTGACCTGAACCTAGCCTCCACCCCTGCAGCACAATCTAACATCTTCCATGAAGCTATGGAGCAACTGGGTTACGAACAAATCATCCAAGACGCAACCCACATCAAAGGCAACACACTGGACATGGTGTTTCTACCCACTAAACATCCCGAACTTTTGAATTCTAAACCACGTATAATGCAAGTACCATGGTCAGACCATCATCAAATAGATTTCTCCGTTCTTCTCACCTCAGGACCTGACCAGTCGCAGCCGGACCAGCGTCACACCAGCGAAGATGCTTCCAAAAATTCAACAAAGAGGCTCTCCTTGCATCCGTAGCAGACCACATACACACGGATCTCTCAGACCTCAAGCTTCTGGCAAACCTCTGGAACTTAGGAATCGAGGCTACCTCAAAACCCACCTGGTCCCTCCCAAAGAACCCAACCAAAACCAAGTCAGAACCATGGTACACCCCAGCCCTACGTGAACTAAAGAAGGACCTGAGAAGGCAAGAACGAAAATGAAGAAAAAGCAAATCTGAGGATTGCAAGAAGAGCTACTTCAGCCTACTACTAACTTATAAGAATGAAGTCAATCAGGCAAAGAAAACGTACCACACAAACACGCTCAACAAGGCCCTCAACAGGCCCAGAGAGCTTTTCGCACTCATCAAATCGCTCACCAAGGCTCCGCAGGACAGCAATCACAGCAGCTACATAACGGCGCAATGGCTAGCAGATCACTATGCCACCAAACTTAGTCCCTCAGCGACTGCCTGCCTCGCGCAAAAGCTGAACCCAGCTAACACCCTACAAAAAATCAACACCCAGGGAAGACCTGAACAGGACGGAAAATGGACAACCTTCCAGAGAGTGGATGACCAGCAGATAAAAGACATCATCACCAACCTAAAAACCACTACCTCCCCTCTTGACCCATGTCCAGCCTCCTGGATCAAGGCAACCAAGCAGGAAATAACACAGCACGTCTCCCACATAGTGAACCTCTCACTACTGCAAGGTCTCATGCCATCACCTCTCAAGAAGTCCCTCATTCGTCCCATTTTGAAAAACAAAGCTCTCAACAAAGACGACCCATCCTCATACCGACCAATTTCAAGCATATCCTTCCTCGCCAAAATTATTGAAAAGGCAGTGCAACAGCAGCTGCAGGACCACATTGATGACACAAACGCCCTTGATGTTCATCAATATGGGTTTCGGAAACATCACGGCATAGAAACCCTCCTGCTAGCCCTAATGGACAACCTACTCAAAGGTCTGGAAAACAAGAACAAGATGTATATGCTTATATTCATAGACATATCAGCAGCCTTTGACTCAGTGCACCACCCCACACTCTTAGAGCGACTCGAGTCAGTCCATAGGCATTACAGGGACCCCACTAAAATGGTTCTCATCCTACATAACCAACAGATTGCAACAGGTCCAATTCAACAATGACAAAGCTACCCCTTTCCCTCAAACGCAAGGCATTCCACAAGGCTCCGCCCTCTCCTCCCTCCTATTCAACTTATATCTACAACCAGTATGCAAGATTTTCCAAGGCCATGACATCAACTACCATATTTACGCAGATGACCTAATGCTTTATACGCAACTAGACGTAAATAACCCAAACCTCAGCAAGCTTGAAAAATGCCTTTTCGAACTTCAAATCTGGCTTCAACGCAATAACATGTCCATTAACCACAAGAAAACAGAAGCAATGTGTATCTCCAGGAAACCGGGTTTCGAACCCCCAGCGACGGTCACCATGAACAATAACTACAACATCAAGACAGAAATAAAATATCTAGGAGTGATGCTTGACAGCAACCTTAATATGGACAAGCACCTTTGAATTACCAATCGGGCTATTTTCCACAAGTTAAGAGTACTGCAGCCCCTACGTACCATCCTCGATCACGCTGACTTCAGATCTGTCGCTCAAGCCCTCATCATCCCACACTTGGACTATTGCAATGCCATACTGCAAGGCCTGCCAAGAAAAACTATTAATATTCTGCAAATGGCACAAAATGTCGCTGCCAGAATCATTATGCAAAAAGGTCTCTCTGACCACATTACACCTGTTCTAATTGAGCTACACTGGCTCCCCATCACGGCCCGCATCCAATACAAACTGTTAGTCACTACCTTCAAACTCATCCATAATGTAGCACCCTCACATCTCAGCAGCTTAATATCCAATCTCCCCAACAACAGAAGTAGAAGAACAGCAAACCTCAATACCCTCTGTCTCCCTAAGTGCTTCAGAAAGGTGAATGCTTGTACCAGTAACAGGGCTTTCTCATTTATAGCCCCAGCACTCTGGAACCGGTTACCAAGTGATCTGCGTGCAAACTGTGATCTGAAAGACTTCAGAAAAAAACTTAAGACGCACCTCTTCCGATCACATTTTAATTTAGCCCCATGAAATGCCCTCAGTCATGTGTAAATATGTAGTTTGCACCAGTATGAGGTCCTAAAGTCAGCAATGTGTAAATATGTATATAAGTACCATGTGTAAATATGTATATAATGTACCCTGTGTGAAATCTTTACATCAATCCACTGTAAATTTGTAACCTTATTTTTGCTGTGTTCTACCTCCCCATCCCTGATCTCAATGTATATATCCCTAATTTCTGGCCCTTACAGCCATTCTCTCCATGTATAGTTACCGCTGCTGATCACTGGAAGCAGCGGGATACAAATGTACACTAAATAAATAAAAATAAAAATAAATAAATGGCGACCAGAATTGCACACAATATTGAAGGTGCGGTTGCACCACGGAATGATACAGAGATATTTTAATATCCTTTGCTTTATTCTTCATTCCTTTCCTTATGATTCCTAGTATTCTATTTGCCTTCTTGGCTGCTGCTGCACACTGGTTGGAGGGTTTCAATGTGTTATCTACGATGTCACCTATATCTCTTTCCCGGGTGAAGGTTCCTAATGTGAAACCTTGCATTGTGTAACCTTAGAATGGGTTGTTCTTTCCTAAGTGCATAACTTTGCACTTGTCCACGTTAAATTTCATCTGTCATTTGCTGTAAACACGGAATAGCCTGTTATTCTGTTGATTTTGTTGTATGTGAACCACGCTGATACCAAATAGCGCGGTATATAAAAGATTGTAATAAATAAATAATAATAAAAACATCCAGTCTTCCAATTTTTCAAGGTCTTCTTGCAATTTTTCACAATCCTCTTGGGTTTTAACAACTTTGAATAATTTTGTGTCATCTGCAAATTGATTACCTCACTCATTATTCACATTTCCAGGTCATTTACGAATATCTTAAAAAGCAGCAGACCTGGCACAGATCCCTGGGGTACTCCACTATTCACCTTTTTACATTAGTAAAATTGGCCATTTAGCTCTACTCTCTGCTTTCTATCTTTTAACCAGTTCCTGATCCACAATAGTACACTACCTCCTATCCCATGACTTTTTAATTTTGCAGAGTCTCTCATGAGGGACCTTGTCAAAGGCTTTCTGAAAATCCAGATACACTATATCGACCGGCTCACCTTTGTCTATCCGTTTATTCACACCTTCAAAAAAAATATATAGCAGATTAGTAAGACAAGACCTTCCTTGGCTAAAACCATGTTGGCTTTCTCCCATTAAACCATGACTATCTACATATTTAAGAATTTTGTTCTTTATAATGAAATATTATACCTAGTTGGTGCTTTCAGCCTCTCAGATTAGTTTTTTATCCCAGGACTAGTGCAAATACCTCTCAAAGCACAGTGGACAGGCACGTTCTGGAATCTCCTCCAACTACATGAAAGAACATTTTACTCTCCCACTGGAAAGGAAAGGCAGACAATTCCTCTGCCTCTGCCCTCGCTTTCTTGTAGATAGTACCTCCTAGTGACTTTTATTTCATTTTTCCCAGAAATGTATTAATATTTATTCAAAGAATGGAGAAAATCAGTGGAAACCTCACTTATTTTTAAGGCAAATATCTGAGTTTATTTCAGTGGACAGACTCAAGAACATTAAAATATATATGTATAAATTGTTTTGAATTGTTGGAAAGATTTCAAGAATTCTCTGCTGCTGATTTATAGATATAAGAATGTCGTGGCAGAGAGAAATAACCCTTTGATGGCTTTTTAGGAAACTTGAGAAGACTTTTTGAACTAGATCTCTTCTCTTTGAAAGAATTGTTATGGGGGTTCACCCTACCTAGGTGCTTGGGGCAGGGGGGTTCGGGGGCAGTCAACAGGTCTGTCTAGTTCTCCTTGTATACCGTCCCCTGTAATAATTTAGGACTGATGATGCTGATTGCATTATTGTGTTGTTTTTGAAGCTACAGTATATAAATCTAATAAAAAAGATTGAACTAAAATATATGGAGGGACGGTATTCAAAATGCTTTAGCAGACTGGTTAGTGCTGCTGAATATCCCCACCGAAAATAAGCTTGGTTAAAACCGAGGTGGTCTGTGGATGGAGTACGGGTAGTGGCAGCCACATCTTCCTCAGGAATCACCTCGCATTGAACTTGCTATCCACCCCACTGAAAGTCAGGAGCTGCCTGGCTTTCAATTCATAGAAACAGAGAAAAAATGTCGGCAGATAAAGACCAAATGGCCTAACCAGGCTGCCCTTCCATATCAACTACTAAGCTTTACAGACCCTTTATCCCCTTAGAGATCCTCTGTGTTTGTTCCATGCGTTCTTGAATTCAGTTACTGTCCTCGTCTCTACTACCTCCACTGGGAGACTATTCCATGCATCTATCACTCTTTCTGTAAATAAATATTTTCTCAAATTACTCCTGAGTCTATCCCCTTTTGCCTTCATCCTATGCCCCCTTGTTAAAGAGATTTCTTTCAACTGATAGAGGCTCTCCTCCTGTGCATTTATGCCACAGAAGGGTTTAAATATCTCTATCATCTCACTTCTCGCCCACTTTTCTTCCATTCTTCCAGAAGAGTGTAAGGTGGTTGATTTCTCTTTTTTATTGGATTAGCCCTGCCATGACGGAAATCCAGAGTGTTCTACCGTCACCAGATATGTGTGCAACCATCAGGGGACTAAAATCCAAAGGCTGCCTCAGCCAGTGTATTAAACACCACAAGAAAAAGAGGAGGGGACAGCCCTTACCAATAAACATCCACAACAAAAAATACAAAGTGGGAGGGGTTAATGAAAACGGTGCAAATAAATTAATGCCACAGTAGATTTATTCAGTCCAACACAGCTGTGTTTCGGTACAATCTGCATGCATCAGGAGCAATTATTGCAATCCAAGGAAAATATGTATAAAACCAGATCATGGTATCAGCAATATCCTTTGCCATGCAATCTGTCAGATCTGATTTTATACATATTTTTCTTGGATTGCAATAATTGCCCCTTCCAAAAAATACAGGGTCCAGTGTCGATAATAACAAATAGCCTCCTGCAAGTGAAAAGCAAATCAGAAACTTAAATACTGGAGGAAAAGACCTCAGGGCATGTAAATGTCAATGCAATGGCTCAACCAATAGATATGTAATCCACCAGTCTGCAATGGCCATTTCTGGCTCAACACAGCTTGTAATACATCCTTATCATCGGTCATAAAAAAACTCCAGCAATATATTGGTCATAAAAAAAACTCCAACAATGTATACAAAATAATCATTTCCTAACACTAATGGCTCTTCTTAACACATAACATCCTACAAAATCATAGCATTCTTCACTAAATTCAAGCAGCTCTCTTAAAGGTGAAAATGACCATGATAGCACTTAGCTTCAAAAATAAGGCAACAGCAGGTCAAACTCCAACGCCGGGCATTTCCCCAAGGCTGCATCAGGGAGTCAAACCACACTCAGCATATTAATTCATCTAAAAGAATGCCAAACAAGAATTGCCATTAATAAATCAGTCGCATAGGCTCGTTATATCAAACAAAAGTATATACAGCTAACCTGCCTCCCATAACTATACAGCACAACTTACGGTTGGGAGCTACAACCCATGCCTGGGAATTGTACCATATCAGCCACACTACTGAGTGAAAATGCCACAGCTGCATTCTTAAAGATCCGATGGGACGCCCCACCGCCGGGATACTCCCCTACATCATATCACTCACTACCAATCATTCACATCTCCGCGAGACTCATCGGCTGACTGATTTATAAGCATTAAGGCCCAACTTCTGTTAAAGCAATAAGAAAAGCCTCCAGGTATGGCGAAGAGATCCAAACTGGAAACATCCGGGCTCATATGGAGAAACCAATTTTTAACTCAAGCAGTTAACATCACTCCACTAAAATTTTGTAAATAGTTAAAACCATTTGGTCAAGCACCCAGATTTAACACCACAATGACTAGTAATTGGAAGAACACGTCTCCTTCCAAAGGGTGCTCCAAGTAATCTCCTTAAAAATTATAGGTTAATAACTTGTTTGCTTACAGTCTGTAAGGTGTTCACTGAAATAGATGATAACAGAACATAGAAACATATTGATTCCAATAACATGATGGCAATAGAGCAATAAGAAAGGAGATTATGGAACCAAAGACCGGTTAATGTTGAATAAAGCCATCATGTAATGTGCTAAGAATAGAAAAGAAAGCTTTTGATAGCATGCCACACTCGTGGATAATAAGTTGCCTTGAAATGTACAAAATAAACCTTAAATTAATTGTGTGTATCAAGTTTACCATGAAAATGTGGCAAACCACACTCCATCCAAATGTATGAAGATGGCTGTTTCATCATTCCTAGCATCAAGATCCCTCAAGGAATATTTTAGGGAGACTCCCAGTCACACTTCTGTTTTGTATGGCGCTTAATCCACTGAGCACACTCCTTTTTCTTTAGCACTAGAGTCTCTGAATTTAATAGTATGGTTCCTTAAGCTATCACGTCTTTCCTTTTACTTATGCAAATTACCTGTAGCCAGTCAAAAGCAATATCCTCCCCCTTCCCTCCAAAGAAAAGATATAAAACAAGAGAGACTGTATCGTACAAGTTGTTCCTTCCTTAAGTGATTAAGATGAGTAATAAAACAACTTACATATAAAATTCGAAATGAGTCTTCCATGTTGAATGCTAAATACTTTTATAGATGCATAAAACAAGTTTAATAGGAACAGGATTGAATGAATCAGCAAGTTTGCAGAGGGATACAGAGTCTTTAGCACTAGGTTACTGTCCATCTAGACCAGCAGTTCTCAACCTAGTCATGAGGACACACCTAGCCAGTCGGGTTTTCAGGATAAGCACAATGAATAGATATGAGAGAGATTTGCATTCATTGCCTCCATTGTATGCAAATCTCTTTCATACATATTCATTGGGGTTATCCTGAAAACCTGACTGGCTAAGTGTGTCCTGAGGACGGGGCTGAGAACCCCTGATCTTGATTAAGAGGGTTATTTCAGAAGCGTCATCCCATCTAAAAAGCAGCATTTGCATGCATCCAGTGCCATGCACATGAAAATGCCATTTCAGAACAGGGGATTTTTAGACATGAGAATGCTTACCATGCCTAGAAATCCTGCAGGAGTGCTGAGGGTGGGAGAGAGTAGTTTGAGCGGACCTGCAATAAAGACGTGGATTCCTCTTTTCACATAGGCAATCCACGTTTCAGCCAAGAATTGTAGAAATTGGCATTTATGCCTGCCTGTCTTGAGACACATATAAGAGTCTGCTGTCAGGATCAGCGTATATGTTGAGGTCTCTCCTCCCCTCCCCCCAAGCACCACCACCACCACCACCAATGCTTCCCCTGGCTTGGCAGTCCTTGCCATTTCTTCTGGCCCACACCATGATCTCTCCTCCTCCCCCTGCACCTTGCTGGCTGTTGGGGGTACGTGTGTGGCAGTACCAACCATAGAGGAAGGTGCAATGAAGAGGCTCCATAAACTAGGATTTTAGGTAGAAAACCGGAATCCAGAACCTTCAGGATGGCATTCTCAGAAGTTCTCCCCGTTCCATGTGCAGGACCTTGCGGCAAGCTGAGCTTTCAAGTCTCAATGTATGGATGAGATGATAGCACAAGGAAGAGGGCTTTAGCAGGGTCGAAGCAGGTGGCAGGAGCTAACATTTAGGGTCCTTTTTAATAAAGTTTGCAAAGCGTTTGCACGTAATATGCGAAACACATGTTAAGTGAAAGCCTTTCTGTTAGCTGTCGGGGACAAAACCAGCATGTCCCTAGCAGTTAGCACTCAGATATGAGCACTAATGTGCACTCCAGTAAGGCGGGTTCACCTTTCGACTCCCATAGAGGTATCATTAGGTAAACTCGCATTAAGAGCCACATTGCCGCTGAGCATATGACAATTGCCCTGGCGCTGACGGTAATGTGCTCTCTACACCCGCACCCCTTCCCCGCCCCATGGCATGAAGTCCAATAACCATGTGATTTACCATACGGTTGCTGGCATTCCCCCACATTATTGATCCCGCCTGCCAGTAACCCTGCTTTAAACATGCTAAACGGCTACCAGGCTTTAATAAAAGGGGCCCTTAAAAAGGAGACAGAGCTGAACTAGAAAGGGTTCCGAGAAAGGCAACCAAAAGGATAAAGCTGTTCTGTGAACAAAAACTAAACAGGTTAGCTTTCCTCAGCTTCGAGAAGAGACAAGTCTAAGAAATCATGAGTGGGGTTGAATGGGTAAACTGGGAATGGCAGTTCACTCTTTCAAATAGTACTAAAGAAAGGGGACACTCCCAGGGCCATTGCAAGAATATGAGACGCCCAAGGCATACCTCATTCCTGGCATCGCCCTGCTCCTGGCTCCACCCCCATTGTTGCCGCTGCCACCCCTCTCCAGGAAATACAGGGGTCGTAATGATTTTAAACAGCACCGCAGCGCTTATCACCCCCATGCAAAAAGAAGTCTGCAGGGCAGAATGAACCACACACAGCGCTGGAGGTTTCCGTATGGGCCGCAGTGCTGTTTAAAGTCATTGCTACCACTGCAGTACCAGAGCGGGCAGCAGCGGGAGCAATTGACCACCCTCGGCCCATTGGTCCTCTAGGTAACCGCCTAGTTGCCTAATGGTAATGCTGGCCCCAGACACTCCATGAAACTAACAGATCAGAGAAAGTAGTTTTTCACTCAATATACAGTCAAGCTGTAGAATGTGTTGCCAGAAGATATGGTCATGACAGTTAGTATAGCTCAGAGAGAAAGTCCATAAACCATTATTAGCAATGTGTATTTTGGGAAAAGCATTGTGTATATCTAGGTTTGAGCTACAAGGAATGGGTCTACTCTTTGGGAACCTGCCAGTTATTCACAACTTGAATTGGGCACTGTCAGAGAAAGGCTGCTCGCTTTGTTGAACCTTTGGTCTGACCCAGTATGTTGTTATATTCTTACAAACATGTAAAATGATCATTAGCCTTGTCAGTTGAGTTAATTAACCCTGTTTTCTTTTTCAGTTTCTCTGGCTAGAATTGTGTCCTTGATAAGAAATCTTGGCTTTCTATCTTAATTTATTTATTTGTAGTCCCTCTTTTTATTGGAGAGGAGGAGTAGCTTATTGGTTAAAGCACTGGCTTGGTAACCAAAAGACCAGCGTTGAATTCCCATTGGCACTCCTTGTGACCTTGTGCAAGTCATTTAGCCCTCCATTGTCTTGGAAGAAAGGCCTGGCAATCTACTTCCAGTCACACTGCCAAGAAAACCCAAGAGCTGCTGGGTTGCCAGGAGTCAACACTGACTCAAAAGCACACATTGCTTTGCTTTTTAATAGGGGCAATCCTTGGGTTCACCTTTAGAGGCTGCAGTGTAGAAAGAAGACTGACTGCAATGTCTGGAATCAGTTTCCTACCCCAGTAAAAAAACATGGATAGCAACGGAAGAATGTATATAAAAACTTTTATTAAATAATCACCGCATCAGCAACTGGCCCAACACAGGCCCAAACAAGAGGATTACTGACAAAGCAAAACTTCAGCAGCATAGTAAAAAAGATGGAGAATATTGCAGGGAAACAATGTTTGTAAATTCCATAAATCCAGTCTTCAGCAATCACATTGTCCCAAGATAGGGAAGCCTAATACGTGGAATACTCCGTAACACAAATAGAAAGTATATTGTATCCTTCCTTAAACTAGAAACATTATATCACATGTATTTATTTTCTTTTTCTTTTTTTTTAACTTTTATTTTCATTTTGCAACAAACAAAAGAAACAACACACCAAAGGAGACAAAACAAGTATACAATAAGGAAAAGTAAACCCAATTACCCCCCACCCCCATGCTTCTTCTCTAGCCGATTAGGTCAGCATGTGAGCGCTTCCAATTAACAGTGATTATACATCAAAACGGTCAAAAGAGTATCTACGATACAGAATGATCCTGGGACCAAAATATATACAAATTTAGACAGTCAGATGAGAGTATTTAGCAGAATGTACATAGTCATTGAGCATTTTACATTTAGACCAATAATGAGAAGTCTGAACGGGAGAAGCAAACATACAAGGTATTTGTTCATATGTACTGTAGAGACAAACATGATTCCACCATGCATTGGGGCTCAGATGGGAGCTATTTTCCAGTATTTCTTAATTAGGGAAATAGCAATGACAAGCATAAAGTCCAAAAGGAAGTAAGCCATTTTTGGAAGAGAGGAGATCCCCGCAACTGGGCGAAGTCTCACCATCCTCCAAGAAAGGGGGCTCCTGAAAGTGCAAAATAGACTGGATACGACCCCAGACCCGACGCCAGTAATACTGTAGTGCGGGACATTCATACATAACATGAGGTAGTGAGCCAATGGCCGCATGGGATGTCCCACAACTATTGCCCTGAGTAGTGTTCCATTTGGCTAATCTGTCAGGAGTGTAAAAACACCGGTGGGCTAGAAAAAAGAGTGTCTGAGTGAGTGAGGCGGATCGGGAAACCCGTGTCACTCTACTCCAGACAAGGCTCCATTGCTCCAAGGTCAAGTCACATGCAATTCTCTCTCCCATACTTTCTGCGCAATAGGGGTATCGCTAGTTATAGCATTACATAAGGTTTTGTAAAATTGGATGCTACACCCGGGGAACTACCGATAGATCGGATAGTCTCCGATCAACCTTGTATAGGGGATGCCGATGGCGGAAGTACCCTAGCACTCCGAAGGCAATGCCGAAGTTGCTTCGACTGAAAGCAGTGCCCCGCTGGGAGACCAAATTCAGTTTGCAATTCACTAAAAGTTATCCAGCGACCATCATGGAACAACTGGCTAGGAATCCAAATGCCCCTAGTGTACCAGGGGCTCCACGCCATCGACTTATGTTGTATTCGAAATCAAGTATTGTACCAAAGCGGGAGCCTGTCGAACGGACAGAGTCAGGAGTCTAAAGAGTGCATTAGAGTATTAAAGGCACCTAAAGTGTCTAAAAGCATTGGGGGATAGTGGGAGTCTAATGGGAGAGTCATACCAGGGAGAAAAGTAAGAGGAATCGGTTTGCAAAGATCCTCTTCTATGTCTAGTCACACAGGTCTACTCGGTACTGGATCTTCCAGCCAACGAGCGCCTTGTTTGAGAAGAAAAGAGTGATGGAAACACTTGATTAAAATCACCACCAAGTACTGATGGAGCAGTGGCAGAGGCCTATGCCAACTGCGCAATACTTGCATAGTAAGCAGGGTCGTCTACATTCGGGGCATAAATGCAAATACACATGAATTCACTATCTCCAACCTTAAGGTGTGCACGGGCCCATCTACCCTCCTTGTCAGCGCTAGTATCTATTACAGTAGCTTGCAAAGACTTCTTAACCAGAATGGCTACCCCGCACCGTTTGGAAACGGCGGGAAAATAGGCAGCCACCATGTTAGACTTAGCATTGAGTTGCAGTGTTGCAGCAGAGTTTAGATGCGTTTCCTGAAGAAACACAAAATCAGCATGCTCATGGCTAAGATAGCTAAGGAGTTTCTTCCTTTTGATTGAACTATTAATGCCTTTTACATTGAGTGATAAAATTTTACATAAGGCCATTAAGAAAATTAAAAGTTCTGAGCATGATAGCGCACATAAGTTCACAATGTCCCTCATATTGACTGTATCTGGCTGTACATATGACATGAAAGAAAATAGGCTAAGATAATACAATGGAGCGCCCCACATTAAAAAAGAGAACCGCAGTGCGGTAGAGAAGAAGCAAAACCCCAGAAATTACTGGCGACCATGTGTCTGCGGGGAGAAACCCCAGAGAAGGCCAAAATTGAAAAAAGAAACACATGACCTGTAGGACTGTGCGTGCTCCGAATCCGACCGAGGCACACATCATGGAGGGATAGGAGACCAAAAAACAAAAGGTCATATAGAGAAAGAAAGAAGTCCAGGTAGTCTCTGTGCTTGGCTATGACCGTCGCATCGGGCCCTTCAAAATGGCGGACAGAGCCGGCAGATAAAAGTCCAAGTTTTGGATTAGCGCATCTGCTCTGCTTCTTTGGAGTCCAAAAATGTTGACAGTAGATCAGGATCTTCGAATGTCCTGGTTTGGTTGTGAAGAGTCACGCGGAGCTTCGCTGGATACAACAGGCCAAAGCGAGCCTGTAGCTGTTGAAGTCGAGGGCGAAAAGCAAGGAGTTTCTTCCGACGGTCAACGGTGGGCTTTGTAAAATCAGGGAAGAAGGAGACTTTGTGACCTTCAAATTCCAAATGATGATTCGCCCGGGCAGCATTTAAAATTTGTTCCACTTGTTGATATCGTAGCAAGCGAAAGATAATAGGCCGGGGGTCGTTCGGTTGAGCGCCATGTGGGTAGGAACACGGTGCGCACGATCGATTTCCAGTTCTCTATGAAAAGTGATCTTCAGCAAGGAGGGAAGAGTTTTGAGCAGGAATTCTCTTATATCTCCGGCTTCCACCCCCTCCGGTATTCCAATGAGCCTCACATTGTTGCGACGGGCTCGATTATTGCTATCTTCTAACTCCTTTTGAAGATTCTGTATCTGGCGCTCAGCCTGGTCCAGTTTGCCCAAGCGCACCACGTGCGAGTCGAGGACCCCCGCCATATTGTCCTGCCGTAATGAGAGACTTTCAAGTCGGTCCTGGAGCACTCCAAAGTCTTCTCGCATGGCTCGAAGCGCTTCTCCATTGGACTGCACCAATTCCTTCACGCCGCGTATTTCCTCTAAAATCTCCAGGTGCATTTCGGGGTTTTCACGAAATGGAGCCATCTTCTGTGGGGAGGACACCTCTGTTTTGGAGCGTTTTCCGTGAGAAGAAGAAGGAGACCCGAAGTCCAAGCGCGCTGGTTTATGGGCCGCCATCCCCCCCGATGTACCCCGGTCAGCTCGGAGCGAAATAGTAAGTTTGTATAGGTATTAAGTCAGGATTCTAAGTAGACCTCTCGGGAGCTTCAACGCGAAGCGTCTTACCCGCTGGACATCAGGCTCCGCCCCCCTGTATTTATTTTCTTAAAGTAGCCGTAAGGTCTCAGAAACTCAGGCTGCCACTGATGTATACTGCACCATCTAGTGGACTAAAAGCCATCAATACATCAACGACCTTAAATCTACATGGCCACTGAACGTTGACAAAAATAATTTTTTTAGATGTATTTAGAAATAACTTTTTTTAGACATGTATTTAGAAATAACTCAGTGCTTAGCTTTGAACAGGAGCTTTGTGTTCTAATGCTTCTCCCGACGCTGTCAGGCGCGCTATCCTTAGCGTTTCACCCTCACAGGTTTCCTCAGGGGAATAATATCAAAGCATTATGATCTTGCCGAAACTCCTTCTCAATGGCCTGTTCACTCTACTTTCACCAACTGTTAGGGAAGAACATCAATCCATTTGAAAGCCAATGTTCAACTTGAACTTTCTAAGGTTCTCAATGGGGCTTGATCGCAAGGAAACTGCAGAGGTCCTCCTCTCCCACTCAGAAGACATAAAATCATAGCAAACACCTTGCAGGGAACACTCTGACAAGCAACATCCATGACCTGCTGAGGGACATTTGGTCCCCCTCCCCCATACCCAACAAGAGATATGAATAACTGTCGGTTTTAAATCTGTACCCCAATACCCTGTGTTGCAAGGAGTCCTTTTAACTTATTTGTCAGACACTCTTTTTAGCACTGCCATGACTAGGAACTTGCAGTGTTCCTGTCCATAGCAATTTAAAAAGTATTTACCATGGAATTCACTCGCTCAAGGTCCTGAGGTAGCACAGGTTAGTGAATCCTGCAGTAAACCTTCCTGCATTAAAATAGCATGCTGATGAGTGCATGCTGTTTCATTTGTTTGGTTTTATTTGTCCTCGTTACATTAACATTGCTTTTTAGATACATTTTATAATAAAAATAAAGTTTTAAAAAATAGGGTGCAAATGTGCTACTTTTACCTGTGACTATTAAATAAGGACCTAAGTTTGTAAATGAGCCGATGGAGAGATTTGTCCAAGGTCATGAGGAATGTCAGTGGAAGGATTTGAATTCTAGGCTTCCAACTGCTGTAACCATAGTAACTCTTCTATTCTTTAAAAGGCTAATTGCTGAAATAATAAGAATTCTTCAGTTATAGTATTATTTTGGAAATGCAGAAACTTCTTTCTGTCAGGTGAGCATTATCAGACTGATTTTCACTAAATTTAAGAGTTTGGTGTCTAGACCTTTTATTTTAAAAATTAATTAGCTCTGAGTTCCTAAACAAGATCCTTAAATCATGAGGTTCCAAGATTTAGGTGACTTCAAAAGGGGCGGAGCCAAGGCATGGAAACGAGGTTAAGTGTTCAGTGCTGATTTCCAGCACTGGGAACCTAACTTAGGCACTCCAAGTTATGTTTCCCTATTCCTTGCCTAACTTTAGGAGCTTCAGTTTAAGTTTCCTAAAGTTAAAGTTAGGAACCTATATTGTGGTATATCAAATATACTACACAAAACTAAATTATAGACACCTAACTTGGGTGGTTATATTGAGGTGCCCAGCTGCCATTAAATACCAGGCCTTCCCAATTAACGATATTTATCTAGCCACACAACAGTTCAATTAAGGCAGCCCTTTTTTAATCCTTCAGAAGTCTGATTTGTCTGGGCAGTATTATCGCTCTCCATTTGCCTCCTTCTTTGGTGACAGCCTATGACAGTCCCCACTCAGAAACCCAATGGTTTAATTTAAACAAGCAGACTGTATTGCTAAGCACTTATTATTCATTGCGAGTTCCATTAATATTGCATGACAGAGAAGTGATCGCTTTGAAAAGGTTACTGTCAAACGAGGAAGGAACTTCTCTGCTGTTACAGGAAGGTCAGCGTCTAAGGGTAGGACAGAAGGCAGTCAGTCTTTCACACATTCTGATGAAAAATGACAAGAGCCCACCACTTGGGCTTCACTGTGAATTATTCAATGATCTTTTCCCTCTTTTCCATGGAAACAGACAATGGTTTGCATATTTGAAAATTGTACCGATAACGCTTTGGGAAAAGTACCAGTTCTAAAGTGTACGGAATACAAATTAGAGATGGATTTACTTAGCTGCCCACAATAGATCATCCTGACACTTTATTAAAATGTATTTTTTTTAAAGGCGCTTTCTGAAAACATACGGATAAATGTATCTACTGCAAAGTAAACACACTCTAAAAGAAACAGTTGACTTAAGGATGTTCGCTGGTCTTTCGGGTTTGCCTAAACAAGGGAGAACAAGGGTTTACAGATTTAATCTGCCCCATTACAACTTCTAAATAGAACCTGCAGTGAGGAAAAGGCTGGCTCACACTTTGGGCTATGTTTACTGCAGCTATCGCAAGGCTTTAGTTGCAAAAGCGCTACGGTAGCTGCAAATGTCACGCACTGTCTGTTGGGGGCGTACCCAGCATTTCTGCAGCAGATAGCACGGTGAAAATGCAGGGAGCGCAGCAAGATAACATCCACTGAGGTAGCGTTAGCGACATCAGCGATACGAGGTATCTGCAAAACATGGTTACCGCATGCTGTCAATGTAACCACACGGTAACCACATGGTACAAGCACGCTCATTCTCCACCCACACCCTGCTCACTGCTGCTACTACCATGAGAAATGCAGCTATCACTGCATTCCTTCCGCATTAGCTGTCATCGTGGCATGATTATCCCGTGTTAGAGCAACAATGTCAGCTAACACCTTTTATCAGACATTTACCTTTGTATGATATTAGTATTTTCAATCCTTATTATTGTTAGATAACCTCCTTTTTTAAATGCTGTCTCTTCTTCATGTGCCTTGCTCTCATTCAGAATACAGGCAAGAACCCTGAATGTGAAATATTTCCTGATTTTTGTTCTCTAGGACAGGGCAATAAGTTCTGTGTCAGTGAGACAAGTGAATCTTGCTCAAAGGGTAAAAACATGCCAGTCTCCTATCAGTCCAGCAGACAGGGGGCGCTGTTACACGGAACTGCCTAGCTTTACACATGAACATCACACGTAAAGTTTGGTATTCTAGCCATTTATGTGGGTAAGTGGCAACTTAAGCATATAAATGACCTCTTATAAAATACTGACTAGCGTGAAAGGGCGTGCATAATTTACATCATGTTTACTTTCACTGTGGGTGTGTATATGGGTGGAGATGGATGGAGTGTGGGCGGTGTGAGCATTTACAAATTAGAAAATTGTAAATTATAAAATTCTTTCATTTACACGTGTAATTGCAAAAGGTCGGTGTGGTCATTACAGCAACTCTAGGGCTGGGGTAAGAGATTGTGCCTTAGTATGGTGTGTACTTTCACATTTATGCTCTGGTTTATAAAGTCCAAGTATGCAGGTATTCAACTTAATTAAATAGGTTAAAGTCTTTGCATGAAAACACCCTCTACATGCCTATATAACCTCCATTATCAAGGAATATGTTAACTCTTGACCCCTCAAGCAAGCAAACAGGAGGAAATCTGGTTCATTTGGGTTAGATTCTGTGGACATGGTTGGTAGCCGGGGCCCATGTTTCACTTCATTTTCTGAGATGTCATGTATGTGATAAAAACTCTGGTTTATACTGGGGAACTCACATGCTGAGTAAAACATTCCACCTGAACAGACCTGAATGTCTTATTCTGTTAATATAAAACAAAAATGCATTTTAAGGGAATGCAAAAATATCTTATATGTCCTGAAGCTACCCTCGTTGTAAGATCAAGGCTGGCCTAATCTTTGGGCAAAGTAGGCATTCGCCTAGGTGGCAGCTTCTTGGGAGCAGCAAGGAGCAGGGCATTCAAAGCTAAACAAGAAATTCTGACAGCCAAGGGTGGCAAAAGGCTTAACATTTGCCTAGGGTGCCAACCCTTTGAGCCTACTCTGTATTCTACATTCTTTTTCTAAAATGATTCTTCCATGAATCTGAGGATTTTCTTACCCTTCCAGTTGAAGTGCATTAGCACGAATTCACCTAATGCCACCTCAATAGGTGGAGTTAAGTGCACCCACACTAATGCAGTGCATGGTAGGGAACAGGGCTCTGCATTAAATGCTTTCCATGCCCCCACCAGTTAACACAGTGGTGTTGCACCTAATGCACTTTTGTTTTGGCCTATTGGCATGTTATGTGCAACACCTTAGCGCCCTTTAGTAAAAGACCCCCCCATAGTAAGTAGAATAAAAGGTTAGAATAACGGCCAATATAAAGGTCTGACTAGCTATTTCTTTGTTACTCCCTGGTATTTCATGCCTTGAATTGATGTCACAAGATGTGGTAACATCTCCCAACACTCACTCAGTAATCATCTTGCTTACCATATCAATTTCTTGTAAGCCCCAGTGGCTCCTTCTTTGTCCCTTATCTTCCATAGTAACATAGTAACGTGGAGGCCTATTCACAATAGGATATCCAGTCCCCTGTATGGCGGGGCAGAACTGCGATTGCCAGCTGCCCCAGAGCGACTCCCGTTCCCCACAGCCAGACCCTCAATCTGGCCTTCCATGGCTTGGGTCAGCCTGCAGGGAAACCCCTGAGTCCCCTCACCTGCCTGCCCATGTCCCATGCCACGGTCCTCTGCCGTCCAAGGGGCTTATTCCATCTTTGAGGTGGAATAAGTCCCCCATCAAGCCTGAAGGCCATGGACATACAGGGCCGACCTCGGAATCAGCCCTGTACATCCAAGGTCAAGGCCACCCACATCATGCCCTTGCTCTGCCTCCAGAACACCCCCTCCTGTCCCCATCTAGGCCTCCCCGTACAAACCTGCTGTTTGTGGGGGGAGGTTAGTAATGGGGACGAATAGTGGGGATGTCCATCCCTGCTATTCGTGGGACAGAATGACCCCATAGTATGTGATGGCAAATAAAGACCAGTCAGGTCCATCGAGTCTGCCCAGCAAGGTGGCAAGAGTAGGTGCATCTGCCGCTCCATGCAGGTCACTCTTCCCCATGACTTTGTTTAGGGGTGTACCCACTGCTCCATGCAGGACACTCCTATTTGTTGAGATATAAGAGACAGTTAAGGTTATTTTGATTTTATCCTGATGCTGTAAAGGGATCCACTGTGTCTGTCCATGCCATTTTGAATTCTGTCACTGTATTTGCCCCCACCACTTCCATCAGGAGGGCGTTCCAAGCAACCACCACTCTTTCAGTGAAAAAGTATTTCCTGATATTGCCTTTCAGTTTACCCCCTTGCAGCTTCATGTTATGCCTTCTAGTTTTACAGCTTCCCCTTTTCTGAAAAAGGTTTGTTCATTAATATCTTTTAAATATTTAAAGGTCTGTATCATATCTCCCCTGTCCCTCCTCTACTGTAGCATATACATATTTAGGTCTTCAAGTCTCTTCTCATACGTCTTCTGATGCAGGCTCCAAATCATTTTGGTCGCCGTCCTCTGAACCATTTCAAGTCTTTTATTATCCTTTGTGAGATATGGTCTCCAAAACTGAACATTATACTCCAATTGAGGTCTCACCAGTGACTTGTACAGTGGCATTAATACCTCTTCCTTTCTGCTGGTAATTCCTCTCTGTATGTAATCCAGCATCCTTCTGGTTTTGGCCACCGTCTTGTCACACTGTTTCGCCACCTTGAGATCCTCAGAAACAATCACTCCAAGATCCTTTTCCTGGTCCGTGCACACCAACCTCTCACCCCCTGTCACATACAATTTCCTTTGATTTCTGCATCCCAAGTTCATGACACTGCACTTCTTCACATTAAATCTTAACTGCCAAGCATTAGACCATTCTACCAGCTTTTGTAGATTATTCCTCATGTTATCCACTCCCTCAGGGAGTCCAATTTTTGTATCATCTGCAAAAAGAGACTTTTCCATTCAGTCCTTCAGCAATATCACTCACAAATACATTGAACAGTACTGGTCCCAGGACTAATTCCTGGGGCACGCCACTACTCACCTTCCCTTCATCTGAGTGAGTTTTGTTTATCAACTCCTTCTGTCGCCTGTCAGTCAACCAATTTTTGATCCAGTTCACCACCTTGGGACCCATCCCCAGGCTGTTCAGTTTATTGATAAGCCTCCTACGAGGAACAGTATCAAAGGCTTTGCTGAAATCTAGGTAGATCACATCCATCGCATGCCCTAGATCTAGTTCTCTGGTCACCCAATCAAAGAACTCAATCAGATTTGTTTGTCATGATCGCCCCTTTGTAAAACCATGTTACCTCGGATAACGTGACCAACCATCCCATATTATACGAGATGGTCCCTTATTTTAGGATTTGTCCCTGGAATCGTATTACTTCAGTTGGAACACCTAAATGTCCCCTATTTTAAAACACGGGTCCCACTCCTGCACTCCTCCACATTTGTACCAGCCGACTTCTCCACTCCAGCTGAAATTTTAAAAGGGAAACTCTATTTATATGAGACTATTTCCATCAGAGAAACTGCTAGGTACTTGTGACCTAGATTGGCCACTGTTGGAAACAGAATACTGGGCTTGATGGACCTTGGTCTGACCCAGTATGGCATATCTTATATTCTTATATACACTTGCATGCACTCTGTTGTACTTCAGTCACACACACATGCAGATGCATTCATCCACCCCTCCCACCCCCCAAATCAGGTACACACATGCACACTAGCACTTTTCAGATAGATAGATTCTGTCTCTGATTGTCTACTGCTGCTGTGCTGCTTCTGCCCTCCTCTACTTCAATGTCCCCAGTTCTTGCTTTTGCTACCAGTTCTTTTTCTCATCCTGCAATAGCCTCCTCACACTTTACCCCATTCCTCTTACATTTCTACCCTCTCTCAGTAACCCCACTCACCCCTACCAAGAAACCCACTTATTCCATTGACTTTCTCCCAGACTGTGCAGAAAATCAGCTCACCCTTCCTATGACTAGTGCAGCCTTTCCATTGGCTCGAACCTACCAGTTACTCTGCACAGTGAGGGGGGAGCACTGGCGAGCTGTAGAGCTAAACTCTAAAAAATACCTAGACAATTTAGACATCATTCTCACTAAGACAGCTACTTTACAAAGTTGTGGAATCCTAAAATAATTTAGATGGTTGGCAATCCTAAACTCCTGACTCCTCAGCACATCTGACAAATCTGGCTGTGCTTCCTCCCCAGGGCCCAGGCAACCATCAGTCAGACAAAGCCAGCCAATAAGACTGCAGCAGACACAGCCAGTCAATAGGGAGCATGGGGAGGTGGGTACAGTAGCTAGGATACAGAGACCTTCCTTTCCCCCTTGTCCTGCAGATCTGGAGTATGGTGGGGATTTTGCTATAGATATACAGACCTACAGGAGAAACTATTGGGGATGCTGAAGCACCCACAGAGCTGGTGCCTATGATCCTGGGGCCAACATCAGTATCAGTATCAGAATCATAGTCAGTGGTCAGCCGATTTTGTTGATTCTGTCATCTGCGTAGGCTCTTAGCCTAGGGTGCATGTTTCTATTTTATCTTTAGACTTTATTTTTATTTTAAAATGCCAAAAAGAAAGTGGGCTTGATTCTGCAAGGTGCCTAGTGAGGATGCCAACCGTCCTGCCCCAATTCCACATCCCTCCCTCTCTGCACAGCCAGAGCCACAGTATGGGAAGAGCCAGCAGGGGAAAAGAGGGAGTTGAGAGTGGACAGAGCAAGGGAGGGCCAAGGTGGCAGGATGTACAGGGCCGATTCAGGTCATGGCCCTGTATGTCCTGCGGCGATGGACTGGACCTGCTGCTTATTCTACCGTGGAGGTGGAATAAGCAGTGAAGAGGATGGTGATCGGGCCCAGGAATGGCACAAAGGGCCAGAATAGGAGTCAGATAGGACCCCACCGCCCAATCTAAGCCCAGCTGCCCAGCCTGGGGTCAGGCAGTGGGATAACATGGGGACAGTGCTGCAGGAGCTGGAGAGGCATACAGAGAGGACATCCCCATATGTGTGCAGGGACATGCTGAGCCGTCTTAGAGCCCGATCCTGCACCCATAGGAACGTCTGGCTCCCATGGCGCAGAATCGGGTCCTAACGGGCCCATCCTGCATGGGGACATTGAGATGGCCCAGACATGCCCCTGAGGGAATTGGGCTCAGTATGTTTTAAATGACTAACTACAAAATGAATATCTGTTCATTAAGAAACATTCTGGTGATAGAATGGTGTTTTGTAACAAATGCCAGTCTTCCTTTTCAATCACACATGTAGAATAGGGTGACATTGTTCAGCACCTAAGGACAGACAAACACAAGACAGCAGATGTAAGTGCTTCTTCATGTAGAACTGTGACTTCTTTTTTAAAGTCAAACTTTTGATGAGAATACTCAGTCACTAGCTACATGGTCTTATCAGTGTGTTGTCCACAACCATTCTTTTTGGTCATCAGACCGTACTTCAAAGTTGTTGAAAAAATGTTTTGATGAAAAATACTCTTGTGCGCGAACCAAAACGGAAGCAATCGTCTGTAATGTTTTCAAATCTGACTCTATTGATTCCCTCAAGAGAGATCTTTCTGAGACGTTTTTTTAACAAATTTTTGTGATTGCTCAAACCATGGAAGCATTAAAGTGTGCCCTATTTTAGTAAGGTACTTTCTTCCTGAGAAAGGGGTTCAGGTAAAAGTTCATGAAGTCAAAGGCAAAATCTCAGACATTCTTTCCAAGTACATTCTTGATATAATTGAATCCAATGGGCTAAGATCCAAAGTTTTGGCATTGTGTGCTGTCAATACCAATTTCAATTTTAGTGGGGCCGCTAGGAGGGGTAATAACAATATTTTTTACAAGCTGCAAAAAGATTTACAAAGTAATTTAATCGGTGCAAACTGCAGCTCACATTGCTCATAATTGCATCAGCACTGCTGCCGAATGCCTGACATTTAACATTGAAGTTATTGTTGACAAGATATTCAAAAATTTTCACATTTATACTGTGAGAATTGAAGGACTTAAAGAGATGTGTGACTTCGTTGAGAGTGAGTATCAAAAGCTCCTGGATACAGTAACACTAGGTGGCTAGCTTTACTACCAGCCACATAGAGGTTAATTAAAATGTTCCAATCAGTGAAACCATATTTTCTGAGCCAGGAAAAATGCCCAGTTATCAACAAAAACTTGTTTGAGAATGAATCAGCAGACGTTTGGCTGTACTTTCTTCACAGTCCGGCAGTGATTTTCCAAAATGCAACTTTAAAAATTGAGTCACAAAAATCTCAATGATAGAGGTGGCTGGAGTAATCAGTGATCTTAGAAACAGGTTAGTAACTAGGAAGAATGAAGTGCTTTTGCCTCTGACAATCAGAAAGAAGATAAAAGATCTTGAAGAAGAGGGCAACATTGATGAAGCAAATTTCAAGCCATTTTTCTACACTGCTTGCATTGATTACTTGGATCAGTGGACCACTCACTTCCAGGAGATTGGGAAACAACAGTGGACTCTCCTTCAAAAACAACTGGAGTGGTATGAGCTAGAGTAGTCTTTAGAATACGTTTTGTCTACAAGACCCAGCTAAGAATCAATAATAAATGATACTGAACTGTTTGATGAATTCTCTTTGTTTTAAGTCATTTGTTTCTGCAGAAAAAGTATCAGCATGGAAAAAACCAGACACCACGGTTGACGCAAATGCAAATTGGTTGAATTTTTTTTTTGTTTGCTAGGTCCAATGCTCCAACTGAAAGGTGCTTTTCAACCAGGAACAAAGTGTGGTCTACAGAAAAAACCCAACTGCATGTAGAGACTCTCAAATGTCTAATGATTGTAAAGTACAATGTTGAGTTCAGTTGCCCAGAATGTTTGAATTATCTTAGTGGAAATGTTGCTATTGTGAAGAAAATTCACTCTGCAGAGAAGTACAACAAGTAGGCCTGATTGGCACATTTGTAAGTAAAGTTATAAACCTAGCCTAAAGATTAAAATTTTGAGCTAAATTTAAAATTGTAATTATTAACATATTTTTTATTTTCCTTAACTTTGAACCCCCCCCCCCCCACCCCCAGCTTGATTGAGTGTCCCATATTTGAACTTAGAAAAGATGGTCAGATTACCTCGGATCATGCAACCTTTTGGTTTCGAGGAAGTCCACTATTCTCTTTCAGGAGCACCTCCATTACTTTTCCCACCACCAAGAAACGGCTTAATGGTGTGTAGTTTGTCACGTTTGTGAAGAGGTACCACATCAGCCCTTCTCCAGTCCTTTGGAACCGGTGCTGATACTCTGGTGACAGGAGCCTTCATTTGCAGCCGCCAGTGGTTTTTTCCTCTCTTTAAAATAGATCCTCCCTCCCACTGTTCCTAGTCTGATCATTTCTGTAAGAGTCCTAAGGCCATGAGCCATGTGCCAGGCCACCTTCCAGAACCCTCAGTCAAGAGTTCTAAATGTGGCACAAGCTCTTATCCGTAATGATGGCCATAACTCCCTTCCCAGCCCCAGGGACTGTGAATGCTGCCTGTGAAGCAATCATCTCGATTTTTCACTAAAAAAACAAACTGCTCCTTTTCTACCACGTAAAAAAAACGCAGGCACTTTCTTCTCCTGAACGCAATGGCACCATGAATTACTGCAATTTCCTTGTCCAAACAACATCTTTATGGAGCCAGAGAGCTACTTTGAAATGGCATTCTCTGAAATAAATTAAAATTACATTGAAAAAAAAGTATAATATCATCTAATTGACTAACTCCCTGATAATTAATTAAAATGTGAATATCTGTCTAACTGGAAAAGCCAAGTTTATATTCCCCAGCAACTTTCTTTATTGTTTCACTGCATTAATTACCAGGGAATTGCTACAGATTACCTTTTCCAATGTATCTTCCTCCCTAATAAAACAATATAACAAGTAAGGCTGGCAAGGACAAACATGAGTGAAATTCCAAGAGAGCCGACAACTTCTGGAAAACGTCAGTGCATGAAAAAGATAAACAATAGCTTTCTAAAATTATGGCAACACACAAAGTGTAGTACACAAATCAACATTTGCCTATAAATTATATAATATATACGTATAAGAGATACGGCACGGATTTGTTTTTTCAGTTCATTTTTGTTTTTGCTTCATTTGGCAAATGGAAGGTGTGGTTTGATTGTTACTGTTTATTGCTTAATATTAAGCTGTTCATTGGCTGAACTGTAATTCGCTGGCTTATTATAGTGAGGTGTGGGAATAAAATATGCAAAATAAATAAATATATACAATTTCTGTGGTGTTGATATACAAAAGTTCTTATGTGGTCGCCAAAGGAGCCACATGAACAGATCATTTTGGACATCGAAATCGTTAAACATCCAATATTGTCCATCAGCAAAGGGGGTGGTGTCACTTAACTGCGTAACTTAAGGCCCCTTTTACTAAGGGGTATGTTTACTAAACCGTCTTAATGTTACCGGTGCTAGTTGCAGCATTAATGTGAAGGATGCCATATAAGGTAGTGGGCGTTCCGGTGGCAAGGTAGCAAGAATCTGTATCACACGATAGTGGGCACCATGGCACGTTAACGCGCGTTAACCCTAAGGTCATGCCAGCGCAGTGGTAGAAGCTATAAAGATGTAGCCCACTGGTTACTGCAATGACTGCGGAGGCAGAGGTCATGGGTTCGATCCCGCAGTGGTGTTATGTAAGAAGGCTGTCTGAGGCAGTTCCTATTTTTAATTTAAATCAGTGCTGTCCGAGGCATTTCCTTTTGTAATTTAAATCAGTGCTGCTAGCAAAAACACCCTCACAGTGCCGTAACCTAAGGTGCCTCATAAGGCGCCCTATAAGGCACTCCATAGGGCACATTATAAAGTGCCCTGTCCGCCAAGGCACCTTATAATGTGCCCTATAGGGCGCCCTATGAGGCACCTTAGGCTACGGCACTGTGAGGGTGTTTCTGCTGGCAGCACTGATCTAAATTAAAAGGAAAAGCCTCAGACAGCCTTATTAAATAACACCACTGTGGGATCAAACCCATGACTTCTGCCTTCACAGTCATTGAAGTAATCAGTGGGCTACATCTTTATAGCATCCAACACACTGCTGGCTGGCTACAGAAAGACTGCAGGTCACCACACAAACTGTCTGCTGTGGTTACCAGGATAGGGTAAACCCACCCGTACCCATGATGCACTGCACATGCAGATCAGCAGCCTACACCTGATCACAAGCTGGGGTATGTGCCTCTATAGCACCCCGGCCTGGTAGGGGGAACTGACCATGTGTGTTACTGGCACAGAGTAGCTACAGACCCTGACATTGTGCGGTTCCTATGCTCACCCTGAGGGTGAGGTAGGGCGCCCAGCACCAGGTCCGCAGCACCTGGCTTGGCTGAGATAGGCTGTGCTGCAGGTCTCCATCAGTGCTAGGGTGTGATAAGTAGTCCTTGCAGACACACCTAGGATGCACCTGTGTCCATCTGTATTTCCCAGTCACGTCTAGCCCTTGTGGACTAGGATGCACACAGAATAGTGCTTATCCTGTGTGGTTGCCATGGTCACATGTTATAAGAGAAGAGTGGTGGTTGGACCCAAAAGCGGATTATGTAGCACCACCCAACCCTCCCTCTGTGGGTCAGGGTGGGGGACAGGATCTCCACCAACAGATCCACATTCGACATCTCTGCAATGGTGGCAGTAGAGGGGACCATCAACCCCAGTCCTGCTGGGGAATAGGCACCCTACAGGGCAGTCAAGGCAGATCTGTATGCATCACATAGGGCACTGGTAGACAGGCAGTAGCTGCCCCCACCACTATCTGACATTCACCAGCAGAGGGCACAGTCAGTCTCCATCCGCTACACCCTGCAAGGTGTTCCAGCCATACATGTGCTAACTGCAGACAGTCTGCTAGCTAGTACATAGTGCATGTTCCTGGAGGAACTGTGTGCACCCAAAAATGGGATGTGAGCACACACACCAAGCAGGTATGTCAGTGATTGGGCCCCAGAAAAGGGAACTCATAGATATCACTTGAGAGAAATACTGTATAGCACTATGGGGGAACCTAGTCATGCCATGGTCACTGCTCAGTCAGGGTGAGAGTGACCCCCCCCCCCCCCAGCATGACATGCTGTGGCCACCCTGTCCATGCAGGTGGTGGTCAGGCAGTACAATGTCCCAGCCATTGCCCTATGCTCTCTGCAGATGCATCCTGCCCAGGCTGCCCTGTCCGGGCCATACCCACAGTACCTTGCTCCTCATTATGCACATTGGCAGGCTAACACTGGAAACAGTGCAAGCATTGGGGGCTCAGTAAACATTGGCAGCCACAAAACACTGGATAGACATACACACACTCCCACACCTATGCCAGCATTGTGCAAATATTGAGGTTTTTGGCAGCCCTGGCCGCCACACCAGTCCTGGGCACAGTGCAGGCATTGCTAGGGTACACAATACTGTTGCGGTCACTCTCCGGGGTGGTAAACACTGTCAGAAACAAAATCTGAAACACACTCCACAGATATCAGAAAGGTTGCTATGTTGAATCTCTGTCAACAAATTGTGTTTAACTTAGGATTTGTTATCTGACATTAATCATAGCAACCTTTTGATATATGTGTAATGTGTTCCCAAGTTTAGGACAGCATTGCTAAGGTATGCAGGTGCTAGTATTGGGAGATGCTGCTCCGCGCAGGGCCCAACAGCCTGACTCTCCATGAGGCTTTGGATAGTGGAGCCTGTGGGTGTGGGTGTTTGTGCCCCTGTTGGCCGCTGCTCTAGGGCAGAGGTTCCCAACTCCGGTCCTGGTGGGCCAAACACAGTTCAGGTTTTCATGCTGTCCCTAATGAATATGCATGAGATATATTTGCATACAATGGGGCAGTGCATACAAATGCAGCACAGGCATATTTATTAGGGACAGCATGGAACTTGAATGATGTTTGGCCCTCCAGGACTGCAGTTGGGAAACTCTGCTCTAGGGAATGCACATGTTTATGGTGTCTGTGCTCTGTAGGGTAAAATATAGGCATTTATGGCATGTTTATTTTATCTGCAATAAAGGTTCCGTCTTTATTACCACGGTTTAGTACTGGGTAAAATATAGGGACATGGTTTGCTGGAGCCACAGCTGGGACTTGAAAATGATAATGTGCATCTAGACAACTCTTGCTTTCACAGACGTTTTAAGAAATTTGACAGAGATTCATTTACACAAGAAGCTGTACCTCAGCTGTCCACAGATTCAGATGAACTAGAAACTCAAATAACCAATTGGAATTACATTATTTCTAACGCAGCCAGAGCAACGGATCCGAGACCAAAGAAACCACGGAATAATAAACTTCATCACAAGCCTTGGTATTCAATAACATTACGTCAAATGAAAAGAGCGCTTAGAAGGATAGAGCGTAAATGGAGAAAACACAATACAACAGACCTAAAACAACTATATTTAACAACTCTAAAGCAATATGATGAACATATTAAACACACAAAAAAAGAATACCACACAAATTTAATTGATTCGGCCATCAACAAGCCCAGAGAACTGTTTGAAATTGTGAAGACTCTAACAAAAGAGCAAAGAGTAGAAGGTGAAGTAGTAATTGAGCAACAGAGTTATGCGGACTACATAAAAGACAAATTTCATTCTAAAGTAAAATCAAAAATTATGGTGAACAAAAATTCTTTCTCGCATAATAGGATTTGGGATAAATTCAATCTTCCATCAAATGATCAACTAGCACATATCATTTCAGCAATAAATACAAGCACGTCTCCAACTGATCCTTGTCCAGTCTCATGGATCAAAGCTACTAAATCAAGCTTCCTTCACATTATACAACATATGGTGCACATTTCCCTTACTCAAGGTATATTGCCAGGGCAATTAAAACTTGCGTCTGTCAGACCAATCCCAAAAAAAACTACATTAGATAAAAACAACCCGGCCGCATATCGGCCAATATCTAGTATTCCTTTTTTAGCTAAGATTATTGAAAAAATTGTACAACTTCAACTTCAAGATCATATTGATGTTTATGCTCCTTTAGATGACAATCAACATGGTTTTAGACCAAATCACGGAGTAGAAACCCTAATGATTTACCTTTTTGACAAAATACTCCGTACTATAGATGACTTTAAGAAAGGCATTATAATGATCTTCATCGACATCTCTGCGGCATTTGACTCTGTGGATCACAAAAGGTTACTAGACAGATTAGAGGAGATCGGACTTTATGGTACCACATTAAAATGGTTCCAATCATATCTTACCGAGAGACGTATACAAGTAAAGATAGGTGACAAAGCATCTCAACCCATAAGAGTTTTACAAGGAGTTCCACAAGGTTCTGCCCTATCTTCCCTTTTATTCAACATCTACATACAACCAATTTGCACCATCCCTTCAAAGAATGGCATTAATTATACCATTTATGCAGATGATATAATGATATTCACACCTGTTTCAATAAATAACTTCGACTATCATAGAATTACGGATTGTCTCCTACAAATGTCTGATTGGTGTAAAGGCAATAAAATGGAAATCAATTTCAGCAAAACTGAGGCCTTATTTATTTCTCGTAACCCTGATTTCCCTCCTCCACCTAATATAATGATAGAAAACTCCAATATTCCTATAAAATCTGAAGTAAAATATCTTGGAGTGACTCTTGACAAAGAAATGAATCTTAAAACACATATAAGTAAGACAATCAGGAGTGCATATTACAGAATGAAGATTATTAGAAGATTAAGACCACTACTCGAAACAACCTACTTCCGTAACGTCTGTCAAGCTTTAATCACCCCTTTATTTGATTTTTGTAATCCAATATACCTTGGTCTTCATAAGAAGTCACTTAAACCTTTGCAACTCGCACAAAACACTGCTGCCAGAATAATATTCGGATTATCAAGCCAGGAACACATAACTCCCATTTTGAAGGAGTTGCATTGGTTACCTATAGCACATCGCATAAAATATAAAACTATTATTTACATTTTTAAAATCAAACATCACTGTTCTGCAAATAGTCTAGCTACTCTCATTCAATCAGACGTCAGCAAAAGACCTAGAAGATTAGGATCTACCAACAGAGTCAGCACATCTCTTGACTTTAGAAAAGCACGTAAAGATACAACAGAAAGGGCATTCTCATTTGCGGCACCAAATATTTGGAACTCTCTCCCAAATGATTTAAGAGCAGCTCAGGACCTTAAAGACTTTAGAAAGCAACTAAAAACTGTCCTGTTTATCGAGCATTATGGTCTTACTGAATAATTAATTCAGTTTTTAAGAGAAAAAACAATCATATAGTATGCTGTATTATAGATCACATTGTATTATAGTACACAATGTATATAGCGCATTATTTCACTCTGTAAAACACACTAATTTATCTAAATATGTAACTTTCATTACTGCCTGTTCATACTTTTACTGCCTTTGTATTTATCGTTTGTTAAACCGCTTTGATTGTTTGATAAGGCGGTATAAAAATACCATTAAATAAATAAATAATAATGAGATGCAAGGCATGCAAAGTACCTCATTATTGTGCAACTTGTGCTGAACTTTACAAGCTGCAGTATTCCTGGAAAAAGAACCAGCTTTCAGCTGATGTTATTCTTCCTCCCCGGGAGCATCAGGCTGCAAACACACATACCAAGGCCTGTGCAAGGATACGAGGCACCCTAGGTGAACCTCATTCCTTGCACCTCTCTGCTCTCACCCTCACCTCCATGGGGCTCTCCTCCCTCAAGACACCCTTTACCCCCCCAGAAGATGCACTTTGCACTTCTTAGAAACCTACTCCCATCAAAGACCACCCTGGGATCTATCAGGCGTTTCCCTGTCAAGCACTTGGCTCGAAAAGGTATCAGGTGACCCCTAGTGGTAGTCTCATAGTACTACTACTACTAGGTGTCAAGCTGCCAAACAAAGGTCCATGGCTCCCATATGGGTAAACTTCTGTACGTGTAGGTTTACCCAGCTTGAGCAGAGGTGTTCCCGGGGACAAGGCCGGGAAGAGATTTGAACTTATCTGAAAATTCAAGCCCATGCATATAAATTAGCACTGAAATGTTGCGTGTACTAAAGAACAGTTATAATTGCAAGTGCATAATTTCACTTTTGAAAATTCAGCAAAACCTACACAGTGAAAAGTGTACATGTACTTTCTATATGTGCTAGCAGTCATAAATTACCCCTTCATGCCAAACCTTTTATACTGATAAAATCTGTCCAAATATTGGTAAAAACAAAGTAAAGAGTAGAATATTGTCTTTAAAGAATGTGGAATGATAGATAACTCTAATGGAAAAATTATGTGAAATTAGTGGGTGATTAATAATACTCTTCTAGACGTTTTGAGCCAAAAAAATAGGGCAAAACATTTTTTATTAGAACAGCACTTCAACAAATACTGCCGATTAGTACTGACAACAGCAGCTTTTCTGCCAATTTTAATGCCTTAGTAAAAGTGGATTTATTTATAACAGAAAGATTCTCTTACAGTTTTTCCTTGTCTTTAGGCACATTGCATTTGTCAAGGGTTCATGAGGCTATGCAAATGTCTGTCCATATGCAGCCTAGACTTATGCCACCACCACCAATGACCTGTGAGAGTCCTGGTCCCATCGTCATGAAGAGTGGGGCCGAGGACAAGACTCCTCGGGTAGCATCACTGAACCGGGGCTGCGGCCTGCAAAGGTCAGCAGGAGATCCTTTGTCCCGCCAGTCTGAAGAGTTGGGCTGCAGCCTACAGAGACTGGCAGAGTCCCTAAATACTGCCAGCATCAAAGGAGGAGAACTACAAGAGAAGGAGCAGGTGAGGGGGTGGAGTCTAGGAAGATGGTGAGGGGTGGAGCCTAGAGAGGTGTGGAGTTAAGAGGAAAGAAAGGGACAGAGCCTAGAGAAAGGGGCGGGGTTAGGAGGAAAGAAGGAACAGAGGTTAGGAGGAAAGAAAGTAGGAGGGCATAAAGGAAGGGGCTGTGTTAGAATAGCAAAAGAGAACAGGGATGGAGGATAAGGAAAGGTGTAGGGCTGGAGGACAAAAGAAGAGATGGTGAGTGCATTAAGGAGTAGGGAAGGGAAAGGAGTGGAAGGCCTGAGAGAGAGCATGGGTGGGTGGAGAGAATGGAGGGCAGTGAAGAATAGGAAGGAGGAATAGTGCAGGAGGGTGAGGGACAAGGAATGGATGCAGGAAGACAGGAGAAACGCTGGGGTGCTTGCTGCTACGAGGGGAGATAGGATGAGGGTAAAAGGGGATAGACTCAGGAGTAATACAGGAAGAGTGGTGGATCCGTGGAATAGTCTCCCAGTGGAGGAAGTAGAGACCAGGACAGTATCTGAATTCAAAAAAGCATGGGACAAGCACAGAAGACCTCTAAAGGACAAGGGGGCACTATTGTACGTAGTTGATATGGAAGGGCAGACTAGATAGGCCATGTGGTCTTTTTGTGCTGTCATGTTTCTATGAAACACTGGGCCATGTTGAGCAGCTAAATATTTACATGATGGACATTCAAAGAAAAGAAGTGATTTTTTCAAAGTTCAAACACCAAAGGAAAAAATTTAACCCTTTTAGAGATAGATGAGGATAAGTTGCTATACAGGCAAAATAACATGCTGGTTCCTTTGTATTAATGTCCCATTTCATCAGTAATTTTTATTTCTAATTTATCCCTGTAAGTAGGCCATTTGATATGTTTTATTGAAATATGGCAGACAATCCTTGGTTTGCTTTGGAATTTTTTGGGGAGTGTGCTATAAATGAATGACATTAAACTAAGCTATTCTACTTTCTAAAGAAAACAGGGATTTTCCATTACTACTAATGTCAGTCTGCTGGGAAAAAAAACCCTACATTACAGGAGTTTTCCTTCGTTTCATTGAACACTATGAAACAACATGGGAAATGCTGATGTTTCCCCACCCCTCTCTAGACTCCAGCAGATTTCAGACTTCCCTTCCCTTCTTCATAGCTAAGGATCCCCCCTGGCACTTACTTTGGGCAAGTCTCCTGTAAACTTCCCCCATTCTGCCTACGTTTTACACGCTATAAACGTATTTTTGCTTGTGAACTTTCCCTGTCCTGATTTTATATAGGTGGATATGTTGCCTTTATAAAACATATATTCTCATAAACCCCAAACCCTTAATTCTTTATCTTTTTCATTTTTTTGTGTTATTCAAAAATGTTTTTTTTTCATCGGACCCCACAAATGACAATACACTGCTAGGAAAGCTAACACCCACCCTAGTAGAGTTCTTTTTACTTTAATTTAATTTAATCCAAACCTACGTTCTTTAAAAGTAAAGGCTCATTGTTTTGTCATGAAAATCTTCCCATAATACAATATGGTTACGCCAAGTTTTCAATCCATAGCCCTCAGTTCCTATCCCTGTACTTTGTGTCCTGATATGTCCAGTGCATGTACCACGTTTTGAATAACCGTTTTAAGAGAACTTCATTTTCACAGTCACTCTTTGTGGTCAACTCTTCTCTCAAAGCTACAAATCAAGTCTGCTTCACTCAAAGCTATAACTTTTTCATGGCCTCTTGCAGCCAATGCCTTCGCACCCTTGCCAGACTCAATAAGCAGGACCCATCATGTGCTGTGTTAGCCTAGGTGACCTGTTATAAAATTACCCTCATAGAGTGCTCAACACAATGAGCCTGATTCAGACATGGATGTCCCGGCCCTCTGTGTGCCTGGTCAGAACCAGACACACAGATTTAGCCAGGATTCTGATCCTACAGAACGCGTCTAGACCCACAGGATCAGAATCGCATCCAGGCCTGTACGTGCAGGCCGGGATCCTGATTCAGGTCGGACTGCACATACAGGCCTTGCCCGGATAACTCAGTCAGGGCCTTTCAATGAAGCCATGGCGTCCAGTTGCCATGGCACCGCAGTTCCATTCAAAAGCTGCAATCTCTGGCTGCTGGACAAAAACGGTTTGTTCCCCATAGTCCAACCCCCAATCTGGCCTCCAAAAGCCAGAGTTGGGCTGCGGGGGATGGCCTCTGCTCCCTCCTGCCCTTTCTGAGCCCAGGCCTGCCATCCCCCACCGACTAGGGGAACTTATTCCACCTCAGAGGTGGATTAAGTTCCCTGTCCAAGCCACCAACCCTGGACGTACAGGGCCAACATTGGAATCAACCCTGTGCGTTCAGGGCAGATGACCGCTCACTGCCTGCCCTAACATCACCCCCGATCCGCCCCTTTCCCGCCCCTGTCTAACTTCCCTGTGCAATGCGCAGGTAAGTTTGATGGGATCGGGAGAGGGAACGAATAGCGGGGATGGATGTCCATCCCCGCTATTCGTGCCTCAGAATGACCCCTAATACAAAGAAATAAAAAATTATTAAGTGGTGGAGGGCTCAAAACTATAGCTCTGAAATAAATCTGGTTTTCTTTTTAAATTTTTTTTTTTTTTAGGCAATTTTATGGGTGCACATTCAAAGTGATTTAACCGGTTAGCAGACCTGCTAACTGCTTAAACCACCGTCAGGGGGATATTCAGCAGCACGAAACTACTGAATATCCCTTGATACCCGGTTTGTACGCTGCCATGCTAGTCGGCTAGTGTCAGGGCATTCCAGAGTGGGGGGAGCAGGGGCGGTAACAGTGGTTAACTGGTCAGCAGCAATATTGAGCCACTGACCAGTTAACTCTAATTGACTAAAATCAGGACAACTGAATGGCTGTTCTCACTTTAGCTGGTTTACGTAGCTATACAGTCAGTGGCTCAATATCACCGTTGACCAGTTGGCTAATGAGCTAACGGAGCAAACCAGATATTCAGTGCCAGTGGCCAGATATGGCCCAGACATTGAATATCTGGGCATAATGTGAAGTGAGGACACTAATTACAAAAAGGAAAAATTAAATTTAGGGTACTTTCCATTAACCTTCAAATAAAGAACCAAGACATAATCAAAAGGATTCAAACAAAAGCAACGAACGAATGACACATTGCCGCTTTCTCAGTCATTCCCCCCCCCCCCCCCCAAATATGGCAAAGTTAAGGATTCTGGTCGAACCTGAGCCACAGCCTGCAATAACTTCTTTGTAAGAAATTCTGTAAGCTGGTTAGGTTCAAAGAAGATATAATTAACCCCTTGCAATTTAACCAAGCATTTAGACGGGAAGCGCAGGAAATAGAGACCACCAAGTTGGACAATCTTAGGCTATATTAACAAAAATTGTTTGCTTCTGAGTAAGCTTGAAACATCAGTCAAAATTCTAAGGGACCCAGTTCATCTCTAACCCTAGTTTAAACAACCAATCATAGTCTGGCTCCAATGCCGCCATTATTAACAAAGTTGCCATCACCATTTCCTCAGAGTCAGACTTTTGCAAACAAAGCAGTTAAATCAAGAGAATCAAAGAACATTTGAGAAGCCAAAACAGAACCCATTGCTTCCTTCTTAGCTACAGGTAAGTAAAATGCTCTCAAGAGTGGGGGAACCAATTCTTGTGAAATCTTCAAAACTGTAATGGCATACTTCTTAAATATTTAAAGAGGTGAAATAGTAGGTCCTTGAGGAAAATTTAATAACCAAAGATTCCTCTTCATAATGGAATTTTCCAAAGGCTCAATTTGCCAGTGAACACTAATAGAGTCTTTAGTCAAAGTACCATTCTGAACTGCCAATTCCATACACTTCTCCACATGGCCCACTCTTTGTTGCAATGCATCCACAGCCTGTCGTTGTTGTTGTTCCACTAATGTCTCACTCTCTTTAAATTTATTCTGCACAGATGCAAAGTGGGTAGACAGAGAAAGTTCTAAAGACACAAACCATCCCATTGAGTGGGTCTCACCAAAAATGTCTTTGGTCTCAAAGGTTGCCAACACTAGCAGTCTCCTCTGAGGTAACCTTCTCTGGGCTACCAGCCATCGTAGATACAGACACTGAATCAAACTGTCTGTCGATCTGAACCCGGGTTCCTCAACCACAGTTATCACCACTGACAACACCAAAGTGGCTGGACTTGTGGCGTCAACACTCCAGCCTACGTCTTGGTCTCCGAACTCCTAGCATCGTGTTCTAGGGCTATCACTGGAGAGGGATCCAGACCTCTGGGCTTAAAATTATATTCAACTCAAAGGAACATGAGAGACCACCTTCTGCCCCTGCCATCCCCAACAAGCTCAATGGAGGTGACTCTATAGCGCTGTGCTGAACATACTGTAAGTATCTATCAGTCCATGGGCTGGTGGCAACTTCCGAGCTGCCGTCTGCTGTTTGCCCCATTATTTATGACACATTCAGAGTATAAATCCAAGGAAAAGTAAAAAGGGTAGAAGGGCTGGCTGCAGTGCCACTCAGTCACAGCATACATCCTCCATTTTGGTTTGAGAAGACGTGCTTTAAATGAGATTATTTGTATTATAAGTAAAAGAGCAACAGTTGATGGAAGCCTTATCATGTTTGCACATCGAGAACTATGGATTGCACAAAGAGTCAGCCATAAAAGTTGGAGGAAAGAAAATTAATTATTCCAAACTAGTTATAGAACAAGGTTCTCTCACACAAAGTGTGGTTAAATTAAGGGTGGTATTGCCAGAGGAAATAGTTCCAAATGCTTTGTAAACATTTTTAAATTAAGTTGGAGGAGTTCCTAGAGAATAATTGCATGGCTAAGCATACACATTGAACTGAATTCTAATTGCTAGGTAGCAGGCCAGGAAGTTTCCCTAGTCACCTCTTGGGACCGAGTTAGAAAGATTTTACTTACAAGAGATATCTTGATTCATGCAAGCAAGCATTCTTTCAGATTCTTAAAATAATGAGTCATGCAAATGTAGATATTCAAAAAAGAAGACTTAAGTCAGTGGAGTCATGCCTTATATAAAAAAAAGTGCAAGATGCAAGTGGTCTGAATGCAAACATAGTTATTTGTCTGGCGCTGGATGTCTGCCATCTCTCTTTCTCATTGTACATTGTAACATTTGGACAACGGAAAGGATGGTAGATGGGAGATTCTACACAGGTCAAAAAGCTACAAGTCAACACTTTCATTCTTCCAAAAAACATTCTAGTTTTTGATGACACTCCTGGAGTCAATTTTTAATGAATTATGGTCCCGATATTCAGCGGAGGCAGCTAACGCGATTATAGGGTCTAGGCATCCCCGCTGAACACAAAACCCAGATGTTCAAAGCCGGGGACATATCTTTACCCACAAGTTGCTAACTGGGCAGCGGCTCAATATCACCGCTGACTAGCGTCTGGTACCGCCTCCGGAGTGCCTCAGTGCTAAGCGGTTAGCGTCAGGGCAGATAGCGGTGGTACCCGGGGATATTCAGCGGCGCTGAATATCCCACTTACAGGCATTTGCATGGTTTACAGGTCTAAATGCCTTTGACTATATCGGGCCCTGTGAATTATACTTGAAATGCACTGTCCCAATCAGATGATTCTGATTTATAAGGGAGATTTACCACAGCACCATGCTACAGTACTGGGAATCTCTTAAAAAATGAAATGCTTTTTCCATCCTTGCCAACATTAATATGAGTTTAATATTTCCCTATAAAATTCTTCTAAGAGTGCACAGATTGAATTCTGCTCGGAGCATTAAGTATCATGTTGATTTTGGGGCACGTTTACTAACGTGTATTAATGGTTATGGCACGTTAATCCTGTGCTAAGCAGATAGCACATGACAGCACTAATTGTAACCGGGTAGCCGGACCCGGCGCTCCCCCAAACTCCACCCAATTTACCACACATTATATCCCCACTTTTCTTCCCCCCGCCCCTTCCCACAAAATGCACAGACCGCCTTATAGTGGTAACAACTGGTCGCAGCTTTATTTCCAAACAACAAATTTACAATAAACAGGAATGCAACAAACCCCCAGGGTGGAGCGATGCATCGCCAGCCATGCAACTAGCAAAGCGACACCCGCCTCCGCTCCAGCCCCGGTCCCACCACCGGCAACATTCCGACCACCCCTATCCGACTTCGCCATATTACTAGCAAAAGTCTTCCAGGGGTAGTCCGGGCTGAGGGCACCCCGCCCCCTTCCCAAGTCACCTAAGGCTCCGGACCCCGGAAACCTCCGGGATCAGGCCGTTCCCCCCCCCCCCAGCTGCAACAACCCGATACCCTTAATCACCCCTACCCGCCACAATAAGGGGTGGGCGGGTGGGCCGATCACCTTCCCGTCCGGCCGCATGTGCTCCCGTGCGCCCCCGCGCACGCTGCAGCACATGGCCGGACCCCTCCTGATTGGCTCCGCTCCCGCACGCTCGAGCGGAGCCAATCCTTTCATAAAATGCAGCCGCGCGGTGACGCGGCATGCTGCGTGCATCCCCTCATGCCGCCTCCCCCTCCTTTCTCCTTCCAGCGGGCAGGGTCCGGGCCGGGCCACGCACCCGGTTACACTCCGGCGCCGGGACCCTGCCCGCGCCGTCTGGACTAACCGGGTAGCCGGACCCGGCGCTCCCCCAAACTCCACCCAATTTACCACACATTATATCCCCACTTTTCTTCCCCCCGCCCCTTCCCACAAAATGCACAGACCGCCTTATAGTGGTAACAACTGGTCGCAGCTTTATTTCCAAACAACAAATTTACAATAAACAGGAATGCAACAAACCCCCAGGGTGGAGCGATGCATCGCCAGCCATGCAATTAGCAAAGCGACACCCGCCTCCGCTCCAGCCCCGGTCCCACCACCGGCAACATTCCGACCACCCCTATCCGACTTCGCCATATTACTAGCAAAAGTCTTCTAGGGGTAGTCCGGGCCGAGGGCACCCTGCCCCCTTCCCAAGTCGCCTAAGGCTCCGGACCCCGGAAACCTCTGGGATCCCGCCACCGGCACAGGGAGCGATCCTTAACTGTGCCGCCCCCCAAACCTACCTAAGCTGCGACCAGCGTGCTACATCCCGCATCACTCGCTCCAGCATCTCCTGCCAGTCATTGAGGAGCAAGTCTGTTCCTACCGGAGACAGGTGCACCCCATCCGCCCGGTAAAGACCAGAACAAGTAACCTCAACCCACGAATGCTGGACCTGATACCCCCCCATCTGACACACCCACCTCCCAATTTGTCTATTAATTTTTGTCAAACCCAGGGACCATCTCCGCTCGCCCCAACATGACGGTCTGGGAATAATATCGGACCAGATCAATACTATGCCCCCAAACATACGCAGCAGTATGGCAAGGTCCCTCTTAGCAGCTCTGATCAACTGCTTACAGGACCATTCAGCTAGAACATTGCCCCCCAAATGCAATATCATAATCGTTGGTAACTCCCGGATGCGCTGGTGGTGACGAAGCAAAGGGAGCAGCTGAGGCCACCGCAGCCCGCGCTCACCAAGCCATGACACCGCCACCACCGCTGGATCAAGTCCAAGATTCAGCCCAATCGGCCGTACTGCTGCTCGCTGTCCGGCCCAAAAGACGTAAGAATGACCCAATATCCAACAGCCCCATGCCCGCTGCCTCACATCTGCAACATAAAAAACAGCCGTAAGCATTCCCCCCCCCCCCCCCCGCAGAATAAGAAACTTTTAAACGGACATACCCCTTAAACACTTTGGACCACCACCGACCAATACTCTGGATCTGACCCCCCGGACAAACCCAACGCCGCCGCGCTAGTCGCTGCCCTGATGCGGAAAGAATGAGCAGAAAAAACCAGAGGATTTTCCCCGATCCGACGCAACACCAGGTGCAGGACAGCCGTCACCTGGAATCGTGTCAGCAGCCGGGAATCGCTATGGACAAACAATCCCTCCCCACCCGGAGGGCGCACACCCAAATAGCTATCCATGGCAGCCACCGGACACGTGAGACCCCCAAACCCACGGAGTACCACTCACAAACCTCTCCCTTTCTGGTCCGTCTTGGACTTTGCCAACAAAACGCGTAAGCCCCCGCGCTCCCGAAACACATGTCTAAGGAGCAAGCCATTGCTGAAACCCGCCCGCCCAGAATCTGCCGCCAGTTCTCCCACCCGAAACGCGCCAAAAAAGGCCAAACAGAAAACCGCCCGAAAAAGCGTGGCCAAAAAAAATGTAGATTTGTGATTATACTACTATATATTGTGGGTTTCAGTCTCTTTTTTTTTATGGTTCCTGCACGTGATGCAATGAATACATTAAAGCTGTGAATGCTGACCCTTGCCTTTCTGACATTGCTGCTTGGATGTCTCACCACCACTTGAAATTGAACATGGCCAAAACTGAGCTTCTTATTTTTTTCCCCCTAAACCCTCCCTCTCCCCTTCCTCCTTTCTCAGTCTCTGTGGATAACTCTCTACTCCTCGCTGTCTCCTCAGCTCGCAACCTTGGGATCGACTTTGACTCCTCTTTCTCCTTCTCCACACATATCCAACTGATAGCTACTGTAAACCTGCCATTTCTTTCTCTCTAACATCAACAAAATTCACCCATTCCTTTCTCAACACATTACTAAGACACTTATCCACTCCTTAGTCACCTCCCATCTAGACTATTGTAACCTGCTCCTTGCTGGTCTCCCTCTGAATCATCTCTCTCCCCTTCAATCTGTTCAACACTCTGCTACGCTGCTAATCTTCTGCCAGGTTTGTCATGCTCATATTACCCCTCTTCTCAAGTAACTTCATTGGCTCCCTAGCCATTTCCGCATCCAGTTCAAACTTCTCCTTCTGACCTATAAGTGCATTCACTCTCTGCAGCTCCTCACTACCGTTCCTCTCTTATACCTCCCTACACTCCTCCCCGGGAACTCCGCTCTTCTGGAAAATTGCTTCTATCTGTGCCCATCTCTTCTATTGCTAACTCCAGACTTCACTCATTTCACCTTGCTGCTCCTTATACCTGGAATAAACTACCTGAGTCTATATGTCAGGCTTCAACTCTGACCCGTTTCAAATCCAGGCTGAAAACTCACCTGTTCGCTGCCGCTTTCAGATCTCGATTCACCTGGTCTCCTTTGTGTTTTCTTATCATTCCCCTAGATGTATCCCATGTCTACAGCTGCTGTGTTGTCTGTCTAGATAAGATTGTAAGCTCTGATGAACAGGGACTTTCTTTTACATGTGTCTGTGCAGTGCTGTGTACATCTTGTAGCGCTCAACAAATGTTCAGCAGTTGTAGTAGTAGCTATGGCTCGATGTGCTCTCATCAGTAATAAAATGTATTTTAATAAGAAAAGTAATAAAGCAAAACTCAGCTGAATGACGGCTTCTACACCTAAACCAAATGTTCTCTCTTTATTGTCACTAAGTTGAATCCTGGAAACAATTTATTAATAACACAGGTACACTACCAAAAAACTGCCTCCAGTTTTGCAACTGATTCCTATAGATTTTGGGGTGCTGAATCCAGGAAAAATAGCCAAAATGTTCCATCACGTCACGTTTTCTTGCAAAATTAGATTTCTTACCCATATAAGGAATGTTCACATAATTTCTTTTTAGCCGACTGCAGTTTATTTTCTTGGCCCAAAATAGAGGTTGTAATGGTTAACTAACTAGAAACACTCCCTCATGATATTTTAGAGTGTTTTGTATTCATTTTATACATTAACAGGACAATTGGGAGGCGGGGAGCTAAATCCAGTACTCGCGCTGGCGCATGTTCTTTCCTGTTCGCCTCGCCTCGTTCGCTCGCCTCAAACACGGTGGTTGCGACATGAACGTTCCTGTCAAATTTCAGTTTCTTGCAAGTTCATTATTACCTTTTGTTTGCTCAGTCGTAATCCAACTTTATTCCGAAGTGGTTCACTACAGTTGTAGTTTGCAGTGCTGTGTATTTGTGATGGCTCACAGAGCCAGAGGTTGCGTCAACTCTCCGGACAGTTTTTGTTTTATTTGTGGGGAATATACCGTGAAAAAGCGGCAGAGGAACATTTCTGCATTTATTAAAAAAGTATATTTCGCCTATTTCGGTTTGAAGTTAGGCGATCAAGACAAACCGTGGGCTCCTCACAAAGTGTGCAAGACATGTGAGGAAGATCTACGCTTATGGATGAAAGGTAAAAAACAAGCATTTCGTTTCGGAATACCTATGATGTGGCGTGAACAAAGAGACCACAGCAGTGACTGCTATTTTTGCTCTTGCATTGTGAAGGGATACAACTTAAAAATAAGAACGTAATAAGTTACCCCAACCTTCCCTCAGCAATTAGGCCTATGCCTCATAGCAACGAAGTACCTGTGCCTGAACCACCAAAATCTTTGGATCATATTTGTGTGGATGGTTCTGATCATGATGAGACTCATCAGATGGCTTTTCCCGATGAGTCCAGTACTTCCGAGTTTGAAACTGAACCAGATCCGAAACCTGAACTTTTCTCTCAAGCTGAATTGAATGATTTAGTCCGGGATTTAGGACTCCCAAAAGATGCTGCCCAACTGCTAGGTTCTTGGCTTAAACAGAAAAATCTATTGTCACCAGGAACAACTTTTTATTGGTACCGCAACCGCGAGACACAATTTTTGAAGTATTTCAGCAAAGAGGAAGATTTGGTATTTTGCAACGATATATACGGAGTGATGGAAAAGTTTAAACTCAAGTATGATCCTGCTGAATGGCGGCTGTTCATTGATTCGTCAAAAGACAGCATAAAAGGTGTTCTTCTTCATAATGGCAACACATTCGCTTCAGTTCCTATTGCTCACTCTGTTATTCTCCAAGAAAAATACGAGAATTTGGCCCTGATTCTTCAGAAGATTCGTTATGATGAGCATAAGTGGATGATTTGTGGAGACTTTAAAATTCTCTCCATGCTATTAGGGCAGCAATCCGGTTTCACCAAATATCCCTGCTTCCTTTGCTTGTGGGATAGCCGGGCCCGCGACCTACACTGGGGGAAAAAAGACTGGCCAATTCGGGAGTATTTGAGACCTGGTGAGAAAAATGTTCTTCATGAGAGCTTGGTACCTCATGATAAAATTCTATTACCACCTCTCCACATTAAGTTGGGTCTCATTAAGCAATTCATCAAGTCCCTTCCAAAAGATGGTGAGTGCTTTCGGTACCTTTGCTCAAAGTTCCCCCGACTTTCTGAAGCAAAGCTAAAGGAAGGAGTGTTTGTTGGCCCTGATATAAGGAAACTCATTTCAGATGGAGCATTCGCTGAAACGATGTCTGAGAAGGAAAAAGAAGCCTGGGATTCCTTCAAGGATGTTGTTCTCAAATTCTTGGGGAACAGGCGGGATGAGAAACTATAAGGATATTGTTGCCAGGATGCTCAATGCCTTCAAAGAACAAGGCTGTAACATGAGCCTGAAAGTCCATTTCTTGCACTCCCATGTGAACTACTTTCCCGAAAACTTGGGGGCGTACAGTGAAGAACAAGGTGAAAGGTTTCACCAGGACATCAAGGACGCAGAGAGAAGGTACCAAGGAAGATGGAACACCACTATGATGGCTGATTTCTGCTGGTTGCTGCTGCGGGAAACCCCAGATGAAAAATACGCCAAGCAGCGCACCAAGAGAAGCATTCGGGGGAAGAAGAAACGGGCCCACCAGGAGATTGATTGACGCAAGAATGACTTTAAAATCTAAACTGTGTTGACAAATATCGTGTTTTTACTAAACTTTGAAATAAAAATTTGCTAGTTATTACCACAGTGTCGGATCTCATTTATTAGAATTTTATTTTCACACCATCGGGTGTTTGTCTTCATGGTGTGGTTTTGCGTTTTTCTATTCTTACATACATACCTGTACAACATTTTTTGCACATTTCTTTGCTTTGCTTTGTGTCTAACCTCGCTCTTATATGCTCAATGTTTGTGCACATGTATGTGGCTGTTTAAGTGCAGACAATTTTGCTACCATCACAGTGTGTTTTGTTGACATTACTCTATTCTTATGTGCTGCCTTGTTACAATTTTCTTTATTCTTATTTGAATAACTACTAAACAATTAGTTTAAAGAATTCATCCAAGAAACTTTTATCTCGATCGCACTCAATCTGAAACGTTCACCTCAAACTGCTAACCCAATGTAGCAAAAAATCTGTACGTGATGGAGCAAATTGGTTACCAGATTTGGATTCAGCGCACCAAAAAACGTAAAAATCAATCGAAACATTAGAGGCAGTTTAAAAAAAATTTTTTTTAGTGTACCTGTGTAATTAGACTTCAAATTCCTCGTTTGAATAAAGCTTTATTGCAAGCTAAATAGAATGCTCAGTTGTACTCCAAACAATTTGATTGGTTAGAACAGCTGGTATTAATTCTGTAGAATTGCCTTGTTTTATGACTACAAGCATTCTGTAGCAAATGGAAGTGCATGTGAAAATTGTGATCGTGGTTTGCATTCCTGCATCCCTGCCTTCATCTTGGAATTTCTTGTGGGGGAATTATTAGGTTACAATCTGAGGTCCCAATGGCAACCGAGGAATCCAAGAGACAAACAGCAAATTTCCTCATCCGATTGCATCTGTTATAGCAAGAAGACATACTGAGCCTGGTACACTCTTCTTCCTATACAACATTTGCCTAAGTTCAAATGTGGGTCCCCCAAGGCCTAATGTAAACTCCAGACTTCCGAGTGTTCCAGCCTTACTATGTGTAAATCTTGGTGTCGTGTACCAAGATGTTATATCAGGCTGTGGCAGTCAACAGAGTGGAACTTCAGAAATAAACTAACCACGTCCAACTCTTTTTCCCTAAATAAGGAAAAAGAAGAGCTGGAGGGGGAAAAAAAACTAAATTTGAAGCAAAGCCATGAGGATCAATAAGATGACATAAAATGATATTTCCCCATGACAAGATAATATCATTAATAAAGAATGGATTACTTGTACAAAGATGTTCCAGTTATTAAGTACTCTTTATTTTGCATAAATAGGATATTAAATTGCTAGAGCTAATTAAAACTAGCTTTAAAACACTGAAATTTCAGTCTTTGAACTTCTAATTAAAATCTCCACATAAATTGCTACTGTTATTGCACAGTTTAACGTGAATTGCACTTTGGAAATTGAAACTGCTGGGATCGAGTCTGCAGCAGTCAGGTCAGTACCGCTCAAACGCCTGACCGCCACAGGCAAAAATGAAACTGGATGTTCAGTGCCGGAGCCTATCTGGACTGGCGCTGAATATCCGTTGCTTTAGCTTTCTGATTAGCAGTGATGTTCAACTGTTAACTGGGTAACACAACTGCATAAACGTTTGACAGCTATTAATCTATCCTAACTTTATGTGGTTAGCTTATCCTGTTAGTGGCTGGTGGACGAGGGATTAGCGATTGATTACTAAGGCGTCATATGCTCAGTCTTTGAAATGATCTCTGAATAAGTGGGCTCTAATTCTTTGCGGAATGTTGTAAGTTCAGTGATGCTTCTGAGCTTTTCGGTGAGGGTATTCCAGAGATCTGAGGCATGCATGGACAAGGCTCTATTGTGTGTTGGGATGTTACCCATGACTGAAGTGGTATTTAAAGGTGCGGACGAATTGAAGGAAATATCGATACATCAGGAAGATGTATTACAACTATTAGATAAACTGAAGAGTAGCAAATCACCTGGGCCGGATGATATACATCCAAGGATGTTGAAAGAACTGAAATATGAGATTGCAGACCTGCTATTAGTAATCTGTGAACTATCATTAAAATCATCTGTAATACCTGAAGATTGGAGGATGGCAAACGTAACACCAGTTTTTAAAAAGGGTTCCAGGGGTGATCCGGGAAACTACAGACCGGTGAGCCTGACGTCAGTACTGGGAAAAATGGTAGAAACCATCATAAAGAACAAAATTGCTGAACATGTAGATAGCCATGGCTTAATGGGAGACAGCCAACATGGCTTTAGACAAGGAAGATCTTGCCTTACTAATGTTTTTTAAAGGTGTGAGTAAACAGGTAGACAAAAGTGAGTCAGTTGATATAGTGTATTTGGACTTTCAGAAAGCCTTTGACAAGGTCCCTTATCAGAGACTTTTGGCAAAACTAAAGAGTCATGGGATAGGAGGCAATGTACTATTGTGGATCAGGAACTGGTTAAAAGATAGAAAGCAGAGGGTAGGGCTAAATGGCCAATTTTCCCAATGGAGAAAGGTGAATAGTGGTGTATCCCAGGGATCTGTGCTGGCTACGCTGCTTTTTGACATATTCATAAATGACCTGGAAAAGGGAATAATGAGTGAGGTTATCAAATTTGCAGATGACACAAAACTATTTAAAGTTGTTAAAACCCAAGGGGATTGTGGAAAATTGCAAGAGGATCTTGATAAATTGGAAGACTGGGCATCAAAATGGCAGATGAAATTTAATGTGGACAAGTGCAAAGTTATGCACCTAGGGAAGAACAACCCAAACTATGGCTACACGATACAAGGTTCCACATTAGGAACCACCACCCAGGAAAAAGATTTAAGCATAATTGTGGATAATATGTTAAAACCCTCGGCCCAGTGTGCAGGGGAGGCCAAGAGAGCAAATAGAATGCTAAGTATCATAAGGAAAGGAATGGAAAATAAAACAAAGGATATTATAATGCCTCTATATCATTCCATGGTGAGACCGCACCTTGAATATTGTGTGCAATTCTGGTCGCCGTATCTCAAAAAGGATATAGAGTTATTAGAAAAGGTTCAGATAAGAGCCACCAAAATGGTAAAGGGGATGGAAGGATACCCCTATGAAGAAAGGCTAAAAAAGTTAGGGCTCTTTAACCTGGAAAAGAGACGGCTGACGGGAGATATGAAAGAAGTCTATAAATTAATGAATGGAGTGGAACAGGTAAACATAGATCGATTGTTTACTTTATCAGAATATAGAAAGACTAGGGGACATGCAATGAAGCTACAGGGTAAACTATTTAAGACTAATAAAAGAAAATATTTTTTCACTCAACGTGTAATCGAACTCTGGAATTTGTTACCGGAGGATGTAGTAAAGGCTGTTAGTGTAGCTGGGTTTAAAAAAGGTCTGGACAAGTTCCTGGAGGAAAGGTCCATAAACCATTATTAAAAAGGGACCCAGGATACCACTGCCTGACCCAATACAAGCATTGTGGAACCTGTGTCTTTTGGGGAAACTGCTAGGTACGTATGACCTAGATTGGCCACTGTTGGAAACAGGATACTGGGCTTGATGGACCTTGGTCAGACCCAGTATGGCATATCTTATGTTCTTATGTTCTTACTTCTTGTTATTTCTGCTGGTAGGGGCCAGCATGTTTTGTGTGCAATTCCGTCTCCTTCTGTTAGTTATTTCATGAATGATGGTTTTCAAGTATTTTGCGGATAGGTTGTGCATGATCTTGAATGTGCTTGTTAGAGTCTTGTTAGTGGCAGCCAATGTAATTGCTTGAGTATCGATGTGATGTGCTCACATCGATGCTTTGCTTCCGTTAATAATTTGCGTTGCTGTCTGCTGTGCATTTGTAGTTGATGTAAGGTATATTTGGGAAGTCCTCGGAGTATGTTATTGCAGAAACCAAGATGTGGGAAGTTTAGAACCTGGAGTTGCAGGTTTGACAATTTCTTAAGAAGTCTGTAGCAACTCAGTCAATGGGGAAGAAAGAAAGAAGATGGCCTTCCGCAGATAATCCACCCAAAAGAACAGCGGAGGCAATGACCACAGCCTACCAAAATAATAAGTAAAATTCTTTATTAAGGACCCAACTGTACAAGTTTCAGCCGAAGCCTTCGTCAGGGGTCTAAAAACCAAACATATAACATGAACATGAACATCATTACATATTAAAAAATGAAATTAAATATCATTACATGTAAAATTTAAAATAAAAAGGACTATATAAAATATCTGAACATTACCAAAACACCACATAGAGGGTGTGAGGAACACGTCTAGGGATGAAGCTACCACTCTTCCCAATCTAGAATATGATGGAAATACAAAATGTAACAAAAAGCATTAGTATACATAAAATTAGAATAAATCATACATATACAACAACATCACAATAAGGGGCATATACAGATGTTAAACAACTTCATAAAATGCAAACTATATGTATTAAGAAATGTGTGTATATGTGTAAAGCACTAGTAATGTGTAAACATATGCACACATATATGGAGAAACTGGCAAACAAAATCCTTTTTTTTTTTTTTTAATTTCAGAAAAACAAATTACAAGAAAGATTACATGAAACATAACCACAAGTCCACATCAAGGAGGAGCTTCATACAAACAATAAACCCCGAGGAACAAATACAATATAAGCTCAATTATACAAAATCAAGAGAACTATATTATGCCTAAAGAAAGGTGAAAATAGATTTAGTCAGAACGCTCCCTCTCCTTCAGAAAATTCACCAATTGGTCTACATCAAAAAACAAATAACGTTTAGCTTGGAAAGAAATCTGACATTTACAAGGAAATTTAAGGTAAAACAGTGCACCAATGGCTAACACACGGGGACGCAATTCTAAAAAAGCTTTACGCCGTTCCTGAGTAGCCTTAGCCACATCCGGAAAGATCTGAATAGATTGACCACAGAATTTTTCCGTCTTCCTCTGAAAATATACCCGTAGGATCCTATCCTTGTCCATCCCCCGAACAAAGGAGACTAACAAAGTATCCCTAGTAGGGATATCATCAGAGGAGGACTCAAGGAAACCGGAGAGATCCAATGTGGAAGACACTAACTGATCATACTGAGCTCCCTCAGAGGCACATTCATCCCTAACTACTCTTCCTATAGGCAAATAATACAAATTAGAAACCAAGACATCTGAAACATCACTAAATAGTAGTACCTCCTTTAAGTATTTCTGTAGCAACAATAAAGGAGAGAGGTAATGAGTCTTAGGGAAATTTTAAAAAAATGCAAATTTTTTGATCGCAAAATATTCTCCCTAGACTCATCTTGACGGTGTAAACAACCCAAATCTTTAATGAATGTGGTGGTAACACCCTGCTGGGAGGAGATCAATTTCTTATTAGACATCACAAATCTCTCTACAAATAGTAAACGAGCATCATGCTCAGAAAGTTTACCGACCATCTCCTTGGAGAAAGCGGAAACCATCTGCAAAGACGCAGAAAGTACCGCTTCCATCCTAGAAACTACCAGCCAAACGTCCTTCAGGGAAACATTTTCAGGAGGAGAAAGTCGTTCAGCAATAGATGAGAAGGAAAATACTGAGGGAAGAGGACATGGCAAGGGTGCAGAGGAAGAGTCAATTTGCAAAAACGAATCCAGAAGTAAAGCTTCAACGCAATCCACATGTTTCACTTCCGAAGGGGAGGGAACCTCAAAGCTAACAGAGTCAAACTCTTGATCGGGTTGAGCTACACCCTTAGTGGTAGCAGAGGCAGTGGGGGAGATGGTACTCACAGTTGATAAGTCCGTTGAGTCAGATGGTATAGGACCCAACACGGCCGGAGGATTCTCCACCCGTACATGGGCATCCATCGGGCCGGTCACTTTAACTGCTTTGGACTGAGCTGGTTGTGGAAGATGTTTCCTCCGCTTCCCCATAACAAACCAACACCAATGCACCTAAGTGCACCGAAGGGGCACCAAAGGGGTGGGACCTGCCCCTTTGGACATGCCCCTTCGGGCACGCCACAACGGGCACGCGCCCGCTAAACGCGTCCCGCGTTGGGGCCGGTCTTTTATGGCCCTCCTCCAATCCGGCGCCCCAATGAGGAGCTCACCTGGCAGGAACCTCAGGCAAGCATCAAAGAACAAATGAAGCAGCTCACCGTCCCGCGTTGGGGCCGGTCTTTGGAGCTGCTTCATTTGTTCTTTGACGCTTGCCTGAGGTTCCTGCCAGCTGAGCTCCTCATTGGGGCGCCGGATTGGAGGAGGGCTATAAAAGACCGGCCCCAACGCGGGACGGTGAGCTGCTTCATTTGTTCTTTGATGCTTGCCTGAGGTTCCTGCCAGCTGAGCTCCTAATTTCATTTTTTAATATGTAATGATGTTCATGTTCATGTTATATGTTTATGTTTTTTAGACCCCTGATGAAGGCTTCGGCCGAAACTTTTACAGTTGGGTCCTTAATAAAGAATTTTACCTATTATATTGGTAGGCCGTGGTCATTGCCTCCGCTGTTCTTTTGGGCAACTCAGTCAATTCCAAACTAACCTATGAAACATGATTGCTGCAACTGATCCGTATTGCCAGCCAAATCCATCCTCTTGTTTGGGGAAAGATAGTATGCTCTAGCTACCAGTGCAAAGGATTGTGAGGGAATATCTCAGCCAGGTACCTTGGAAACATGTCCAAGGGAGAAACCAAAGGCACTTGGGGAAAATTAATTAGAAGCAGGTTGCGTCTTCTCGAAGTGAACTCAGCACTCTCTAGTTTATTAGCATGAATGAGCAAAGAATCTTTCACAATGGCATCCTAAGTCTGTTGATGAGGTTCTACATTAGACTCAAGCATTTTAATCAAATTTTGACATGCACTAAGTACATTTTCACAAATAGTAACCCTTTCCTGATTGCTCCCGTTTCAGAAGCCAAAGGAGCAATTTTCTCAGAAAGAGCCTTGCCCACATCCATAATTGCAGCCCAAATTGCTTAGAGAATAAAATCTTCTGGCAAAGGAAATTGAAATCCAGTAAACCTACAGCAACAGTGTTTCCTGATGTTTCCTGGACTATCAACCCTGCCAAACCTGGGCCCACTGTGCTGCGCTCCCTGTAGTCTCCAAACTGATTCCAACAGCTTCAAGCTGCACATCCGCTGCCGATCACCCTCCATTCATCCAGAGATACCATGCCTGATCTAGGCCTGAAGCTCCATATTGCACTTTCAGAACCACTGGCAGATGTCACAACTCAAGGCTAGGAGAGGGCCCTGATATAACTTGCCTTAGGGATCCGTTGGACCACAGGAGGCTTCCTCAGACTTTGTGGAGTGCATATGGTAATTCCCCTTCCTTTGACCATCCAAAAGATAAATCGATATCATGAAGAGAAGGAAAATCAACACTTCTTGCTAGAGTATGGGTTCAATACACCATCTTGGCTACTCCCTCGCACTGTTAAATTAGTCCTCAGAGTCTTTCAAAATACCCCCATTCAGCACACTCAGATCAGATGTACCAGCACACCTTCAGCTTTTACCATAGTCAAGCCCTAACTATCACCCTGCAACAGTTGAGAACACAGGAAAACTCTACAATAAGCAAAGATAGTGCCTTAGGACCTCTTAATTTAATACTTCACATATCATACCACAAGCTTTCTTCCGCCTGTCAGCCATAAATCCATCTAGTCAATAATTTCCAGTGCCCAAACTAATGACAACTTCCTGTTAGCTTTATAAAAATAACTGTCAAACGACCTTTCCCATAAGACTTCTAGTGCTGTTAGCAGTCCCATTCCCTTTAGTTCTGCTCTCTCTCCAAAACACGTAAGCCAACTCATGCATGAGATTCCTACTATACATGTCTCAATTCTCATGCACGTCTGGGTTAGTGGCCATGTATACTTTTATTTTATTAGCATTTTGGTTCTCTAGGTTCAGGCCACATCTTGGTTAAAATAAGTTTTCTTCTTCAAAGTTGTCAAAGCCAGTAATCTACAGACAGTAACATTTCAACAAGATCAACAGTTTTGGAATGGCACCATCAGTGCAGCAGCTAAAATCAAAGCATACACAACGACAAAAACCAGGAGATAGCACGCACCATGGTACTCCAAAAACATACGCAAAGCAAAACGAGAGCTAAGGAAATCAGAACGCCGCTGGAGACGCACCAAATCTTCTTCCACACAGGCTTTATACATGGCTCAGCAAAAGAACTACAACGAACTCATCAACAAAACAAAAAGAGAGCACCACACAAACACCATCCAGAAAGCACACAACAAACCCAGGAACTCTTCGAGATAGTGAAGAATCTAACCAACGAACCAAGCCCCGACAAAGACATACAGATCGACCCACAAACCTTCGCAGATCATCTTCAAGGAATACTGGGCCGCTCTCCACCACAAATACCCACAGAAACCAACGGCCCAACCACACCCATCACAAGCTGGGACAAGTTCCACACGCCTTCCACACAGCAAATCTCAGAAGTCATCTCCGCTCTCAACACAAGCACCGCACCCACTGATCCATGTCCAGCCCCATGGATCAAAGCAACCAAGCAGAGCTTCATAGGCCACATACACAACATGGTGAGCAACTCCCTAACCCAAGGAACCATGCCAGAACAGCTGAAACTAGCCACAATAAGGCCGATCCCCAAGAAACCAACCTAGAAAAGAGCAACCCAGCAGCCTACAGGCCAATCTCCAGCATACCACTTCTGGCTAAAATCATAGAAAAGTCAGTGCAACAACAGCTCCAGGACCACATCGACGAGCACGCCCCGCTGGATATACATCAACATGGCTTCCGCCCAAACCACGGAGTCGAAACACTTCTACTATACCTATTCAATGACATCATCCAAACCATAGACCACTACAATCAAGGAACACTAATGATCTTCATAGACATATCAGCGGCCTTCGACACAGTGGACCACAGAATCCTCCTAACCAGACTACGGAACATCGGAATAACCGGCGCCGCCCTAAATTGGTTCAACTCCTACTTAACCGACAGACAGTTCCAAGTCAAAATCGGAACCAAAACTTCACAACCCATGAAGATCAAGCAAGGAGTACCACAAGGATCTGCGCTATCCTCACTTCTATTCAACTTATACATACAACCGATCTGCCACATCATCTCCGCCCACGAAATAAACTATACCATCTACGCAGACGACATCATGATTTACACGCCGATCAACCTCAACAGCCCCGACTACAACAAGATAACAAACTGTCTAGACAACATATCCACATGGCTTAAACGCAACAACCTAGCAATCAACTACAACAAGACAGAAGCACTCATCATCACACGAAACACCGACTTCAGCCCCCCAACATTCATCACAACCAACAACACGACAATCCCACTAAAGGACGAAGTAAAATACCTCGGAATAACCCTCGACAAAGAGCTGAACCTACAATCACACATCAAAAAAACCGCCAGAAACGCATACTACAAAATGAAAATAACCAGACGCCTCAAGCCTCTTCTCTCCTACGAACACTTCTGCACAGTCTGCCAAGCACTCATAACCCCCATACTGGATTTCTGCAACCCGATCTACAACGGAATACCAAAACAATCACTCAAACCACTTCAAATGGCCCAAAACACAGCAGCCAGGATAATTACCGGTGCAACAACCCAAGCACACATCACCCCCATCCTCAAAGACCTCCACTGGCTCCCAATCAGCCACCGCATCAAATACAAGATGATCCTAAACATATTCAGAATCAGACACAAGAGATCAGCACTCAGCCTCCAAGCCCTCATTCTCCCTAGCACCAGCAACAGACCAAGAAGAAAAGACACAACAGACACACTCAGCACCCCAAACAACTACACAAAAGCATGCAAAGCCACCACACAAAGGGCACTCTCCCTGGCAGCCCCATCAATATGGAACTCACTCCCTCACGACCTACGATCAACTGAAGATCTGAAGGACTTCCGGAAACACCTGAAGACTGTACTCTTCACATATCACTACGGCCCAAATGCTTAACCTGAATCTACAAACCGGATCCAATCTGGACTAATGACAGCTCACGGAAACCACCAAGCCTGGACCCAGAACCCAATGTATATATTGTACATAGTGCATATGTAAATAGCTCACCCAAATCAAAACACTCGTACCCACGCACCCACACTGTACATAAAGCTCACCTGACACACAACACTTACACTGATTGCTTGCTGTGCTCACCGCCTTGATTAAAAGATAAGGCGGGATACAAATACCCTTTAAATAAAAAATAAAATAAAAACAGTTTTAACCAGGCCCAATGTCTTCTTTCACAGACGTCCAGCCATCTTTATGTTCAAAAACTCCATATTTTGATTTATGCAGTATACAGTGCCATAAAAGACATCCGAGGCTGATGCCAGCCAACCCTTTTGCAACATGATAAAGGTAGTCACTCTACGAAACTGTACAGGTTGATTCATATCTTGGGCCAATAGTCAAATGGACTTATACATTTGCCAACAGCATGTGAACGTTTAAGTCCACTATCTGTATTTTCAATGACTATGTGGATAGTGTTGAGCTGAAAAGTCTCTACTTAGCCTGACACCATGAGGAAAATTTTGTAAGGGAGCCATGGAAAGATCTAAGGCTCCTATGCATGCAAGTCCATCGTTTCCCAGACTTGCATTGATGCATGGCTTTGGCTTGGTGCGATTCTGTAAGTACATGTGGAAATGCCCTGTGTGCTGATCCTGGGTTGGGGTATTCACATAGGCGTGGTGTGAGCACAGCATAGGTGCAACCTGATGCATACATTATAGACTAGTATGATATGCACGCTTCCCTAGCCTGCTCTAAGGTAGACCAACTGATGTACCTAGAATATGGATGTGTTGGTATGCATCTGTTTTATAAAGTGTGGCACACACGTGCCTCACTTTATAAAACAGGCTGGCTACACGCATGCAGTTGGTTACAAAATTCTCTCCACCTGTATATAATGAAAGGACAGAGGGAGAGCAGAGCGAGAGTAAAACATTAAAATTAATCGGACAGCAGCCATTTTTAGCCATTATCCAGATTAGCAGGTCTAGAGTAAATGGATAAGCTTAACAGCTAGCAGCAGGAACTGTACAATACACGTGGTCAGCGCCATTATCAATATAGCGGCGCTGAATCTACGTATGAATTTAAATGCCGAAGCAGCGCTTACTGATATTGTTGAAAAACAGCCACAGTGAAAGCTCTTCCCATGCACACCCCTAGCACAAAGCGAGTGGCTCAGTAAAAACCAATGTATTGCTGAATTATGTCAACACGCGACTTTGCAGAAATCTCCCCATTGCATGTATTTCCTTCTGCTGAATACTTCTCTGGCTACATGGACTACAGGAGGGCATGAGGTCTTGCCCTCCGTTTATGTTAAAATTTATGAGCCAGGGGAAACTATTCCATGTTTCAATGCAACTTTCCTGCAAAAACTGATATCAAATGCTCGCCATAAGAGCCAACACATCAAAAATATCTTTCTAATAATTCATCTTGACTCATCTGATTAACGGTGCATAGATTCTATTATGCATAGTCAGGCCCCCAACTTTATTAGGCCACAGGGCAAAGACTATATGCTGTCCTTTACGTGTGCTCAGGTTTTGATTAAGCCTGAACACACGCTGTGACAAGCAGGGAAATCACACTGCTCGTCTGCTCTCTTTATTTATGAGACAAGTACTTTTTCCCACTGCATTTATTTTTTTAAATTACTCCCCTGTAGAAGCAATAAAAAGGGCATTGATTCTTGTTGGAATCACGGCACCTCATGCTGCAGGAAAGCCCTTCAAAATTTTAAATGAATGGGAAAAAAAGCAGGTAGCTTTAAGCGTGTAAACTTGTTCTTTGGCTGAGCCATAGAGTGCATGGCGATAATTCCAAGCAACTGAAGGAAAATAAAGAGAAGAGAGTGAATTTTAAACCGCTTCTTCATCCTCTTCTTTTATGTGGTACAGGAGCAGAACAGAAAAACAATTTTATCATTGTGTTTTTAGCCCAGTAGCTTCTTTCTGCCCCTTTGAGGTTCCAGCTGAATCGAAACCAATCTCTCTCGGGCAACAGTGCCACAAGCCTTCATTGGCAATAGCAGTGGGTATTTCCCCATTAGCTGTAGCCTTCCCAGTTATCACAATACATGTAATAGTCTTTGGCAAGTTAAGTAATAATGAGAGGCGGGAGGGAGAGGGAAGGATGAGCGTGCCATCCACAGAGACGGAAAAAGGGAGACTAGACTAATAGAAAATTACCTTACCTTGCCCATGAGTAACTTTCAAGCGTTGCCAGAACATTCCGATGGTTGAAATCAGCACTGAAGACACTGACTGATAATCTGAAATCAGTACTGAGATCGGAGCAGCAGCCTCCTCAAACCAGGCAAGATAAGCTAAGTCATGATCATTTGGCAAATAATTAATGGGGTCCCTAAAAGGAAGTCTTTGTGGCATAGTCCAAATTGTAATATTAATCATGAAGATCTGTAAACAACTCATTTCTTGCATATGTCACTCATTTATTTATATAAAAGCTCTTAGATACCTCTGATCTGTAGAAAACATTCAAAGCAGTTTACAATTTATTTATTTAGCCATCCCATTTGATCTCATGCCTCTGTGCTTAAGCCACGTAACAAAATAAAACATTTAAAATATATAAATGAATCTCTTTAATTTGTAGACATCTTTGGCTTGTCCAGAATTAATTGCCTCTCAAAGTGGTATTTCGCACTGTCTTAGATAACTTAGGGGGGGTGGGGGTTGTTATTAAGGTGAGGTAGAATCTTGGATTTTTACCACAGCCACTAACCTGCAATAACTCAATGACTTCCGTGGTAAAGAAATAACACAACTTGCAGTGAGCACCACAAGCTGCCTTATTCCAAGTGAAAAATAATGCAAGCTCAAAGCTAGTGTTGCTTGTCCCAGCCAGGAGTAGCAGGCCACTAACATGCAACCCAATTCTCCAGGCTGCTGTCTTAAAGGGGCCACATGGAGAAAATTAAACTAGTGGTTCAGGGACCCCCATCCTCCCAGCACCACCAAAGAATCAGGACACCCACAAATAAACCTCCCTTTCTCACACATGCCTCTGACCATCCAAGTCAATGTCCCATACCCACTTAAGACCCCTCACCCCCAGACCCTGATCCAAATATCCTCACTCTGATTAAATGTCCCTGGCATATCTTCAGTAAAGCCTGGTGGTGAAGTCCAAGCACAGGATAATTGTAGTAAGCAAGGATATAGACCTAATTAATCTTGGTCACAGTTTGCAAAATTCGAGAAGAGCCCACACCTTACAAAAATAAGGAAAACTCCTCCTTTTCAATGCTACCACCTATTATCTTTCCAATCTGAGGGAACCAAATGAAATGCCAATGCAATCAACAAATCAAACAACTTAGCATGTGCCACGGACAAACAACAGGATAAAGCTCTTCATCTCTATACAACAATAATGCACAAAAGCATCTCCTCAATAGAAAATAAAAGCCCATATCCTCTCTCATATTTGTTGCCAGTATAAATCTAAGTTACTACAGTAAAATAACATATGAGAGAGAGTTCCTTCTGCGCTCTGACATGACCAACAATTTTTGGACTTGTTACCTGGCAATTTAGCCACTTTAGACAGGGTCCAAAGTGCTCTATGAACAACAAAATATAAAGCATGGAGTGGAGGAGTAGCCTAGTGGTAAAGGCGGCAGCATGTGATGAGTGTTCAAATCCCACTGGGCAAGTCAAAAAAACCTCCATTGCCTCAGGTACAAACTTAGATTGTAAACCATCCGGAGATAGGGAAATGCCTACTGTACCTCACTGTGACTCACCTTGAACTACTGCTGGAAAGTGTGAGCTTAATAATGAAGATTATGGACCCGATGCAGAGTTGTGGGGCTGCACATCCTGGCAGGACATGCAGCCCCACAAGCCATCCTGGCCCGATTCCCCCTCCGGCTCTCCTCACATGTCTGAGCAGTAGAATGGGGAGAGCTGGTTGGGGGTGGGAGGGGGCAGGGCCTGAGCAGAGCAGGGGTGGGCCAGCCCGGCAGGACATACAGGACTGATTGAGGTCATCGCCCTATACATCCTTACATCCTGTCGGGTCAAAGGGGACATGCTGCTTATTCCACCTTCAATGTGAAATAAGCAGCACTGATATGCCGATCGGGCCCAGGGATTGCCCCAGGGCCATGTGCTGGGGGCTCCCCGCTGCCCAATCCAGGCTCCTGCTGGCCAGCCATGGGTAGGGCAGTGGGGAAGAGGGGGCCAATCCGTGGCAGCCAAGGGACCCTATGGGGAAGACGTCTCTGCAGGAAGGCAGGGGCACACCAGGCCATCTTCGGGCCTGAATCCTTGTACTGCGGGAATGTTTTGTTCCTGAGGTCCAGAATTGGGTCCTAACAGGCCCATCCTGCATGGGGACATCTGGACATGCCCCTTTCAGTACTGGGTTCCTCATAATGGCATAGGGAAGGATGATGGATTTAGACCAAAAGCAACACCATTCTTTTTCAGACATAAAAGTGACTTTCTTGGTTCCTAAACAGTAATGGTTAAGATTAGCATGAAGTTGTTTTTGGGTAACTTAAGAGAAAGCAACAAAATTTCTCAAAATCTTACTCCTGATCAAATGTAGGAGCATTTATCTGTAATGATCTTACAAATTGTCTCAAATGCAACCACTGATAAAAAAAAACTTCGGAGGTAGTTGAACTTCCCCTTGTAAATCTTCAAATCTTTTGAATTGACCCTCATAAAATAATCGTCCAATAGACCAAACCCCTTTCTCTTGCCAAATTTGCCAATTTATCGCAGCATTATGAACTGTAAGTTTCAGATTAGACCAAAAGGTGATCAAGCATGACTCCAAGTGGTCCATTTTTAACTGTGTCGTGCAATAATTAATCACCTGAACTGCCCTTCCCAAAATGTTTGAGCTTATCTGAACAATTTGTTTCTTCACAGAGGACTCTAGCTTTGGAGTGAGGTTTATGACAGGAACCACATTTAAAGGACATGGATCTGCTATAGCCCTTTCTAGCTACCTTCTCCCTTACTCAAAATTCGATTGTTCCTTGTATAATGTTGGATAAGGTTGATCACTGTTCATCCGTTCTATGTATAATGTTCAAGCTGTAATGTAAACCGCTCCGAGTGAAGGACAAGCAGTATAGCAAAATGTTTAAATAAATAAAAAAATAAAGAGAGCCATCTTGGAACATTTATAACTCCTCAGCTAGAACTTGTGGTTCAGTGGTCAATGAATAAGCTACCTTACTCTAAAGTTCTTTAAACTGTCTTTCCAAAACTATGATTTCAGAGGAATATAGCTGTTAGCAATAGTACGGAAACTGGGATACAATCTCCTCATTTTTATATAACTGCCTGCCCAAAGAATCCACAACCAGAGGGATCCTTGTCATTCATAGTAATACCATCGTATCACACATCCTCACCATTAGTTTCAAGGGAGTCCCGCTGAATCCATGGATTCCATTAGTCCTTCAAAGGACTTCCCTTGTATAATATCCAAGTAGGCTTGGAGCGCATCTGGTTCCTTGAAGTTTCTTATGGAATTATGTAAAGTGATATGCATTCAGGCAGGGTACAGAAGATCAAATTGGACACCAAACTTTTTCAAATGGTCTCACATCACTAAGAAACACTTTGGCTGCTGTACAGTAGTTTTGTCAAATCAGGGAAAATTATGATTTTAGCTCCATTGTGTTGTAAAAGGACTAGTAGCAGGGCCTTTAGCAAGATGACATGTGTTTGAGGTTCTATAAGACCTGAAATACAAAAGGCCCCAGGAAATTAGATCAAGAGGAGGGTGTCTGGTGGGTCCTTCTAATTGCAAAGGGCCTTTCAAACTTTAAATCTAGTAAATTAAGTAAGAGGTATTCCAAAAAATGTTCTCAGATCTAGACCTTCTCTCAAAACTAAGATTCTTAGATTATTTCAAGAACGATTATTTAAATCCTCTAGCTCTTTTGGGAGTATTGTTATTGTGTTTACCTTGCACTGTACCAACGATAAGAGTTCACTGTGCACTTTTGGGCAAGCACCTTCCTGTCCTACTGAATTGTATCAAGTTGACTTTTAATGTCTCTGATTTCATCACGAAGCTCTGCAAATGTAGCAACATCGACTCATTGGAGATCTTTCACTTTAGCAGTTCTTCCAGTATTGCCTGCAGAATTAGGCTTTGTATTTAAAACCACAAAGGCTGCAAGCTAGGGATTCTTTTACAAGGATCCCAGGGCCTTCCGTTCAGGCAACCATCTTTAATGGTGTTCGCTGGTGCCCCCTTAGGGTTTATTTTCATATTGTGTGATTCCTTGATATTGACTTGATTGTACTGTAGATCCTACATGTGGCGCCAGGAAGTCTGATTGTATATGTGTGCTGTTCTCTTTGCAGACAAGAACTTTTAATGCTACCCAAGGTCACCAGGACAGACCTTCTTCTATGAGGTGCTTTCGTGAATTTCAATTTTAAAAGAACTTTAGGAACCGGCATCTCTTAGTTAGAAATTTGACCCAGACATGCTGGCTAAATATTTAGAAGTGTTGTTTGAATCTCAGGAGGAGGAATGCACAAATGTAGTTAATGTTCAATCAAATGATCATTTTTTCTAGCACATATACAAGCCCACAGATATAGCAGGCACAAAGCAGGTGTGTATAATTTTTTACGCACGTACTTTATAGCTAATTGTCAAAAAGAACCAGCCCCGGGGAACTTATGGTTCTATAGGAAGTGCGGCAAAAGAGCACTAGCCCCAACACACACATTTTCTCCAGATTCTAACCTTCTCATTGTGAGCCCAAAGAGAGATCTTTTCATAAAAAGAACAATTTGCCAAGCATCTGGATTTATTTTTAGAGTGGCTTCTTTTTAATTAAGTACATTAGAAAGTTCTTTTAAGCTTAGATTGATTTGCAGAAGTTTGCCAGTGTGTTAGTAGCATACTAATTTCTCTCAGTCAAAACCTACATCTACTGATTCTTTAATAGGGATGATGGATAAATTTCAGTAAAAGAATAATACCTTCTCTGTTGGAGGTGGCCACAAACATTGTTCCCGTGTTCTGCCTATGGGGAAAATGCTTAGCAAACACAAAAAATGTCGGTGCACTTCCTTTAGTAGTAATAGCTCGAAGAAGGTGCAGTGAAAGGATGCTTTGTGTGCTGCTTAATGTAAGAGAGAGGTGGTAGGTATGAACTATGTTGGGAATCTAGTTGCTCATCTACCCAAGCTAGTAGAGTACCAATGAGGAAAAAGGACACAAATTGTCTTGATAAAGGAGTGATATCAATATATGCAATATATATTCAGGCCAGAAGGTCAGGGGTTCAAATCCCACTAGAGGACAGCAACCTTGGGCCGGAAGGACTGGGGTTTCTAGTCCCACAGGTGCTCCTTGTGGTCTTGGGCAAGCCACTTAACCTTCCATAGCCCATGTTCCCTGTAAAATAGTTATCTCCAAGTTATAATGCCCTGGTTCAATGTAATTTCAGTTTGTTCAATGTAAACCACACTGATGCCGAATAGCGCGGTATATAAGAGAATGTAAATAAATAAATTAATTAATTAATGCAGTTACGCACTATGGCTAGCAGCTGGAATATGGCCTTAGGAGTGTGGGCAGGAATAATGGGGGTAAGTTTATAAAGCATTTCCTGTGTGTAAAAAAGCATGGTTCACACGTAGAAAATGGTTACTATAAAATGGCACGGCATTGTATACACATAAAACATAGGTGCACCGCAAGAATTCACTGTGTAGGCATTTCTGGAGATGGAGCTGGGGAGGACTTGAGATGTATGCGCATAGGGTGGGGCATATTCAAAGTGATAATGCAGTTAGCAGACCTGTGTTCATCGTGCTGAGCAGGATATTCAGCAGTACATAGCAGGTTTGTGACGCGGAATACCCCCTCTAACGCTGCTAGACGCCACAATGCTAACTCCTTAGCATCAGGGTGTTCCAGAGGCAGCTCCAAAGTTAACAAGCCACTGCCTGATTATTCCAAGAGGCTAAAAGTAGGAAGAATAAAGGCTGTCCTAACTTGAACTGCTTTAGTTAACTGGGCAGCGGCTAAATATCGCTGCTGCCTAGTTAGCTGTAACGCTATCTAGCCAACCTGCATATTCAATGCTGGTGGCTGGATATGACCCTGGTATTGTATATCCAGATCTTTGTTAAAGCAGCGACAGTCAGCCGCTTTAACAGCACCGGACGCCATCATGGAATATCAGCCTCGTCCTTTATAAAATGCGCATAAACATGCAGAGGTTACATGCACAGTTACACCTGCCTTGGAGATGCTGTAAATTTGTATGTGAGCATTTATGAACTATTAGGGCTAGTTCTGGGACTCTGTTTTATAAAGTACATGGGTGCCTATCTTGCCTTTATAACATAGCATGAAATTGGCACTGTTTAAAAAAAGGGTTTGCACCTCATTATGAGAATACCCCCTATATATGGATCAGAATCGCCGAACAAGGAATAGCGAGGTTTGTATGTCTAGACTGGACGTACAGTCCTGCTATTCCCTGTTCAGAATTATCCCCTTATAAAACAATTTATCACAATTCTAGCATAAATACTATGTAAGTACTTATATAGCTATATCTGTCTGGTTGGTGGCACACTCCTCATGTCAACCGAGTCAGTGCAGCAGATTGGAGGAGCTGAAATAACATGAGTATCCTAGGAAAGCAGAAGAGGAAGATGTTGATGACTTCTATGAACAAGTACAAGCTGAAATTGACAGAACTTGCAACCAGGATATCCTGATAGTTATGGGTGACCGGAATGCAAAAGTTGGCAATAAAGAAGAAGGCAAAGTGGTTGGAGATATGGACTTGGCAACAGAAATGAGGCTGGAGAATACTGATAGAATTCTGCAGACCAATAATATATTCATCTCAAACACCTTCTTCTAACAACACAAGCGCCGCCTGTACACGTGGACTTCACTCAATGGATTGTACAGAAATCAAATTGACTACATCTGTGGATGACAACGATTGAAAAACTCAATAACATCAGCAAAGACAAAACCTGGAGCAGACTGTGGTACAGATCACCAACTACTAGTATGCAAACTCAAGCTAAAGTTGAAAAAGAATAAGCCACTCATGAATGTAGCAAAATATGACCTTGAGAATAGAAACATAGAAATATGACGACAGAAAAAGACCACATGGCCTATCTAGTCTGTCCTTCCATAACAACTACAACAGTCCCTTTTTTACCACTGGAATATACCACTGGAATTTAAAAACTGCCTGAAAAATCAATTTGCTGCTTTAGATACAAATGACAGAGTTCCAGAAGAGTTATGGGATGACATCAAGAAGGTTGTGTTGGAAGAAAGTGAGAAGTGTTTATATAAGGAGAAAAAGCAAAAACAGCCAAAATGGATGACTGAAGAAACTCTGAAAATTGTCCAGAAACACAGAAAGACTAAAGTCAGAGGAGAAAGAGAGGCAATCACAGAACTCAACAGAGATTTCCAACGTGTAGCAAGACAAAACAAGGAGAAGTGCTACAATGACACATGCAAGGAAACCAAATCAGAAACTATTTAGGAAAGAACAAGATTGGCTTTTCTAAAGTTACTAGAGTTAAAGAAAAAAATTTCAGCCTCGAATTGGAATGCTACAAGATGCTCAAGGATCCATGTTGAATGATCACTGAGATCAAGAAAAGGGGGAAAAATATACAGTCATTATACCATAAAGATCAAGTGGACCAACAGATGTTTCAACTTGTACCTTATGATCAGGAACCATTGGTGATGAAAGACGAAGTCGAAGCAGCATTGAAAGTCTTATCAAAGAACAAAGCACCGGACATTCATGGCATTCCCATTGAAGTATTACAGCAATTAGATGAAGCTGTTACCATACTTTCAAGGCTCTGACAGGAAATTTGGAAGACAAATTCATGGCCAACTGACTTGAAAAGATCTGTATTTATACCAATACTGAAGAAAGGTGACCCGACTGACTATGGAAATTATCACACAATCGTTCTGATCCCACATGCCAGCCCACATTCTACTCAAGATCATTCGGCAGAGACTACATCCATACCTGGAACGAGAACTGCCTGAAATGCAAGCAGGGTTCAGGAAAGAATGAGGAATGAGAGACATCATTGTGGATGTGAGATGGATCCTTGAAAAGACAAAAGAATACCAAAAGGATATCCATATGTGTTTTATTGACTACATCAAGGCTTTTGACTGGGTAAACCATGAGAAACTCTGGGCCACATTAAGAAGCATGGGTATACCAGAACACCTGATAGTTCTCTTGCACAACTTTTACATTGATCAAGAAGCAACAGTTTTAATGGAACTAGGAGAACCAGAATGGTTTAAAATCAGCAAAGGTGTAGGACAAGGCTGTAAACTTCCCCCGACCTGTTTAATTTATATGCAGAACAAATCATCAGAGAAGAAAGACTGTATGAAGACAACCGAGGTGTGAAGATTGGTGTTAGACTATGCTGATGATACCATATTACTGGCTGAAAGTGAAGACAATCTGAAACATTTGCTTCTCAAGATCAAGTCTTAAAATGAGTCTGCACTTAACTGTAAGAAGACAAAGATCCTGACAACTGGCAAAATCAATAAGTTACTCACTGATGGAGAAGAAATTGAAATTGTTGATCCAAGTAAGTTAAAGTTGTCAACTAACAATAAAGAAAGGACTAGCAGTCAAGAAATCCGACAATGCATTGCTCTTGGCAGAATGGCTATGAAGGACCTAGACAAGATTCTCAAGAACAGAGATATCTCTCTCTCCATATAAAGATTTGACTTGTCCAGGCCATGGTATTTTCAATAATGTCATATGGATGTGAAAGTTAGACAGTGAAAAAGTTAGACAGGAAGAAAATTGATGCCTTTGAATTATGGTGCTGACGATAAATACAGTGTATATCATGAACTGCTCAAAGAGCAAACTATCAGTACTAGAGGAGATCAAACCTAAGCTTTCCTTAGAAGCTCAGATGACAAGGCTTCAACTTTCATACTTTGGACACATCTTGCGAAGAGAGAGATCATTGTAGAACACATGTTATGCAAGTACTTATATGGCAATCGCAGAACTCAACAGAGATTTCCAATGTGCAGCAAGACAAGGTAGAAGGTACTGTAGAAGAGGAAGGCCAGCAATGAGATGGATCGATACAATAACAGCAGCTATGGATACCACTATCAACAGTGAGCTGCTTGGCTGAAACCGAACAAAGTTTACATCAACTATCCAGAGGGATGCCAGGAGTCGACACCAACTCGACGGCACTTAAGAACAACAATAAGAGAGCATATGTAAAGGCAACAGCCATGACAGAACTGGTAATTATTACAAGTTTATTACAAGCTTTGTGCTTATACTTGGGAAGGGAGGAATGCTGGGTGAACAATATAGAGGACTTTGCAGTTTTATCTACCCAGAAGAGTAGAGTACAAAGAAGGAAAGCAACAAAAACTGTCTTGGATGAGGAGTGAAAATGAACATGTTGACATTGGGAGCCAGGATATATTTTTGGCACTATGGACAGGAATGACTCAGCAGAGTACATGGGCTCTCTAGTCCTTTTCTGCCATCATCCATCATAGTTCTAGGTGGTCAGTTTTCAAAGACCTGTCAAGTAGCAAAGATACTACTAGCTTGGATCAATTATGGGAACCTATTTTCACTACATGACCAAGACAATATCCCATAAATTAAACCAGTCCTTAAACAAAAAAAATTTTGTCAAACAACATAAGAAATGCCATATTAGGTTAGACCAAGGTCCATCAAGCCAAGTATTCTGTTTCCAACAGTGGCCAATCCAGGTCACAAATACCTGGCAGGTCCCCAAAAAGTACACAGGTTCCACAATGCTTGTTCTGGGGTAAGCAGTGGATTTCCCGGGTCCTCTTTATCAATGGTTTATGAACCTTTCCTCCTGGAACTTGTTCAAACCTTTTTTAAACCCAGCTACACTAACAGTTTTTACTATACCTTTATGTAAGTCAGCATATACCAAACTATCTCTATCCAGAGTCCATTTTACTTTATTAAATCATAATTCAGAAATCCATTTAAAAAAACACTATCATACTAATATTTTCAACACCAGAACTGACACAACGTCACGTTTCGAACTCTCAATAATTTAAGTTCTGCATCAGGATAAGCATTGATATACTCATCTGAAAGAGAGTCCTGTATTTAAATTGCATGCTGTCCATTCAAAAGCAGCTGGACTGTCTCTGGCTTAGTTCCAAAATGTCTGCGGTGTCTTTTTCTAGCACTCTCTGCCCGTCCATTTCAAAATCCCTAAAGGGCCAGTACACCATTGAATCACAATAAGGTATGCCAGTTTACCTGCTGATTCAGGCCATTCAGATGTATCCAGAACTGCTCCCTATAGCGAGCTTAGCTTTCCGATTACCACCTCTCCAAAACTCAGGAACATGTTCAATTACTCTCCATTGTAGCTGAAAAAAAGAATGTTTATACTGCAGACAATAGAACACTACGGGAGCAGATTGTGTTTTTGTATTCAATAGAGACCAATACTCCCTAAGCCACAGCTATATTGATCTCTTTGTCCGACTGAGATATACTTTATTACAGGGACAGATTAGAGCACAAATGAAGTCTGACAAGTGGTATTAACTTTATTCTTCAATGGTTTCCCGACTGGTGGACAGCATCACAGTGCTCCTTTGATGGTTGTACCACAGAAATCACATGATCCACATGCAAAATGTCCCACTGGGGACACTGTAAGATCATAATCCATATCCCAAGTAATAGATACTTCCCAAATTAGCCACACCAATAAACTACTTTAGGAGGATCATCAAAACACCAATGGAATTGCAAAGTTCTCCTGTGCTCATAAATAATTGCCACCACATGGAGAGCCCAAACTAAAAAACGTACTTCTTGGGAATTATCATCATTAACTTCATTCTTTCCCACTGGGCATATAATCCTCTTAAATATACCTTTTTAGGGAGAGGTTTTGTACTTACTTCCTAGGTCTTTGCCTGACATGGCTAGAGGAGGAGCTGCCCTTCTGACACTGTTCCCGGCCAGTATAAACAGTTTGGTCAAACTATCTGGATAAGTTCCTCCTCTCTCCATGGACTCTCCCTGCACTATCTGGATAGTGTCGAGATGGTCAGAGGAAATATTCAGCAGCTCTGTCCCAAGAGTGCCGCTGAATGTCTCTCTTACCAGGATTAATCCAGTTAGCGGGCGCTGCAAACCGGATAGGTCCTTTTGAATATTGACACCCCCCCAATTTGATTTAATGCACATTAACCTAGCAATTCATGCATATTAAGTCAAGTAGCACACATTAAGACGTTTTAATGCGTGCCAACAACTTTTATTAAAATAAATGTCGGAAATGATCTGAAAAAATGTCCAATAAGTGAGGAAAAAGCCAAATAATCCAAAAAGGAACTGAACATTTTTGTCCTGTGCACATCCCTATCAGGAATTATTTTTAGATGACGACGTTTGACTAACTCCTGGTTGAGCAGTACATTTTAGAGGCCTCAAGGGTCATAGCGGATATATATGTTCAAAATGGCACATACTATAGGATTTTAGAAAAGGCACTCCTTATACGTAGAGACAGTAGAATGTAGGTTTTCTCCATACAGAATGGAAGCATGTTTTGGGCATGTCCTGGGCAACTGTTGCCATATCCATGCATCTTGAATTATATCATGGGAATGCACGTGTACTGTGGCACTTTTGGCCATCGGTATTTGCATCTGCTCAATGTCATGTTTATACCCCAACTAGCATGTCTTCAGGACCTGCGGCTTGGAGGAATGTTTGAGGGGGCAGATTTGCATCTCTCTCTGAGGGTCTAATCCAGGGCCTTTCTGAAGGAGCCTTCCTAACTGCTGGCTATTATGAGCGTAAATATGGAAAGTGCATCACATACACACGCAAATGGCACCACACACGCACACATTGGGGCCCTCTTATTAAACTGCACTGTGGTTTTGCACCTAAAGCGCCTCTAGCATGCAAAAGCAAGTGTAAAGCCACCATGTTACTTGTCGGGGGCATGGACAGCATGTCCCCAAGAGGTAATGCACAGTGCATTCAATAACAGGGGTTGCCAATACTGCAGGCGCAGTTTATTTCATCTATTGAGGTGGAGGTAATCACACCTGTGCTATTTGCAAGATGTGCCGTTAGCGAGTGGTGTATACCTGTGTGCTGATAGCATGGTGCTCACCACGCCTACTCTCCACCCTTAAACTGCCCATTTCACACTCTAACACACAGGGCACAGGTAGAGCAGGAATCAGCATGCACAGTCATGGGCCACAGAGCCTGGTTAGCACACAACAAAACCCACGCTACCTGCGTAGCGCATTTTAGTAAAAGGGCCCCCATAGTTGGGGTATATGCATGACACCGAACAGTTGGGTAAAAGTACCACAGTATATATATATTGCCATTATGGAAAATAGGATGCACGGATATGGCAATGGGCTGCCTAGAATATGCCCAGAACATGCTTCCATCTGAGTGGGTTTGGCACCACTTATACATGTTCCCCCTGTGATACCACTCTTCTACATGTGTTCAAGTTTACAAAACAGCCCTATCTCCTGTACATAGCATCAGATATACGTGTATTTTTGGCAATGCTTTATGTGTGTTACAATGCTCAACATGCCCTTTGTAAAACATTTGTGTAATTCTAAATGGTTGGACTTAGAAGTCAATTTCTCCGCTCACATAAACTTATGCAAAGTTATCCTCTCTCTAAGCCTTTTGAATAATCCCCCCATTTTACTAAACATAGAAACAGAGAAACATAGAAATATGACGACAGAAAAAGACCACATGGCCTATCTAGTCTGTCCTTCCATAACAACTACAACAGTCCACTTTTTGCCTTTAGAGATCCTCTGTGTTGGTCCCATGCTTTCTTGAATTCAGTTACTGTCCTCATCTCTACCACCTCCACTGGGAGACTATTCCACGGATCCACTACTCTTTCCGTAAAGAAATATTTCCGCATATCACTCCTGAATCTATCTCCCTTCACCCTCATCCCATGTCCCCTCGTAGCAGAACTTGCTTTCAATTGAAAGAGGCTCTCTCCCTGAACATTTATGCCACGGAGGTATTTAAACATCTCAATCATATCACCTCTATCCCGCCTTTCCTCTAAGGTGTACATATTAAGATCCTTAAGTCTGTCCTCATATGCTTTATAATGAAGCCCATTAATCATTTTGGTAGCAACCCTCTGCACCGACTCCATCCTGTTCACATCCTTTTGAAGGTGCGGTCTCCAGAATTGCACACCATACTCCAAATGAGGTCGCACCAAAGACTTATACAGAGGCATTATCACCTCCTTTTTTCTGCTAGCCATTCCTCTCCGTATGCACCCCAGCATCCTTCTAGCTTTTGCTGTCGCCTTTTCCACCTGTTTAGCTACTTTAAGATCATCAGACACAACCACGCCTAGGTCCCGCTCTTCTTCAGTGGACAAAAGTACTTCACCTCCTATACTGTATTGCTCCCTTGGATTGCTGCAGCCCAAATGCATGACCTTACATTTTTTAACATTAAATCCCAGCTGCCAAATTCTAGACCATTCTTCAAGCTTAGCTAGATCCCTCCTCATGTTATCTACCCCTTCCTGGGTGTCTACTCTATTGCAGATTTTGGTATCATCCGCAAAGAGGCAAACCTTACCCGACAGCCCTTCCGCTATATCACTAACAAAGATGTTAAAAAGAATTGGACCAAGGACAGATCCCTGGGGCACACCACTGGTAACATCCTTCTCCTCAGAGTGAGCTCCATTTACTTGTACTCTTTGTCGCCTCCCACCCAACCAATTTCTAACCCAAGCAGTAACTTTAGGGTCCATCCCTAGGGTGCTCAGTTTGTTTATAAGTCGCCTGTGAGGAACAGTGTCAAAGGCTTTACGGAAATCTAAATACACCACATCTAGAGCTCTCCCTCGGTCCAACTCCCTGGTCACCCAGTCAAAAAAATCAATCAGATTTGTCTGACAAGACCTGCCTCTGGTGAATCCATGCTGCCTCGGATCCTGTAATCCGCTGGACTCCAGAAACCTCACTATTTTCTCTTTCAGCAGCGTTTCCAATAATTTACTCACCACCGAAGTTAAACTAACCGGCCTGTAGTTTTCAACCACATCCTTACTTCCGCTTTTGTGTAAAGGCACCACATGAGCCTCTCTCCAGTCCTTTGGCACCACTCCTGACTCCAACGAGGCATTGAAAAGGTCAGTCAGTGGAGCTGCTAGAACGTCCCCAAGTTCCCTCAGTATTCTAGGGTGTATCCCATCCGGTCCCATCGCTTTGTCTACTTTAAGTTGAGCTAGTTTCTCACGAACACAGTCTTCTGAAAATAGTTCAAGATGTCCCTCGCTTCTGTTCTTATTTGTGGGTGTTTTCTGAGGTCCTGCTCCTGGTTCTTCATCTGTGAACACAGAACAAAAATATTTGTTAAGCAATTCCGCTTTATCCTTATCAGCTTCTACATATTCCCCCCCTGCACCCTTGAGTCTGACAATACCACTTTTGCTCTTCCTCTTCTCACTAATATATCTGAAAAATGTCTTATCCCCCCATTTTATTGCATTGGCTATTTCCTCCTCCTTTTGAATCTTTGCCTTCTTGACTACTTTGCTAGCTTCTCTAAGTTTTTCCAAATACAGATGCTTGTCTTCTGCTCTCTGTGATCTCTTGTATTTCATGAAGGCCTCCCTCTTTTTCTTCACTTTTTCAGCTACTTCCTTCGAAAACCATAGCGGTCTCCTGTTCCTTTTGCCTTTATTTACCATTTTAACAAAAAGGTTGGTTGCCCTTAAAATACCCCCTTTCAGTTTTGCCCACTGTTTTTCTACATCCCCAGCTGTTCCCATCCCACTAACGACTCCCTGAGGTATTGGCCCATCTTCGCAAAGTTAGTCTTCCTAAAGTCTAAGATCCTCACCTTGGAATGGATTCTTACAGCCCTAGTCCTAATACTGAACCACACCAACTGGTGATCACTGGAAGCAAAATGATCTCCCACTACAACATCAGAAACACTTTCACCATTGGTAAGCACCAAGTCCAGTATGGCCCCTTCACGTGTGGGGTCTGTTACCAATTGCCTGAATAGTTCTCCCTGTACAGAATCCAGGATCTCCTTACTTCTAGATGATACTGCAGCAGGAATGTGCCAATCAACATCTGGCATATTGAAATCTCCTATCAGTAGCACTTCCCCTTTCTTAGCAATGCTGTGTATGTCTTCAATTAACTCTCTGTCCACCTCTTCCTCTTGTGAGGGAGGTCTGTATATCACTCCAATGCAAATAGATTTCTCTTTCCCTCTTTCTAGTTTAACCCACAATGCCTCCTCTCTCCCTTTTAAGCTCTGTAATTCCAAAGCTTTAATAGTAGTTTTTACATATAGTGCCACTCCTCCTCCTCTTCTTCCTACCCTGTCCTTCCTGAATAAAGTATAGCCAGGTATAGTTACATCCCAGTCATTGTTTTCTGTGAACCATGTTTCTGTAACTGCCACTAAATCCAAGTCAGCCACTCCCACCAAAGCTTCAACCTCAGGGATCTTATTTCCCATGCTACGGGCATTAATACACACTGCTTTCCATATGTTACCCCTGTTACCCATTTCCATAAAGGTATTTAATGTATCACCTACCTGGGGGCTTTCACTTACCTGGGGGCTTTCTTCACCCATCCCCAAGGAATCTAGTTTAAAGCCCTCTTCAGTAGATTAGCCAGTCTACTACCAAAGATGCATTGACCTCTCTTGGACAGATGGATGCCATCTCTGCTTTGCAACCCTTGGAAAAGCATCCCATGGTCTAGGAAACCAAAACGCTCTCGATGACATCATCCACGCAGCCATGCATTTGTCTCCAGGATGCGAGCCTCTCTGCCTTGGCCTTTACCCTCAACAGGGAGGATTGAAGAGAACACCACCTGTGCACCTAACTGCTTCACCCTCTGTCCCAGAGCCATGAAGTCACTTTTGATACGTTCCGAGGTATACCTGGCAGTATCATTTGTTCCAACATGGATTAGCAACATTGGGTAATAGTCTGTGGGCTTGATGAGTCTCGGCAAACTCTCCGTAACATCTTGGATTTTGGCACCAGGCAGACAGCATACCTCTCTGGACATCAAGTCTGGTCGGCAAATGGACGCCTCAGTACCCCTCAGAAGAGAGTCTCCAACCACCACCACCCTTCGTTTCCTTCTGGTGACTGATTCCGCAACTTTGGGGTACTTGAACTCTGGTTCTTCCCTTTCCAGGGATGCTTTCACCTCCTCCACTTCCAGGGCTGCATAATGGTTCTTCAATTCAAGGGATGGAGAAGTTGGATTGGTGATTTTGCAGGCCCTGGTGACTTGTGTCCAACCATCGACATTCTGTTGGCACCCATCTTCTCCGGAGCTGGAGAGCTTGGTTGCTGCAAGTAGCATCTCATCAATGTACTTCTCACTGTCTTGAATGCTCCTCAGCCTCGCCACCTCCTCTCTGAGTTCCTCCACCTCTTTCCTCAGAGCTTCAGCATGCAGGCACCCTGCACATGGAACCGGTCCTTCAACCGGCATTAGGACCTCTGTCTGGACCGAGGCAGAAGCTGTAATGGGAGCAACAACAGCTTTAGCAATACGATTTTTCCCAGCCATTGTTCTTTTCGTGGAGCTTAGGTATCTGTTAGAGCAAAAGAGAGAGATCTACCAAGTACCAGCCGGTTTCGCAGCTGTCTTTATAGAGAAAAAGCAGTTAAAACACTTTAATTACATACAAATGTGCTGGTCCAATTCACTGTGATTTGTGAAAGGGGAGGCGCCCTATAAAGCAAGGCTGCTCACTAGGGGTGGGTGGGAGTCGGGGTGGGTAGGGCGGGAACTAACACCTGATTAGGTGTTAGCAGCTTCTAAAGCTGAGGAGGTCACTGGAGTCAGCAACCTACTGTGCTCAATTAAAGTTCCCCTAAAACAACAGCAAAAATGAAGTAACCTTGCTTTTAAAAATATACACAAAACCCTTTTAAGAGCTCCCAGTCAGAGAGCTAGCAATGTAATAAAAACAAACCAAACAAAGAAACCCTCAAAACCTTACTTACTGTTTGATGTGTGGAGCCCTGGTTAGAAAAGCCTCAAAGGGGCAGGGCACAGGAGCCTATTTATGCAGGCTTCAACTGCACTCAGGAAACAGGCCCACTAACACCTGATTAGGTGTTAGCAGCTTCTAAAGCTGAGGAGGTCACTGGAGTCAGCAACCTACTGTGCTCAATTAAAGTTCCCCTAAAACAGCAAAAATGAAGTAACCTTGCTTTTAAAAATATACACAAAACCCTTTTAAGAGCTCCCAGTCAGAGAGCTAGCAATGTAATAAAAACAAACCAAACAAAGAAACCCTCAAAACCTTACTTACTGTTTGATGTGTGGAGCCCTGGTTAGAAAAGCCTCAAAGGGGCAGGGCACAGGAGCCTATTTATGCAGGCTTCAACTGCACTCAGGAAACAGGCCCACTAACACCTGATTAGGTGTTAGCAGCTTCTAAAGCTGAGGAGGTCACTGGAGTCAGCAACCTACTGTGCTCAATTAAAGTTCCCCTAAAACAGCAAAAATGAAGTAACCTTGCTTTTAAAAATATACACAAAACCCTTTTAAGAGCTCCCAGTCAGAGAGCTAGCAATGTAATAAAAACAAACCAAACAAAGAAACCCTCAAAACCTTACTTACTGTTTGATGTGTGGAGCCCTGGTTAGAAAAGTTATTATGTTATCAAGGGAATCCCCCAGACCCGTCTCTAGTCAGAGTCACAACTATATATTTTAGTGCCCAGGACAAGTAAATGTATTTGGGTCCCTTTACCCACATTCAATCCTCTCTCCCTTCACTACCTGCACTCTAATCCCTGGTACTGGTTCTTTTTCAGCTCTTTATCCCCCAACCTAGATGTTACGAGTCTACTGACTGTTCATTTACTGCTATTCCACACTTGCAGTTCAGTCCCCCTGACTTTTGCCCCTGGGCAGCCTCCCTCTCTCTCACCCCTAGTAATGACTCTGCTTCCAGACTCTCATCGGGCTCTAGCTGCCTCTGATTTGCAAAGTGCAATGCCCTTTCACAGGGGGCAATAACTCATGCAATGGCGCAAGGCATGTGATAAAGAAGCTACATTCCTTCAGCTTTGGAATTACCTTTTAAAGAGATAGAAAAATGTGCTTAAAAAATAAAATCTCCTCAGTATTGTAGGATGGGTCCACTAGAAAGAAAAAAAAAACACTATTTGCACAGATTAAGAGAGAAGCTGCGTGCTAGTCAAGCCAGCAGCTTCACTGGTTTAATAATGTCCCCAGTAGTTTAATAAGGACAGAAATGATAAGGCCAAGCTTCAAAATGCCAAGCGAATTTTAGCATGTCATAAAAGAATCACGAGGCTTTTTTCTTACATTGCAAAGTAGACCAGAAAGGATTTTATCAGGGAAAAAATAATAAAACATTTTGATAAGGCGGGGGAATGTGCAGTTGATTCATTAATGTGTCTTAAAAGTTGCAGTACACATGAGATCGATTTAACATGCATTGACCTAGGAATTAACGCATATCCAATTAATTTGCATGAGCTAAAAGGTTATTAAAACAAAAGCATGACACAAACAAAAAGAAACACACAAAAATCAAGAATAAATGCTGAATGTAGCAAAAGGCTCTGGTCTAAGCACATCCCTAGAAACAAGGGCTCTTTGATTTTTTTCCAAGATGTAACACACAGTGAATTTGCAGACTATTAATAAAAATTAATGAACCCTTGAATTTTGCATTTGCTCCCAGGTAAGAAGGTAGCAGGGAGGCTTGGCACCAATCAGCAACATTGGGGCTATAATAAATGTTTAAGTCTGGTTATATACAACTGCAACTCTTTTAGAGTAAGACTGCATGGCAAAGATCTACAATTAATGCTAGTGAACTCGTCCTCGGGGTAATGGCAGCAAAGCCGATATCTCAGTGTGGCCAGTAAGTGCCTGCCCCAGGCCTCTGCAATTCATCTGCCAAAGCGTAGACAGCCACGTTAGGCTCATATTTCTCTCTTGCAGCTAATCCATGTTGCGCAGTTGCTGCCTGAGCTAAAAGCAAGTGTCAGCCTCCTGTGGAGGAGCGATGATGCCCTCCCCAGTGCTAGCACTGCTCCTTCGTGCATGCTCCATAAGCTAGCATTGAGACATGACAAAATGCTACCGTCTCAGAAACATCCGTCTCAACCTACCTTCTCGATGTCCTCTGTAAGCTGATACGCAATTCTCTTTAGAACATATTTGAAGGATTTGTGCAAATCTGGATTTATTAACTATATTGACACGTTGTGTGCTTCCCCCCCCCCCTCCTCCTCCTCTCTCTTCATTTCTTTTCCTCCACACAGATGCACACTGTATTTAGGTATTGCTGAATCACTAAATTAAATTGAAAACAAATGCATATATCTCTTCATGGATCAAAACTAAATTCCCTACATTGGTATCTATCATACAGTAATAATCTCTGTGAGTTTTCCGCTCAAAAACTTAGCAGCCCGATATTCAAAGGCATTTTTCCAAATGATGGCTAACAGTATCTGGATCAATGCCTAAAGTGGCTTTATCTTTGGATATTCAGATAATGCTGCAAAATATCCTTATAGACCCAGGGCCGGCGCTACCATTAGGTGAACTAGGCAGTTGCCCAGAGCACCAGCCCTCCAGGGGCACCCCTTTCCACCACTGTTAACCCCTTTCCAGGGTCTACACCAGTAGCAATGACTTGGGGACCGCAACACAGTAGCACTGGCCACCGCTACTGAATATGCCCCCCGCCCATAGTCTTTACTGATGCATAGTAGGTTTTATTTATTAATCTCTATTCATTCAGTAGTTTACGTTTATGTTTATTAAAAATTTTATATTCTGCGTGTTCAAAACAGCAAGGCAGTTCACAAACAGTAATAAAATCAAGTTAAAAACAGAGAGGAAAAGAACTACAATTCAGACAGGAAAGCCATTCATACAGACAGAAACATGAAAATGTTACCTTAAGCATCTTCAATAAAGCCAGCCATTTCAGGGACTGCCGAGATTATCTTTTTGAGCTGTCTTTTCTGTGGCGAGCATCTGTGGGTGTTTCAAGCTGAAGTTGAAGGATAATTTTATAGAGGAGGACTTTAGAAAGGTCGTCTAAGTTAAATCAGGGACATTAAGGGCAGAACATGCAGAAAGATACCAGGGAAATCTATGTCTCCAGCTGATTTCAGGAACATAGATGTCCCCAACCTGGACGTGTGCACAGGTGGCCACATAGATGTCCCTAGTAGGAGTGTCTGGGTCAGGAACATCCATCTCAGGCAAGCTAGCATAAAGGGGATGTCCAGAGGCATAGAAAAGTGAAACAGAGAAACATGATGGCAGAAAAAGACCATATGACCTATCCAGTCTGCCCTTCCATACCAATTACTATAGTCACTTTTTTTCCTTTAGAGATCCTCTGTGTATGTCACATGCTTTTTTGAATTCAGATACAGGGTCATTCTGAGAAACGAACTAAGTTCCCCGCACATTGTACAGGGAGATTAGACGGGGATGGGAAAGAGATTCCAATACTGGCCTTGTACATCCGGGGCCAGCAGCCTGAAAGGGGAACTTATTCCACCTCTGAAGTGGAATAAGTTCCCCTTGTCAGCAGGGGACAGCAGGCCCAGCCATCAGAGGAGGTGGGAGAGGATAGAAGGGATTCCCCGCAGCCCAACTCTGGCCTTGGGAGGCCAAATCGGGGGTCGGGCTGCAGGGAATGAAGCTTTTGTTCTGGTGGCCGGGGATCCTGAATGGAGCCACGGTGCCATGGCAACCGGATGCCATGGCACCACGGCTCTATTTAGGAGCCCTCTCTGAGTTAGCCCGGAAAGGCCCATACATCAGGCTGACCAGAATCAGGGTCCCGGCCTGCACGTACAGACCTGGATGCGATTCTGATCCCGCGGGGTTAGATGTGCCCCACAGGATCAGAATCCCGGCTCGCTGTGTGCATCCTGTTGCGACTGGGTGGACAGAGGGTCAGCACATTCAAAACAGAATCGGTCCCATACTGTCCTCGTCTCTACTACCTCCACTGAGAGACTATTCCACGCATCTAGTACTCTTTCCTTAAAGAAATACTTTTTCATATTATTCTTGGGTCTATCCCCTTTCACCCCCAATTCCCCATCAGTTATTGTCAGGTGCTGCCCCCGCAATTCTCCAATGCTAACCGGTTAGCACTGGGGCACTAACTGTGTGCTGCTGAATATCCTAACTAGGAGGATTAACACGGCTAGCAGGTCTGCTAACCTGTTAATCTCTTTCAATATTGGGCCCATAATTAATAGACTGAAAGTTAACTAAACATACAAGGAAATTTAAGGGGCGAAAAAAACCCCAGATGAAGAACAGTAGGCTTGAGAAGTAGAAATTCTCTTCTTTTCAGATGCATTTCTCTAGCCAAAACTGGAAATATTTCAAAAGTCAGATTCATAAATGGAATATTCTGTTTCCTAAAATACAGCCAGAATAACCAGTCCCTATCCACAGTTAAGGCAAAGGTCACTAACAAAGTAGCAGGAGTCACAGTATCAATCCCAGAATGTTCAAAGATCGCTGTAACATTCAACAAATTCATCTCCTGGGAATCTTTCTCTAACTGCTTTTTACCAATAGGTAAATAACATACCCAAGATAAAGGCGGCAAAGAATCACTTGGAATATTAAGAATATCAAACATGTATTTCTTAAACATGTCTTTTGTAGACATAAAAGGAGATCACGGAAAATTAATTATCCTCAGAATAGGACATGCAATATTTTCCAATGTTTGCATTATAGATTTAAGAACCAAATTGTCTTTCATTAATATATAGTAACATAGTAACATAGTAAGTGACGGAAGATAAAGACCAGCATGGTCCATCTAGTCTGCCCAGCAAGATGGCAAGAGTTAGGTGCACCTGTCGCTCTGTGCAGGCCACCCCTTCCCATGTTTTTGTTTCTGTTTAGGGGTGAACCCACCACTCCATGTAGGACACCCTTATTTGTTCAGATGCTAGATAGTTCAGAAATTAGATGGTACTGTTTATTTTGCTTTTATCCTGTTGCTGTAAAGGGATCCACTGTGTTTGTCCCATGCCGTTTTGAATTCCATCACCGTGTTTGCCCTCACCACTTCCATCGGGAGGGCATTCCAAGCATCCACCACCCTTTCAGTGAAGAAATATTTCCTGACATTGCCTTTCAATTTACCACCTTGCAGCTTCATGTTATGCCCTCTAGTTTTACAGCTTCCCCGTCTTTGGAAGAGGTTTGTTTGTTCATCATTTCTCTTTAAGTATTTAAAGGTCTGAATCATATCTCCCCTGTCCCTCCTCTCCTCCAAAGTGTACATATTTAGGTCTTCAAGTCTCTCCTCATAAGGCTTCTGACGCAGGCTCCAAATCATTTTGGTCGCCTTTCTCTGAACAGTTTCCAGTCTTTTTACATCTTTTGCAAGATATGGCCTCCAAAACTGAACACAGTATTCCAAGTGAGGCCTCACCAGTGACTTGTACAGTGGCATAAGTACCTCTTCCTTTCTGCTGGTAATCCCTCTTTGAATGCAGCCCAACATCCTCCTGGCTTTTGCCACCGCCTTGTCGCACTGTTTTGCCACCTTGAGATCATCAGAGATAATCACACCAAGGTCTTTCTCCTGAACCGTGCATACCAACCTCTCACCCCCTATTGTGTACTTTTCCCTTGGATTTCTGCTACCCAAGTGCATGACACTGCACTTTTTCACATTAAATCGTAGTTGCCAAGCATTAGACCAGTCTTCCAGCTTTTGTAGATCTTTCCTCATGTTATCCACTCCCTCTGGGGAGTCCACTCTGTTGCAAATTTTTGTGTCATCTGCAAAAAGACAGACCTTTCCATTCAGTCCTTCAGCAATATCACTCACAAATATATTGAACAGTGCCGGGCCCAGGACCGAACCCTGAGGCACCCCACTAATCGCCTTCCTCTCATCCGAGTGAGCTCCATGTACCATCACCCTCTGTTGTCTGTCAGTCAACCAATTTCTAATCCAGTTTACTATCTTGGGACCCATCCCCAAGCTACTGAGTTTATTGACAAGCCTCCTATGAGGAACAGTATCAAAGGCTTTGCTGAAATCCAGATAGATGACATCCATTGCATGCCCCAGATCTAGTTCCTTGGTCACCCAATCAAAGAACTCAATCAGATTTGTTTGGCAAGACCGTCCTTCGGTAAAACCATGTTGCCTGGGATCTTGCAACCTGTTGGTTTTGAGAAAGTTCACTATTCGCTCTTTCAGGAGCGCCTCCATTACTTTTCCTGCCACCGAGGTAAGGCTCACGGGCCTGTAATTTGACACTTCTTCCCTGTCACCACTTTTGTGTAGAGGTACAACATTAGCCATTCTCCAGTCCTGAGGAACCACTCCTGTTTCCAAGGATCTGTTGAAGACATCCTTTAACGGTCCTGCAAGAACCTCTCTGAGCTCTTTCAGTATCCTGGGATGTATCCCATCTGGTCCCATGGCTTTGTCCACTTTCAGTTTAGCAAGTTGTTCTTACACCTCATCTTCTGTGAATGGTGTGGTATCTACTTCAGTCCTATTTTTATATTTGGGAGTCACAGCTGGTCCATCTCCAGGATCTTCTTTAGTAAAAACAGAGCAGAAGTATTTGTTTAGCAATTTCGCTTTTTCAGTGTCACTTTCCACGAGTCCTTTCCCAGCACTTCTGAGTCCTGCAATTCCAACTCTGACCTTCTTCCTTTCCTGAATATACCTGAAGAAAGTTTTGTTGCCACCCTTAACATCTTTAGCCATTTTTTCTTCTGCCTTTGATTTTGCTATCCTTATTACTCTTTTAGACTCTTTGAGTTGGATCCTGTATTCATTTCTGTGTTCTTCTGTTTGCAAGCTTTTGAATTTTGAAAAAGCTATGTTTTTTTGCCTTTATTTGCGCAGCCACCTCTTTGGAAAACCAAATAGGTTTCCATCTCCTCTTGTTTTTATTTATTTTTCTTACATATTTATCTGTTGCCCCTTTTATTGCCGCCTTTAGTTTAGTCCATTGCAATTCCACTTCCCTTATCTTCTTCCACCCCGTCTTCTCCTCCTTTAAGTACTCGGCCATTTTTTTGTAGTCAGTGTTTTGAAGTTTAGGACTTTGAGCTTGCTATGATTGGCCTGTACCATGGCTTTTATCTCAAACCACACCGTGTGATGGTCGCTGTTGCTCACAGGGGCACTCACGCAGACATTCGACACGTTATCACTGTTGGTAAGCACTACATCCAGCATTGAGCTTTCCCTGGTTGGTTCCATCACCATTTGTCTAAGTAATGCATCTTGGAGAGCATCCACAATTTTTTTGCTTCTTTCCAGATGTGCAGAAGGAGTAATCCAATCCACATCAGGTAGATTAAAGTCACCTAATATGATCGCTTCCCCCTTTGCTGCTATCTTGGCAATATCTATAATCAATTCGTTATCTCTCTCTTCAATTTGAGTCGGAGGTCTGTAGACTACAGCAATATGGATGACAGTGCCATCTCCTCTTTCCAACGCAATCCAGAGCGCTTCTTCTTTTCCCCATGTTCCCTGCATTTCAGTAGCTTTAATACTGCTTTTGACATACAAGGCTACTCCTCCTCCTTTTCCATTTTCTCTGTCTCTTCTGAATAGATTATAGCCAGCTATGGCTATATCCCAATCATGCGATTCATTAAACCATGTTTCCGTAACGGCCACGATGTCCAAATCTGTTTCCACCATTAGGGCTTCCAGGTCTGGAATTTTTTTGGCTAAGCTTCGAGCATTTGTGCTCATTGCTTTCCAGCATTTACCTGGCTTGTGTGTATTTTGCATTGATTTTATTCTGCCCATTTCTTCCCACTTGTTTTTGATGTGTGGTTTAAGAGTATGGCTGTTTCTGATGTTGTTCTGCTTCTGCAGGGGGTGGCATGCAGATGTTGACCTTCCACATCCGTCACCCTCTTTTCCTAGTTTAAATGCATATCCACATACTGCCTGAATTTTTCACTTAGGTTTCTTTTCCCTGCGACAGAGAGATGTAGTCCATCAGCACAGTATAGTCTCTTGTTGGTCCATCTATTGTCCCAGTTGCCAATAAATCTGAATCCTTCTTGTTTGCACCAGGTCTGGAGCCATGTATTAAAGTTGTTAATGCGATGCAGCCTTTTTGTCCCCTTACCAAGAACAGGTAGAACTTCTGAGAATGCAACAGTGTTAACAATGGGCTTGAGTTTCTCTCCCAGAGATTGGAAGTCCTTTTGGGCTGTAGAGGCACTGTTTCTAGCCAGGTCATTTGTGCCCAAGTGGATAATAACATCTGGTTTGGAGTGCTCACTTTTTGCGCTAAGTATTTCAACAACTTGGTTTGTATTCCTGCTGGCTGAAGAGCCTGGTAGGCACATGACTATCTTCTCTCCTTTGAACTGTGTTCCCAAGTTGGTTCCTCTGATGATGGAATCTCCAAGTAGTAATAGTTTTCTGTTTGGTGAGGTTTTCTTCATATTTGGTGCTTTAGCAGGAGATTGGGCATTGTCTGACTCATTTAAGGGCCCTTCAGTTTCCTTGGGTTGGGCATCCTCATTAGCCAAGGCAGAGAAGGCATTTTGCAGGGATATCTCTTGATGTGTATGATGTCTCTGCATTACAGGTCGCAATCTTCCGGAACCCACTGTGATCCATTTGTTCCTGGGTGTTTGATTCTTTGTGGGAGCGGTGGTGGACTTTGTTCAGTTTGTATCCTAGAAGAGGTGCGCTTCATTGCAGCCAGTTCCTCCCTCAGTAGAGAAACTTCTTTATGCATGGCTGCTAGGTCTTTCCTTAGTATAGTCAGTTCTTCATGCATGGCAGCTGACTTTAGGCATATAGGACAAGCTCTTAGGCTCCAAATGATTCTTCTTTGAATGAAAGTACCACAGTTATTGCACTGAATACATGACATGTTGCTTAAGCAGTCCCAGAAGAGGAAGAATAATAAGAAAAGTTGAAGATGTGGGCGTTACCCAAGTTAGGAACGACAGATGGCACGTATGTGACCACTATATAGGCAATGTAGCCCCTGGGGTGGGTGGGGTGAGGGGTAGGGTGGGTGGGAACCTAAGTGTCTCTGGCCAGTAGGCTGTTCCTGAACAGTGGGCACACAGCAAGAGAGTAGGTAAGGGAACCCACCAAGAAGGGCAAATAGATAGATAAATATGTGGAGACAAACAGACAAAAAACTCACACTTTAGCAGCAAATTCAGCAAAAATCACCTTTTGGATGAGCTCTGGAAAGCACTGCTCTTCTCAAGAAACACAAGGGCAGTCTGAGCAAGCCCACATGCACAACAGGAATGGAGGTTTACAACAATGCCTCAGCAGGGGGGGAGGGGCAGTGTTGTAAATTAATGTATCGTTTAATCCTTCCACCCTCTAAAGTTGTGGATCTATATCTTGTATATTATTTCTTAAAGAAGAAAAAGCCAATTTATTTATTTAGCCTGTTTTTTATACCGCCTTATCCTGAAATCAAAGCGGTTTACATTAAACTCAGAACATAATTAGTGTAGACGAGGACTAACTCGACTAGGCCCCAAATGCAAATTGGATATAATCAGTGAGGTAGAAGAAACAGCTGCAGACAAACAAATTTATACATCTATGACTTATCCAGGATATGCAGACTTGGAGCTGTCAGATTCAGAAACAGACAGCGGATCGGGATCAATAATATCTATTGGAATAGAACCAAAATCAGCTATACATGAAACCATACATGAAACAAGATTATAAAAATCTAGCTAGCTGTGGGCCTAGAAAATACAGGTCTGAATTGCATTTAAAACTATCCCTTTAAAGAAGCATTTCTGCTTTTGCTAGGACATTGAATTGAGTAACTAAGGCTTGTGTGGTTAGCAAATAGAGTTTGTGTAACAATAGATATTAGGTCAGATTGAAGTTCCTTAATTAAATAGAACAGAGGGTGAAGTTGCTCATCCTGCAAGCGGATAGGCTAAGGTAGTTACTAGGTCAGGTTGTGCTGCTCTTAGCAAGATAACAGATATGGCTTAATAGAAAATCAGCATAATACAATAAGTAACTAATTAGCTTCTACTAAAAAGTGAAATCACAGCGACACCTACTGAATTTAGTGAATATAGTCATGAGACATAACTTCTGCTTTTTATTAATAATGTTGTCTATGTTAGCAAAAATAATGTACACGTGGAATTTGGAAAATACCAGATGTAATTAAAGATTAACTGAATCAGCTGATATCTCCCAATAAAAGCCAGAGCCCTACAGGACCATCTTTGAAGAGGCGGAATGGATATGTCAAATTAGACTCCATGCGTTTCTTCCCTATAGAGCTCAATAGAGATTGATTAATTAATTAATTGTGTCGTGTCTTTCTTTCCTGTTGAATGGTACAGGGAAATATAAGAACCCAGGTATTTTATGTGTGGGATTCCAGACCCCAGAAGGGTAAGAGTCAACAGATTTGTGCCGTGACTCGGATTCCTTTACTTTTCAACAGGACAATTAAATACACAAGCTGTGAGTGAGTATATTAGTGTTGACAGATATCTGTGTGAAGTGTAATTACCATGGGAAATAACACAGCTAAGACAGCTGAAATGAAGCAGAGATCTCAGTTAAAAGTTTGGGATGAGAAAGCTCGTGTGATAGCTTTGAAAAAAGGGAGTCCCAATTATGATATGAAGAAACAATTTGGGGATTCTTCGTTAGATTATGTATCTAAGTGGCACTCAGTGACTGCTGGTAATTCTAAGTTGCAGTTCCCCTTGGGAGGAACGTTTCATGAGTCCAAATTGAAGTATTTACAATCTGTGCTAGCATTAAATGAGAATATTCCTTCCAATAGTCATGAATGGATTACCTATAACGTTTGGTGCTCCAGAGCTGCAGAAAAAAGTAAACACACTAATGATTCTACAATTCAGCAGGTCAGAGACCAGGTGTATCGAATGGAAGAGCAAATATGTGTTTTAACTAAACAAAGAGAAACTGATAGTGGTAAAATTGAAAATGTACATAACTGTGAACCTTGCACTTTAGCGTCCGTGCCTCCAGCCTATGAAGAAGAGGTCAATGCACTGGCTATTTCCCTGTCTAGGAATAATGTACCGGCTGTGGTTGCCAGGCGGGATCGGGTGGCGCCCTCGATCCCGCTGGATGACAAGTCTGGTATCTCTACCCCTGTTAAAACTGACATGTCCAGTGTAGTTGTATCACCTTCTGATGATTCTTTAATTGGTGCAGTTGGGGGTGGTGAATTCTGTGCCTTTACTCCTGTAGATTCTACACTTATGCCTCGTACTACTAGAGCTCAGCGATTGACTAGGGATATTGTAGAACTTGAGCAGTTAATTGGCATGGAAGCAAGTCAGCTTAAGGGCTTAACTATTGTGGATTTGACACAGTATCATGACTATCTTATGAATAAAGCTCATACGTTAATTGAACTAATTACAACTATGTTTGAGGCATTAGATTTGCAAATAAAACAGCATACTGTAAGCTTGTTGCCTCACAGTAAGCGTAGAGAAATTGTAATCGAGGCAATGTCAGCTGTTGCCAAGGGAATTGAATATTGGACTAAGGCTCCATTGAATTCTACTTGGCAGAGCCTACAGTGTTTAACTTTGGAATTGGGTGAATCATTAGCTTCAGACCAACAAAATAAGGAACAGAGTAAAAGTGATTTGCTTGCTCCGTTCCGGGCTTTTCCAAGAGGAGATGGGGGTTTGGTTACCTTGGCAACTAATTGGTCCCCTGCTGAAATTTTTAGCCTAGCTCGATCATGCCCTGATTCAAGAGAAAAGCCTGGTCAGTTTGTAGATTATTGGCGACAGCTAATAACTACTTATGACCCTTCATGGGTAGATCTACAAAATTTATTGAAAGCAGTTTTTCTGAATCCTATAGAGTTAAGGGCAGTCACTCACCCTCAACTGCCTGATAATCAAGCATAGGTATGGCCCTGTGCTGATCCTGTTCTTAATGCTTCTGATGCTGCTCAAATGAATGTGTTTAGGAATAGGAATAATTTGTTAAAGGCAATTGAAATAAAATGTACCCCAGTCAGAGATCTGTCCAAACTCTTGGATCTAAAGCAGTGTGGGGGTGAAACTGTGGCCCAGTATCACACTAAATGCTGCCTAGCGTTCCGAGATTTTTCTCCTCAGAATGCTGAGATGGAGGATTTTGCTTCTATTTTTGTGAATGGACTGCAACCAGAAATAAAAGATATTCTTGAAAATGCTTTGCTTGGATGGTCTACTAAGTCTGCACAAGAGATCCTGGAAGCTGCCTTGCATGCAGAGAAGCGAATCCAAAAGCAGAAAGAAGCCGACAAAGGTAAACTTGATCGTCAACGTCAAAAACTTTTAAATTTACAAGTAGCAAGTTATGAATCCAATTTTCGGGGACGTGGTAGAGCAAGAGGTGGAAGAGGTATGGTACCCTTTAGAGGAAGAGGGCGTGGCTATATGGGGGGACAGCAAGGGGATCGTGCTTGTTATGGTTGTGGGCAAATGGGCCACCTGATTAGAGATTGTACTAAGCCACGGGGAAATTTTCCCCATCCTGGGGTGCGACAGGATGGTGCTAGATATCCATCTGCTTCATACCCTGTGTCTGCCCCTAACCAGCCTTCAGTGATGACCCAGTACTACGCAGAGACTGATGTGGATTATAGTGAGGACTGACTAGGCTTGGTTGTGTGTCCCAACACACAGGGGGAAATACATGCTACTGTCCTGGGGTATGAATTGCTTTTCCTGTTAGATACAGGTGCCTCTACATCTGCCATAGCACTATCCCAGTTACCTCCTCCTCCATTTGAAGCATTACCTACAGCTCCTAAAGTACCTTGTGAAGGAATTGAAGGAAAGACTATAATGCATCAAAAGTTATCTGATGTGCCGATTATAGTGGAGGGAAAATTATATCATACAGATTTTCTGGTAGGCCCTACTTTGCCTGTCAACTTGCTTGGTCGAGATTTTTTATCCAGAAACAAGACTGTTATAAGCTGGGAAACGGGCACTTTGACGTGTACCTTGTGTCCCCTGCAAGTACAACAGCCTATAGATGTGACACCGGCTGTTGCGACTACTCCACCATTGGACACCCTTCCTTCCACCTTGTGGGCAGTACCAGGTGATGATATTGGACATCTCAACATTCCTCCAGTCAAGATTGAAGTGCAACCAGGAGCTCCACTACCCTATGTGTGTCAATATCCATTGCCTGCAGCGTCGGTGGCTAGAATACGGCCAGTAATTGAAAATCTGCTGTCTCAGGGTGTGTTGGTACCAACTTCTTCTCCTTGCAATACTCCTATTTTACCTGTGTTGAAGGCTGATGGTAAGTCCTACAGATTTGTGCAAGATTTGAGAGCAATAAATTGTATTGTCCTGCCGATTTTTCCTCTTGTGCCCAACCCTCATGATATTTGGACTCGTATACCATGTGACTCCACCCACTTCTCAGTTATAGATTTAAGCTCCGCCTACTATTCCATAGCGGTGGGGGAGGAGTCGAGGTACTTACTGGCATTCACGTTTGAAGGGCGCCAGTATACCTGGACTACCCTGTCTCAAGGCTACACGGAGAGTCCTGCTTACTTTTCACAGGCCCTTAAAGCTGCTTTACAAGACTTGGCATTGGACAAATCTGTGCTGATTCAGTATGTAGATGACTTGCTTATTTGTTCTCCTTGTTATGATACTTGCATTGCTGATACTATGTTAGCTCTTGTACACATCTCTCATTTGGGATTAAAAGTGAATCAATCAAAATTACAATTTGCTGTACCACAAGTAATCTTCCTGAGAGTATGCCTTTCTTCTGCTGGCCGCTCTATTACTGCACAGAGAATTGGACCTATTATGTCAATGCCTTTCCCTGCTACTGTACCATTGATATGCCGCTTTCTAGGCCTTCTAGTGTTCTACCAGATTTTGCTGAACTTGCTGCTCCATTGTATGCCTTGCTTGGCCGTGAGGCTCCTGAAGGTATTATAGTTCCTACTGAAGCTCAGCACAATGCTTTCCATTCTCTGCGGCAAGCGCTACTGAAGTCACCTTGTCTTTCATTTCCAGACTATAACTTGCCTTTCCGCCTTTATGCAGCAACATCTACTAAGGCTGCTGTGTGTGTTTTGGCACAACGCTTTCCTTCTGGACTCAAGCCTTTAGGCTATTTCTCTCAAGCTTTTGATCCTGTTGTTTCTGGCATGCCACCCTGTTTCCAATCTTTAGCTGCTGTGGTATTTGCAATTCAGACTACTGACTTCCTTGTTCTCCAACATGAACTGCATGTATACACATCTCACTCAGTAGCTAGGTTATTGCATTTGGCAAAGACTCAACCTTTATCCAGTTCTCGTTTACTGTTATTTGATTTGCAATTTCTCAAGCACATGTAACCTTACATGAAGTTTCCTTGTTACAACCAGCTCAAATTTTGGCTTCTTTGGAGCCATTGTTACACTTGTCTGACCCTGATGGAACTCATGATTGTCTTTCTTCTGTAACAGCCTATTCAAAGGCTAGACCTGATTTGTCTGCTGTACCTTTGTCAAACCCAGACTGGGTTCTATTTACTGATGGTTCTGCCTTCCGTGATGAACATGGGAATTTACTTGTGGGGTATGCTGTAACTACTGTCGACTCTGTAATAGAAGCAGGAGCGTTGCCGTTTGCAAGTGCCCAGTTGGCAGAAGTGTTCGCTCTCATTCGGGCCTTGGAAATGTCTACGCATTTGGTTGTTAATAACCATAGTGACAGTAGTTATGCAATCGGGGTTCTGTGGGACTTTGGTAATATTTGGGCTCAGCGGGGGTTCTTGACTGCTGCACATAAGCCCATCAAACATGCCCGCTATATTGAACGTTTGCTTGCTGCAGTGCTTAAGCCAGCTCAAGTAGCTGTCTTGAAATGCAAAGGACATGATCTTAATGGTACTGTGGTGTCACAAGGCAATCAGTTTGTAGACCAAGCTGCTAAAGTTGCAGCAGGACCTGCGGTTCCATCACACCTTTTATTAACTCTTCGTTCACCTGCAGCTTCTACTTCTGGCTCATTATCTCTGGACTTGATGCGTTCTCACCAGGACTCAGCTGACTTCACCGAAAAACAGGACTGGCTCTCTTGGGGAGCATCGCCTGATGGTACTGGACTTTGGTTAAGGGACAATTTGATTATCTGTCCTAAATCATTGTTATATCCTGTTGCCTTGTTCTTGCATCATAAGTTGCATTTAAGTGTTTTGGCTATGACAAAAGCTTTTGCTCAATTGTGGCATAATCCTACATTTGCTTCTGCTGCTCATGCTGTGTGTGTTTCTTGTCTCCCATGTTTGCAAGCAGGACGATCTGGGAGCACTTTGCGCGCATCACCTTCTCCGTCCTTGCCTAGGCCTCGAGGACCCTTCCTCTTCTTGCAAATGGACTTTACTGATCTGCCTTGTGCCAAGGGGGGAAGGAAACATCTTTTGGTTTTTACTTGCTTATATTCTGGATGGCCTGAGGCCTATCCGACAAATTCTTTGTCTGCTGCTACTGTTTTGAAATGCTTGCTTACTCAGTTTATTCCTTTGTGGGGTGTGCCTTTGGTTTTGTCTTCTGATCAAGGTCCCGCATTTACGGCAGAAGTCTGGAAAGGTGTAACTGCATTTTTCGGCCTTCACCAGCAACTTCATCCTCCGTATCATCCACAAAGCTCTGGCCAAGTGGAACGGATGAATCGGATGCTGAAGGCGCTTCTCCGGTCTCTGACTCATGATTGGAGTCGGGATTGGGTGGAAGCTTTGCCGTTTGCTTTGTTCTCAGTTCGTAATTCTCCTCAGAGAACTCGACAAGGTCTTACCCCTTATGAAATTGTGACAGGACGTCCAGCAACCACTCCAGCACATGTGATAATTCCACCAGATCAATTACCAGATCCCCAATTACTGCGCAGTGACTTATTATCTTATTGTAAATATCTGTACCAAACGCTGGTATCTCCTTCCTTTTTGCAGCTTACAAAGCAGGGAGCTCAGTCACAATCAACCCCAGACGTGGACCCAGGAGACTGGGTACTCATCAAGGATCCAGCACCAAAGTCAGCTCTAGCAGCGAAGTTTCTGGGACCATTCCAAGTATTGCTGGTGGGATATTCGGCATTGAAGGTGAAGGGGCGAAAAGTGTGGATACATCTGGACCAGTGCAAGAAGGCTCCGTCCCCTGGATAAGACAACTTCCTCCTAGGCCTACTGCTGAAGAATTAATTGAAATTGAACTGGACTCATTTCCTCCAAGTTCATCTCCACTTGACCAAGAGAGTGACTGTGAAGTTGTTGGACAATCACAACCTAATCCAGAATTGGTTATTGATAATTGGTTAATATGCATATTCGCAGTAGCATTGGCATTGTTTTTGTTTTTCTGGATTTGGTGTCTGTCAGCTCTTTTGGCAGTATCGGAAGCATAGATGAGTTGATAAGGAAGTTATCGGAAAAGCCAACAATGCCCCCTGAACAACAGGCAATAGTAGATAAGATGCTTCGGGAATTGGGGTTAGTCACTACTCCCCCTCCTGTGATTCCGGCTCATACAGTTCCTGATCATACAGTTCCTGAGTATGATCCACATGCTCCTTGGGCAAAACATGGTACCTTCTATAATGTGTTTCATTCTCACATCTATTCCTTAATTCAGCGTTTTAATATTTCCAGCTGTGCAGTGTGCTTGCCTCATCCAGCAGCTACACAGTTTGGATTTTTGCCAAGACCTCAACCTATTTCTTTGCAAGAGCTGAAGGAGTTGTCTGTGAATAAAACACTGTTTAATCTTACTATAACATGGCCAGAAGGAGTAACCCCTGCTCCAAGAATTATCAGCCCTCAGCCAATGGCTGACCCTCCTATTGGTTTCCAGAGAAAAGGAGCATATCCTGTGGGTGAAACTCCTTTGTCTAAATGTCAGACTGTCATGACTAACAACCATGTCCATTTAGTATTGGAGTCTACTACAGCAAGTTCTGTACAAGTCCTTTCAAATTTAAAGGTAGTCAATGTCATTCCTGACCCCAAGACTCGTCTTGATCAGTATGAATTACAATATTATGATCAGGATGGGTTCCCAGCATATGGGAAGTATAGATTGCAGAATAGCAAAGATGGTTTGTCATCTGGGTATGTTGACAATTATGTGTATCCCTATTTAGGATATTATCACCCATGGTTAAGAAATATGGGACCTGGAGCTGAAGTTCTAATCACAGAACCTAAAGATTTTAAAATTTGGCCTGATGGACTACTTGCCTTGGTAGGTCACTATTTTGTGTGTGGAACTTTAGCTTATGTTCGATTGCCTGCTGATTGGTCTGGCAATTGTTACATAGCTACCCTTGACTTGCCATGGAAACTGGTCCCTTATGAGACTTTACTAGGGACGCCCCCTAGTCGTCATCGCAGAGCAACAGATGACTCTAGTGCTGATATACGTGCAGCAAGATAATTACTAGAGGATACCACTATGTTAACCCAACAAGTAGTAAGCACCTTCATGGGAACAGTGTGGCTAAGTACCTTTGGTGCCATACGTCCTACACAACGTTATGGTGAGCAATTATTGCAAATTTATGCTCTAATTGAAGTAACAGCCCAGGATTTAACTGATGCTATTACAGTCATGCAAGGTACTGTAGATAAATTGACTGCCTACTCTGCACAGAATAGGATGGCCCTAGATTATTTGCTAGCCAAAGAAGGCGGAGTCTGTAATATCGTAAGAGACCACTGCTGTACGTTCATCAATTCACAAAGTAAGGTGGTCTCAGGTCTCCTAGAACAGGTGAGAAAAGAAACTCACTTCTCTAAAGATAATATAGAAGGAACTTCTGATTCTGTCTGGCCCTGGTTTGATAACATGTGGAGTGGCTTGTCAGGTCCAGTAAAAGCGATACTGATAGGCCTGTTTGGTTTCCTAGTGGCCCTCCTACTTTTAGGAATTGGTTTTGCTTGTTTTATGAAGTGTTGTACTACATACTTGTCCAAAACTACAAATACTATTGCAGTTTTGAAATTGAGAAGTGTTCCTAGTACTGGAGACTTGCTTCGGGAAATGCCCTTTTATGAAGAATGTGGTTCTAGGCAGAACCAAAGGGAGGACTGTAGACGAGGACTAACTCGACTAGGCCCCAAATGCAAATTGGATATAATCAGTGAGGTAGAAGAAACAGCTGCAGACAAACAAATTTATACACCTATGACTTATCCAGGATATGCATACTTGGAGCTGTCAGATTCAGAAACAGACAGCGGATCGGGATCAATAATATCTATTGGAATAGAACCAAAATCAGCTATACACGAAACCATACATGAAACAGGATTATAAAAATCTAGCTAGCTGTGGGCCTAGAAAATACAGGTCTGAATTGCATTTAAAACTATCCCTTTAAAGAAGCATTTCTGCTTTTGCTAGGACATTGAATTGAGTAACTAAAGCTTGTGTGGTTAGCAAATAGAGTTTGTGTAACAATAGATATTAGGTCAGATTGAAGTTCCTTAATTAAATAGAACAGAGGGTGAAGTTGCTCATCCTGCAAGCGGATAGGCTAAGGTAGTTACTAGGTCAGGTTGTGCTGCTCTTAGCAAGATAACGGATATGGCTTAATAGAAAATCAGCATAATACAATAAGTAACTAATTAGCTTCTACTAAAAAGTGAAATCACAGTGACACCTACTGAATTTAGTGAATATAGTCATGAGACATAACTTCTGCTTTTTATTAATAATGTTGTCTATGTTAGCAAAAATAATGTACACGTGGAATTTGGAAAATACCAGATGTAATTAAAGATTAACTGAATCAGCTGATATCTCCCAATGAAAGCCAGAGCCCTACAGGATCATCTTTGAAGAGGCGGAATGGATATGTCAAATTAGACTCCATGCGTTTCTTCCCTATAGAGCTCAATAGAGATTGATTAATTAATTAATTGTGTCGTGTCTTTCTTTCCTGTTGAATGGTACAGGGAAATATAAGAACCCAGGTATTTTGTGTGTGGGATTCCAGACCCCAGAAGGGTAAGAGTCAACAATTAGTTTGGAGTAAACAGGGGAGAACTATTTACAACTTGATCAACATATTTACACAATAACATGTGGTTGTGGTTGTTTGGATATGGTTATGCATTTGTGTCTATATGGGTCAGTCAAGGATTATTTGGTTGGGGCGGAGAAAATTGTGGGTTTAGGTTATGTGACCATAGTGTTCTGTGAACAGGAAGGTTTTAAGTTTTTACGGAAGTCTTTAATGTCTCCAGTTGCATGTATATCTTCAGGAAGGAAGTTCCAGAGTTGTGGTGCGGCTAGGGAAAATGCTCTTTTGGAGGTTGATTGCTTGCTCTTTCTGTAGTCAGGAGGGATATTGATCGTGTGTTTGTTTCTGGTTCTTCTAGAGCAGGGGAAGGCATCTTTTATGATTAGTGAGTCGAGCATATCTGCTGAGAGGTGATGGATGATTTTAAAGATGTTTAGTATGGTCTTGAATTTGGCACGTGATTGAATTGGTAGCCAGTGCAGTTGATGCAATACTGGTGTAATGTGGTCAGTTTTACTGGTTCCATTGATGATTCATGCTGTTGTATTTTGAACCATCTGCAGTGGGTATATGACTTGTTTTGTTAGACCCTGGTATATCAAGTTTCCCTAGTCCAGGATCGGTGTGATGATGGTTTGGCAAACAGTTCGGAAATGGTCTTGTTGTACGAGTGGTTTGAGTCTTCTTATAAGGTTCAGTTTGCGGTATGCTTTTGTTGCAGTTAGGTTTATGTGTGACTGGAGGTTGATGTTTTTATCTATTATAATGCCAAGATATCGTACCTCTTCTTTTACAGGAATGGTTTGATTTAGTAGTTGGATTTATTGAGGAGGGTTGAAGTTTGCATTACCACTGATATATAATGCTTCTGTTTTTTTATAATTCAGTGATAAGTTGTTTTTGTTGAGCCAGAGGGCTACATCTTCTATGCATTTTGTTATGGTTGTAAGGTTTGGTGCTCCAAGATCAATCGGGGTGTATAGCATGAAGTCATCAGCATATAGGTGAAATAATAAATTCTCATTTATTTTATTGCTGTATCCTGAACGTTCACTGATAGAACTTGCACCTGGGGAACTAAAGCTCTTCTAAATTGTCCCGAGTGTGAGAACCTCAAAACATGCAAGAGTAAATGCAGTCATGAGGAGACCCCACAGGCAAACTTGCAGAAACTGAAGTCAAAGTGTCCGAGCTCGGCATGATCTCACTTCAACAGCAGTGATATTTCTAAACGCAACAAACACTGTCGGTGTTCACCTTGAATACTGGACTCCCTCAACACCACTCATCACAATCTACCACTCTGGGTGCCAGTGGATTTGCCTCTAAAGTTAATGGTGATGCCAGCAGACACAAAGGAGGTGCATTTTTGTTGTGGAATAAATACAAATTCTAGACATGAATGATTTATTTTTAAATTATTTATACCTCTTATCCAATGCTGTTAATCAAGCTGATGAACAATTTAAAGCAAATGACTAATAATATAAATAATGATAAACATGAATCTCCAGGAACAAGCAGGAATATAGTCTTCACATATGGGTGACATCGGATACCGATGGAGGCCGCATGGGAAGCTCCCCAGCTACCAATAGGAAAGCCTTTGGGAGCACTCAGTTGTGCCTGTGCCAACTGCCTTCCCACTCTCCCAATTCTCTCTCTTTAGTTCTTTTTTTTCCATGGAGACAGCAGGTCAGAATCATGTAACCAGAGAAAAGAACTGCAATAATTTTTTTCCAAAGCACTTCTGCCTCACCGCATCGGTCTTCCGATTCAGGTCTCATTTTTGCCTTTTGATTTTTTTCTAAAAATATTTTCTTTTTCCAAAATTTTTCCTCAAGGCCTTGTGTCCACTGGGCCTTGGCCTATCATCCTTATGATGGACAAACCCTCGAGTGGGTTCAAAAAATGTACCAAATGCTCCAACACCATTTCAGTTACAGATAAACATGATTGGTGTTTGAAATGCCTTGGTCACCACCATACTCCCCAAGCCTGCTCCCTCTGTAAACAGATGATGAAGAGAGGCCTAGAGAATTGTGCCAAAAGGTTTGGTGAACTCTTCCCATCAGACTCGGTGTCACTAGCCTCAATTTCCTCGAGAGCATCCTCATCCTCCCAGGCTTCCAAGCTCTCCAAGGGTTCCAAACACTCAGACCAGGAGGAGGACAAACAATCCAGGTTGCCCTTAAGGTCTTCCAAAGACAAACAGAAGCCTTGAGAACCCAGAGAGAGGTCAAAGAAATCAAGAGAGAAGTCCAAAGATTCCTTGAGCAAGTCACGGGAATCAATGGAAAGATCCCGCTCCAAGCATCGGGATTCTCCCAAGACCTCTGCAGACTCTAGCCATCAGTCCAAGCATCCCCAGTGGGAGGACTTGCCCTCCAAAGCCTAGATGGGGAATTAGGAGGCTCCCGAGGCCTTGAACTCTGGAGAGCCCCCAATGCCTTGCTCTCCAAGGCAAGCCCTATTCTTGTGTTGGACCAGATGCGGGCAACTTCCTTGGATCAGCATATGCTATCCTTGGAGAGAACTTTAGCGGCCCTCCTCGCAGCATCAGTTCCGCTTGCACCAACAGCTGGAGGACCGCAGACCTTGGCATCAACATCAGTGTCGCCATCGGCACCGATCCAAGCATCAACATCGGCGTCGCCATCGGCACTGATCCAGTCTGTCTCGAGGCCCGATGCCCCAGCAATGACACAGATATCAACATCAATCTCGGCCACTGACACCCCTTGGACACGGCCTATGGGACTTGATTCCAAAGGTATCGAGGAGCATTGGCATTGATTATATTGACATCAGCATCAACATCATCAATACTCGCCCAAGTCGGACTCTGATACTTCTGATTCCAACCACTGCTCCTTCGATTCCATGGACTTCCATGAGCCCTCGCCTCCAACCATGAGCACTTAGAGGAAATCACCACAGGAGGACATGTCCTTCCAGGATTTTATCCAGGACATGGCTGTGGGTTTGACGATCCCTGCTTCAGTGGAACCAGAACAGAGGGCAGAGGAGCTGCAGATACTTCAGTACCTTTAAGCCCCAAAAGAAGCCATGATCCTCCTTGTGCATCGCATCCTTCACAACTTGATGCTCCGAATGTAGGAGACCACTCTCATGGTATCGCCCATTAGCTGGCGGCTCTATACCATGTACAGGGTACCGGTTTGTTCTGGTTTTCAAAAACCACAATTAGCACACCACTCCATGGTGATTGAATTAGCGATGCATCAGATCAAGAGCGGCAAAAAACACTCTTTGTTACCCCCAGAAAAGGAATCCAGGAATCTTGATTCCTTTGCTCAGCGGTCCCTTTCAGGCTTTGATGCTAGCCAGTAGGATCAACTCTTACATTCTCTATGGAAATGTTCCTAAAAGAACTCAATAAGAACTAAGAAGGATTTCTTCCATTCCTTCCTGAGGAAAAGAGGCCTGTTTTCAGGCTGTGCTTGCACATAGCCAAAATGTTTCAAAATTTGTAAACAGGGCAGCATTCTACGCCTTTGAGTCCACCAGTAGGGCCTCAGCTATTGCCATAGGTTCCCACAAATTAGCATGGCTCCAAGCATCAGACCTGGAACAATGGGTCCAGGACAAACTTGGTAATATTCCCTGTACAGGGGAGAATCTCTTTGTTAAAAACTGGAGAGAGAAAGCTGGAGAGCTGGAGACAGATGACACAACTTTTAAAAGGCTCTCCAGGAAGATTGCTGACACAACAAAGAAAGAGGCAGCAGTTAAAAGACCATTCTACCCAAAAAAAGAGGAGATTCTACCCCTCCTATTCTCAGTCTGCTTATCAGCCCCAACAAAAGCAGCAGAGTCTTAAGCAGGCCAAGAAGCCTAGGATAGCTAAACCACAGCCAGCCACCCAGGTGCCAGCAGCACCTAACTTTTGACTCCCATCTAGGGAGCATAGCCAACCTGTTCTTTTCAGATCCAAGAACTCCAAGCATTACAGGGAGACTCTGCCATTTCTCACATCGATGGTGTTCCATCAACACAGAGCAGTGGACTCTATCCATAGTCCAGGGAGGTTACCAATTCAATTTTCGGGAACCTACCCTACACCATTTCAGGGGGGATTATCCCACTCAGCCTCCCCTCAATGCCCTGATCAAACAAAAAGGTCAACAATCTCCTTCCCAAGAAGCCATAGAAGCAATTCCTCAAAACCAACTGCTAAAGGGCTTTTAATCCTGCTACTTCCTCATTCCAAAGAAATCAGGGAACTACAGACCCATTCTTGACCTCAGAGACCTCAACAAATTCCTAGTCAAGGAGAAGTTCAAAATGATCTTTCTGGGAACCCTGCTTCCCTACCTGCAGGATCAAGACTGGCTCTGTTCCCTAGACCTCAATGAGGCCTATACTCACATCCTGATTCACCCAGACTACAGGCAGTATCTTCGCTTCACCTGTCAGGGCATTCATTATCAGTACAGGGTCCTCCCCTTTGGCCTTGCATCTGCACCAAGAGTCTTCACAAAGTGCATGGCCGTAGTGGCAGCATATCTTCGAAACAACAAAGTCTTTTTATTTTATTTATTTATTTTATTTAACAGTATTTCTAAACCGCCTTATCTTATTAATCAAGGTGGTATCACAGCAAACAATCGGGTAAAGTGAGTGTGTTATACATGCAGTGAGGGTGAAATTTAGTTGAGTGTGTGTTGTATTGTATGCGGGATTAGTTTGAGCTATGTACAAAGTGAGCTATATACAGTGGGGCTAAAAAAACATTTTCTATACATACAGTGTTAGGCGGTATCATGTGCTGTTATACATTCTCTGAGATTATGTGATGTGTCCATAGTGTTCTATGAACAGCATGGTTTTCAGCTGTTTTCTAAAGTCTTTGAGGTCTGTAGTTGTCCTCAAATCGTCCGGTAGTTTGTTCCATATTGTTGGAGCAGCCATGGAGAGTGCTCTGTCTGTTGTGTCCTTGCGTGTGTGTTTGTATTCACTTGGGGTGCTGACTCGGTTGTGTGTTTGTTTTCTTCTAGGACGTGTGCTAGTGTCTGGTTGTATGAGGGTGTGCAGGCAGTTGGCTGATGTATGCTGATTTGTCTTCCCTTACTTAGACGACTGGCTGTTAAAGGCAGATGCTCCAGAAGAACTATGTTCATCACTTCAGCAAACTCTTGCTCTATTGCAACATCTGGGATTTGCCATAAACTTCCCAAAGTCTCATCTCACCCCAACTCAAAGGTTAGACTTCATCGGTGCCATTCTGGATACTCAACAATCCAGGACCTTCCTTCCTCTACACCGCATGAATAGTTTGGTGGACCTAGCCACCCACATGCACCAGTACAATCAGGGGCGGCCCAAGGGGGGTGCGGGGCCATGTGCGGAGACTCGGTGCAGGGCCTCATTTGCATAAATATTTGCATAATGTTACCATACACAAACTTTTAGTAAACATGCCTCTTAATGAGTGTATGAATAAAGAAAGACTAAAAGACTTCTACATTACTATAATCCAGTGCCAACCGCCAGACACATTAGGAACTACTACAAACACTGCCCATCTAGAACCCATAGCAAACCCGCCATATCCTAACAGCACTACCAGGACTCATAAAGCACCATACCCTAACTATCAAAAGGAAACGCTGCAAATATTAAACCAATACATTTCAGAGAACAACAATATATGACCTACTGGGGAAAGAGAACAAGTGGCAATGTCAAATAGGAATTACATAAACAGAATACCTCAGCTCAGTTACACATGCAGAACATATACCATCACCAAACAAGGAATCACAATTTAGAAACAGGAAGACAATAATTAAACTGGGAATCCCAAAAGCCAAACTTGGAATGCACAACACTGTAGAAATAAAACTATACATTAATTTGCTCTTGTACTAAACAAAGCGCAGACGTTAATGATGCACATTTCCCAGAGCTGACATATTCCAATTAATAAATTCAAAATAAAGAGATATTTTTCTACCTTTTGTGCATTTTTTTTCAGCTGCAATTACTCCAGCCACTTTCTTCTGGTTTCTTCGTGTCTTCCGCTAACTCTTCATAGTCTGCTGTCCATTTGTCTTTTCTTCTCTCTTCTAGTTTTTTTTTCCATTCTCTCTCTACATCTGCTTTAACATACTAATCTTTCTCCTTTTGCTCTTTCCTCATTCCTATTTCATCCACTCAAATTTTACCCCTCCATCCTCAATCCCCACTTACTCTCCCAATATCCGGACAATTTTAGATTTGTCTTCCCTCCCACACAAAATATTTTTTCACTCTCCATTTCACTCTCCCAGCTCCATCCCATTCTAATCCTCCCCCAACATCAGCTCCATTCTAGTTCCAGTCCCACCCAGCATCTGCTCCCTTCTAGTCCCCGCATCAGCCCATTTCCAGTCCTAGCCCCCCATAAGCCCATTTCCAGTCCTAGCTCCCCCATCTATTTGCAGTCCCATCCGAGTCCCTCCATCAGCTCATTTCCAATCCCAGTCCCCCATGAGCCCATTTCTAGTCCTTTCCTAGCCCCACCATCAGCCCATGTCAAATCCTAGCTCCCCTCCACTCAGCCCATTTCCAATCCAAGCCCATGAGCCTACTTCCAGTTCTAGCCCCTTCATGAGTCCATTTCAATCCAAACCCCCACCACAGCCCATTTCCAATCTTAGCACCCCCCAACAGCCAATTTCCAGTCCTATTCTAGCCCCTCCATCAGCCCATTTCCTGTCCTAGCCCCCCCCCACTCACCCATTTCCAGTCCTAGCTCCCTCCCCCTCACAACCCATTTCCATTCCAAGCCCCCGTCCCCATCAGCTATTTGCAGTTCAAGCCCTCCTTCCACTCAGCCAATTTCCAGCCCTAGCCTCCTCATAGCCCATTACTAGTCCTAACCCCCCCCATCAGCCCATTACTTCCTAACCCCCCATCACCCTATTTCCAGTCGTAGCCCCCCCATCAGCCTATTTCCAGTCTTAGCCCCCCCCATAGCCCATTAATAGTCCTAACACGCCCCCATCAGCCCATTTCCCGTCTTAGCCCCCCCCATAGCCCATTACCAGTCCTAACCCCCCCACCAACACCACCACCACCACCACCCCACTTCCTGCCTTATCCCCCACCATAGCCCATTACCAGTCCTAACCCCCCCATCAGCCCACTTCTTGTCTTAGCCCCCCCATCGCCCATTACCTGTCCTTACCCCCCCATCAGCCCACTTAGCCCCCCCATAGCCCATTACCAGTCCTAACCCCCCCCCCCATCAGCCCACTTCCAGTCTTAGCCTCCCCCCATGGCCCATTACCAGTCCTAACCCCCCCCATCCGCCCATTACCAGTCGTTACCGGCCCCATCCCGTCAGCCCAATTCCAGTCTTAGCCTCCCCCCCCCGGCCCATTACCAGTCCTAACCAACCCCCATCAGCCCACTTCCAGTCTTAGCCTCCCCCCCCCGGCCCATTACCAGTCCTAACCCCCCCATCAGCCCACTTAGCCCCCCCCATAGCCCATTACCAGTCCTAACCCCCCCCCCCCATCAGCCCACTTCCAGTCTTAGCCTCCCCCCCATGGCCCATTACCAGTCCTGACCCCCCCCCATCAGCCCACTTAGCCCCCCCATGGCCCATTACCAGTCCTAACCCCCCCATCAGCCCACTTAGCCCCCCCATGGCCCATTACCAGTCCCGACCCCCCCCATGGCCCATTACCAGTCCTAACCACCCCCCCCATGGCCCATTACCAGTCCTTACCCCCCCCCCCCCATGGCCCATTACCAGTCCTAACCACCCCCCTCCCTCATCAGCCCACTTCCAGTTTGGCCTCCCCCCCTCCCATAGCCCATTACCAGTCCTAAACCCCCTTCTCCCCTATCATCCCAAATTAAAACAACAAAAAAACCCCAAACCGGCTGCTTCTGCCGCGGCAGCATCAAGAGCTCTGCCGCGGCAGCATCAAGAGCTCTGCCGCGGGGCCCCCCCCCCTGCCCGGCAGAGCCTCCCTGCATCTCTGCTTTCTTCAAGTCACAAAACTCGGGCTTCTTTCAGAGCCGCGAGAGTTTCCTTTCTCGCGGCTCCAGAGCCGCGAGAAAGGAAACTCTCGCGGCTCTGAAAGAAGCCCGAGTTTTGTGACTTGAAGAAAGCAGAGATGCAGGGAGGCTCTGCTGGGCAGGGGGGGGGCCCCGCGGCAGAGCTCTTGATGCTGCCGCGGCAGAAGCAACCGGGTTTTTTTTTTTTTTTTTTAACTTGCGATGCTGAAGAATGTTTTTTGCGCGGGGCCCCCTGAAACGCGGGGCCCTGTGCAAAAAACATTCTTGCTCAATGGACGGGCCGGCCCTGAGTACAATGGCTTGAGCCTTCCTATGGACCCTCTCATCCCAGTGGACCTAGGCCACAGGGAATCTATGGGATATCATTCAAGTAACATGCCTTTGGCCGAATCATTCCTCTGGTAGTGTAAACCCAACAAATCTCATGCAAATGCAATTTGTGCCTTCGAGTCAGTCCTGACTCCTGGTGACCCAGAAGCTCCTGGGTTTTCTTGGCAGTGTCACCGGAAGTAGATTACCAGGCCTTTCTTCCGAGGCAATGGAGGGTTAAGTGACTTGCCCAAGGCCACAAGGAGTGCTAGTGGGAATCAAACCCTGGTTGATTGGTTACCAAGCCAGTGTTCTAACCACTAGGCTACTCCTCCACTCACAAATCTCATAGGGTTACCTTTTCGGATGCCCCACCCTCAACACACTCTGCCCACAGATGCATTCAAGCTCGGTTGGGGAGCCCATCTAGATTCCATCTCCACACAAGGATTGTGGTCAGTCCAGGAATCAAATCAACTTCCTCGAGCTTCGAGCAATCACGAATGCCTGCCAAGCTTTCCAGCACCATCTTTCCAACAGTCAGATCCTGGTCAAGACAGACAATCAGTTGGCAATGTTTTACATAAACAAACAAGGGGGGATGGGCTCTTCCTCTCTGTGACGAAGCCTGTCACCTATGGAACTTCGTCATTCTTCATCGCATGCACCTCCGTGCAGTTTATATTCCAGGAGAGATCAATCACTTGGTAGACAAACTGAGCCCTTAGCAACTATCCACCTACGCTACTTGTCTTGGAAAGTTATATTCCTCATTGTCTTGACCTCTGCCAGTCGCATCAGTGAGCTGCAAGCCCTAGTGGTACATCCACTGTATATGAGATTCCATCATGACAAGGTCATCCTTAGGACACATCCCCACTTTTTACCAAAGGTAGTGTCACCCTTTCCAAATTAATCAGTCAGTAATCCTTCTGGTGTTCTTCCCAAGACCTCACACACACTCGTGACTGCAAAAGAGCTCTGGCCTTCTGTCTCCAAAAGACTCAGGTAATCTGAAAATCCTCGCAATTATGTGTGTCCTTTGATCCCAATCACTTGGGTCTTCCCGTTACAAAATGCACAGTCTCCATATGGATAGCAGACTGTATATCACTGGCATACAACAAAGCAGCAAAGCCTCATTGGGCATATTACTACTCATAATGTCCGAGCCATGGCAACTTTGGTAGCGAACCTACATTCAGTAACCATTGACGAAATCTGCCGGGCAGCAACATGGTCCTCCATCCACACCCTTGCTGCCCACTACTGCTTGGACAAGGACTCCCGCTGGGATATGGCCTTTGGCTAGGCGGTCCTTAAAAATCTCTTTGAAATATGATGACAACTCCTACCCCTTGCCCCTATATTCTTACCAGATCTCCTTGGTAGGGAAGTCTAGATTTACCTGACCTAGTCAGACTTTCTGACCCAGTCTAACTCTTCTGAGATCTGGGAGCTTGGGAGTCCCTTATGTGAAGAATACATTCCTGCTTGTCCCTGGAGATAGCAGTTACTCACCTGTAACAGGTGATCTCAGGGAACAGTAGGAATTTAGTCTTCACAACCCACCCTCCTCCCCTTGGAGGTGTAGGGTTGTATTTTTGTTTGTTTTTTCACTCCTTCTTTTCAGCTACAAACTCAACTGAGGAGAGGGAGTTGAGAGAATGGGAAGGCGGAGACAGTGGTGCAGGTGCAGTGGAGTGCTCCCAAAGGCTTTCCTATTGGTAGCTGCGGAGCTTCCCGTACGGGCTCCATCGGTCCCCGATGTCACCCATATGTGAACACTAAATTCCTGCTGATCCCAGAGATCACCTGTTACAGGTGAGTAACTATGCTATCTAAAAACCGAAAACTCCAATACCAGCAGCTACTCCACATGGTATCAAGATCTAGCATTAGGTGGTCAGTTCACTAAGGAGTATCATATTAGCATAGTAGCATGATTGTAAATCAGACCAAAATGGCCCATCCACTCTACCCAGATGAGGCTTACTCACTTTGGGTCGATGCTAAAAGAAATTCCCATATTTAACCCAACACCAGCTCCCTACTCCCCCATATCTTTTATTGTATTGTAATGTCATCTACCTGGACATCCTACAATATCAGCTGAAACGACTGCAATCCATTCAAAACTCATCCATCCGTACGTTGGTTCGCACAAAGAGATAAGATCATCTTAACCCCTTTTAATGCAGCATCATTGGCTTCCTGTAGCATTTAGAGTTATTTTTAAGGTCACACGGCTGAGGGGAGATATGATAGAAGTCTATAAATTAATGAACGGAGTGGAACGGGTAAACGCAGATCGATTGTTTACGTTATCAGAATATAGAAAGACTAGGGGACATGCAATGAAGCTACAGGGTAAACTATTTAAGACTAATAAAAGAAAATATTTTTTCACTCAACGTGTAATCAAACTCTGGAATTTGTTACCAGAGGATGTAGTAAAGGCTGTTAGCGTAGCTGTGATTAAAAAGGTTTGGACAAGTTCCTGGAGGAAAGGTCCATAAACCATTATTAAGAAGGGACCCAGGATATCAATGCTTGACCCAGTATAAGCATTGCGGAACCTGTGTCTTTTGGGGAAACTGCTAGGTACTGTGATGAGGAAGCTGCCCAGAGCTCAGAGAATAGTGATAAAGGAAGGGAATTTACCCTAATCAAGGGACCTGTTTTGGCAGGTCACAGGAATAAAACGTCATATTTACCTAAAAGACAGGTTATTCCAGGCTGCAGTGGCCTGCAGAGAGCCTCTAGTGGAGATGAGGTGCAGGAGTATAAGCCCAGATGGAGAAACCCTTACGTCACTCCTAATTACTCAGCTGCCAGGAGGGACTTTGATCAGCAACACCTGAGGACTGCAAGGGAGGGGTTGGAAACTGAGAACTTTAAAGCTAGAACAGAATATGCAGAGAGCAGACGAGGAAAGCCTGAAGAGAAGGAGAGGAAGCCTGAGCGGAGGTTTGAAGGCAAGCGTGAGAGCAAGGAGAGAGGAGCTCTGAGAGATTCATGTTCTTGGAGAGATTCCTGGGAGAAGCCAGCTTCAAGGAATTGGGGAAATCCAAAGGCTTGGAGAACTTCAGCTGGGAACCCTAAGAAGAGGTATGGAGCAGATGCCCTGAGGTCCAGGAATATAGACTGGAGGACAGGTTATAAAAGCTCCAATGCATACTGGCCAGAATATTTGAGAGGACAGCCTAATGCCAGCTTTAACCCAGGTATGAACTATGAACGTTTGTCTAACCTAAAGCAAGGCAAAGTGTTTAGACACAGTTCCTGTCCTAATGAAGGTCAGTTAATAAAGTCCTCTGATCCAGCTCCTGATATAGAACCTATGCAAAGAGAAGAACAAGCTATAATTACAGAGGAAGATGATAATCTCATGGACTGTTCTTTATGCAAGGTTGCTAGCACAGAGAAATCCTGAAAGTGGGATCAAACATAAAAAGGAAACGTTCTAGTAACTGGCACTAGAGGTTTGTGTAAATACTTGTGCAGAGAAGGAGAAGAGCTGTTGATTGAAGCTTGTTAGCCAGCTGGTTATCAGAGCAGCACACAGCTCAGGCTATGCACACGTTGGATACAAAAGTGTTTTGAATGTGAAAAGGAAAGCTGTTTTTGTGAAGAAGCTTTTACTTTTTTGGTTTCCTTTACACCAGCACTGCTGAGCAGGTTTGTCAGCAGTGACTGAGAGAAAGACTTTCTGTTGTTAATGGACTTTACAAGCTACTTGCTTTACCTTTCAGTTGTATTGTTATTTTGAATATAAATTCCTGGAGAATACATCCTAAGTTGTTACCAAGTGTCACTGCCTTACACTCGAGCCAACTACATTGTCTTCATTTACCTCAAAGGCAAGCACCGCATGACTGGACTACCAGTACCATAATCCTTTGCAGGATAGTCAGTCTGGAACATTGCTTAATTGGGGAACTCTATCTAACAAGCACGCCCCTCCATACACATGTAAGGGGCTATGGGCGTGACAGTATGTATGACCTAGATTGGCCACTGTTGGAAACAGGATATTGGGCATATCTTATGTTCTAATGTTCACATACAAAGCAATTCATGACTTAGCACCAGAATATTTAGTATTTTTAGTTATCCTTTACGCCCCTGCTAGGACACTGTGATCGCTCCATGGTTTTTGGCTACATATTCCATTTCCATCACTGCTTAAATATAAGATTACTGGAAAATCAGCATGTTTTGCTGCAGCCCCAATGATATGGAATTTGCTTCAAGCGGGCGTACGCACGGAATTAAACTTCCAACAATTTAAGATGGCACTGAAGACATATTTGTATGAATCAGCATTTGGAGTGGCTATAACCCCTGGTTAAAGAGGGTGGGCAGTTTTCAAGAATTAGCAACCCTGATATGAACCCCCCCCCCCGACACACACACACACACACTGAACTTTGGCCCCATTCCTACCCATCTTCTTTTCCTATATGTTTCATGTGCATCATTAGGAAGCTTTTTTTATTCATTTATTTTCTATTAAAACAATTGGCGTTCCTCCCTTTTATTTTATTTTTTATTCTTATATTATGTTTTATCATTTCTGTTTTTGATTTTATTGAATATATTTATTTTGTTTTAATGTATTGTAAACCACAGAGTTTGTCCACAGATCTGCATTATATCAAATAAAATATAACCATAACTTGGCCTCACAACCCCTTCCCTACCACTGTCTAACATACCAGTCATAAGAATGCTCAAACTATTGTCACAGTGATGGTCTCTACCACCTCCACTGGTAGCCCATTTCAGACCTCAACATCTTCTACTTTTATTCTTACTAATACTTTTGCCAGCACTCAGGCCCCTTTATGTCATATTAACAATCTTTATAATAACCCCCACCAACTGGTGGAACAATTCTAAAAATAAATAAACAACTTGATCCTCATAGTTCATTGAAGTTTGGATTTTATGCCTGGTCTCTCTTTGTAGATTTTATTTATTTCTGAGTTCTTGCTATACTGCTTTTCAAATAACGACAAAGACATAAAAAAGGGAAGAAAATACTCAGGGGCGGGGGGCGGAGCCTGTTGTCCAGCGGGATGGTCGCATAACGCTGAGGCTCCCGAGAGGCCTACTCAGAATCCTGAATTAACACCGGACATTCTTGTATTTCTGCTCTGATCTTACCGGGGCACATTGGTGAGATGGCGGGGACCAAACCTACGCGCCTGGAATTTGGATCTCCAGCGGCTTCTCACGGCAAACGCTCCAAAACTGAACCCCCGTCCCCGCAGAAGGGGCTGGCTCTACGCGAGGGCCCCGAAATGCAGCAGGAGATCCTCGCAGAGATCAGAGGGGTTAAAGACCTCGTGCAGTCAAACGGGGAAGCACTCCGAGCGCTGCGGGAAGACCTTGGTGTGTTGCAAGGCAGGCTAGAGGGGCTCTCCTCGCGTCAGGACAAAATGGAGAGCATATTAGATTCCCATGTGGTCCGGCTGTCCACACTCGACAAAGTTGAACGTCAGGTGCGGGCCTTGCAGAAAGAAGTGGAAGATGGCAATAATAGAGCGCGCCGCAACAACCTGCGACTAGTGGGCATACCGGAGGGAGCGGAATCGGGAGATATGAAGGAGTTTCTATATAAAATCCTCCCTTCTCTGCTCCAAATCACCTTTACCAAAGAATTGGAGATCGATCGCGCTCATCGTGTACCCACAAACATAACGCTCAACAGGAAGACCCCGCGGCCTATCATCTTTCGACTTTTGAGATATCAACATGTGGAGCAAATTCTCAGCGCCTCTCGGGCAAAGGGCCATATGGAGTTTGAGAGCCACAAGATCTCCTTCTATCCTGACTTGGCTAAACCCACGGTTGATCGCCGAAAGCGCTTTCTGGAATTCCGGCCGAGGCTTCAACAATTACAAGCACGCTATGGCCTGACGTACCCGGCCAAGCTTCGAGTCACGCTACACAATCAGACAAGAACATTTGAGGACCCTGATCTACTAGCGGAGTTTTTGGATGCTAAAGAAGCCGACTTGATGCGCTGACTTCCAGAGTGATCCTCCCAGTTTCTCCTATCCGCTGTACCCGCCATCTTGGATTTGCCACGGTCCAGCGAGGAGTCTGTCGAGGGCGGTTTGTTGCCTTCTTTTGATGATGTTTGTGACCCGACTCCATCTACCCAGAGTAGCTTCGATGAATATCAGAGACAGTGTTAATTATGGACTCTGGTGTTTCTTCTCTTTTTTTTTTTTCATGTCTTCATCCTCCTCTCTAGGGCCTCCTCCCGCAGACATATGGTCGCCATATTCTTTGGGGGTTTTGCTTCTTCTCTAAGTTTCTTTGGTACATGCTTTTCAATATGGGGTGTATTAGCCAGCATACTCGGTGATTATGTCATTGCCGTACAGATTCTGCTTATGTTGTATGTTTTCAAGCGCCCTTACCTAAAATGTCTATTACCGATTGATGGCACCATGTAAGATTTTATCATTGAACGTAAAAGGCATCAATAATCCGATAAAACGGAAGAAAATCCTGAGCTACCTAAGTCATGAAGCTGCGGACCTGATTTTCCTCCAAGAAACGCATTTAAATTCGAAGGAAACTCTTAAACTCAATGTTAAACCTTACATGGTGGCCGCCTATTCCCCAGCTGTCTCCAAGAAATGTGGGGTTGCCATTCTGGTTAGGAAATCTCTGCATGCTACTATTATTGCGACTAGCTCAGATACAGCAGGCAGATGGTCCAGGGCTCACCTCAAGATTGGTAACCTCGAAGCTACATGTATATGCCTTTATGCTCCTAATGTAGATGACCCTGCCTTTTTTGCTACCATTGCTCAGGTTGCGCAGGCCTCTGCTAATACTTCATTGATAATTGGGGGGATTTCAATTTAGTTCTTGATCCCCTGATTGACAAACAGCCGCCTAGGACGAGTGGTCCCCCCAAGAGTCACACTACGCTTACCTCTATGATCAAAGATCTTGCTTTAGTCGATCTATGGAGGTTACTACACCCCAATGAGCTTGACTTTACCTTCTTCTCTTCCCCTCATAAATCCCAGTCTCGCATAGATTTCTTTCTAATATCAAAACTGTTAGTTCCTCAGGTAGACACTGCAAAAATTCACTCCCAACATATCTCAGATCATGCTGCCATTTCTTTTCAATTACACACCACTGCGCCCCAAGGAAATTCGGAGGCCTGGTTCTTTGATAGAGCCCTATTAACTCAACCAGAGTTCCAGTTAGAAATTCGTGCAGCCATACAGGACTACTTTCACTTTAATCTACCCCAGGACACTGCAAATTGGGCTTGGTGGGAGGGTTTTAAAGCGGCCATTCGTGCAACGATCACTAGTTATCAAATTCGTCTGCGGAATCAACGCAAACAGCAGCTCCTTATACTAGACCAACAAATCAAAGCAGGCGAACGAGTTCTAACTTCACGTACTGATCCATGCGTCTTAGTTCGCTTACAGCGTCTCCGTTTTCAATATAATGCAATCCTCTCAACTGCAGCTTCTCAGAGTATTGCACTTCAGCAAGGGACATATTACCGTGAAAGCAACCGAGCCGGTCGACTTTTAGCCAACGCCTTGAAAGGTCAAAAAGAAGCCAAACGCGTAGCGGCCCTTCGTGCCCCACAGGGAGGGGGCATACTGACCACAGACTCCGATATCGTAGAACTTTTTCGGGATTTCTATACCCATCTATATCAATCTGAATGTGAATTCTCATCCGAGACCTTCGAGCGCTTGTTTTCTGGTATTCAGCGGCCGACCCTTTCTGAAGCTGATAGGGATGCGCTGGATGAACCCTTCTCTACTTCAGAGATCCATTCTGCCCTAAAACGAACAGCCTCGGGTCGAGCCGCTGGGCCTGATGGTCTCCCGTCAGAATTCTACAGAACGTTCAGTGCAGATTTAGTTCCCTACTTAAAACTTTACTTTACTGCCCTTGCGGTAGATACATCCTCTTTGGGATCCTTTTCTGCAGCTAATGTGGTAGTTTTTGAGAAAGAAGGCAGAGACCCGCTGCTAACCGCCAACTACCGTCCAATCTCCCTACTTAATGCGGATTATAAGATCTTCGCAACGATCTTGGCCACCCGGCTATCTGACAGGATGGCCACCTTAGTCCATCCCGACCAATGTGGTTTTATACCCGGCCGCTCCACCGCTGACAATGCTCGGACCTTGTGCCATGTGCTATCCAGTGCTGCCAATTTAGACCACCCATGGGTGGGTCTTTCCCTAGATGCTGAAAAAGCCTTTGATTGCCTGGAATGGCCCTTCTTATTTGCAGTTCTCCGATGGTATGGCTTTGGGGAGGGCTTCCTCCGATACCTCCAAGTCATGTATTCTCAACCCGTTGCCAGTATTTGTGTAAATGCCATTAAGTCTCGGCCTTTTAATCTTCAAAGAGGCACGCGTCAAGGTTGCCCCCTATCACCAATGCTCTTTGATCTAGCTCTTGAACCCCTCGCCCTCCTTATTAGACAGTCCGCACGTATTCGAGGTGTCCCCTTCAGTCACATAGAGATTAAACTCTCTGCATATGCAGATGACCTTATGCTCTTTGTATCCCTGGATTCGGTCCCGGCTGTCTTGGACCTGATTGATGGATACTCGCAATTATCGGGCTATAAAATAAACTGGACCAAATCCGTAGCATTCCCACTGAACCGTTGGGTACATGAGGCTGACATGCAGGCCTTTCCTTTCCTTTGGCAATCCCGCATGGTGAAATATCTTGGCGTCCACTACTGTTCTCCTTTAGAAGACACTATTAGTTTTAATGCCAAGGAGGTAGTCTCCAAAGTCCGTGAGCTCACAAATCGGTGGTCTCCCTTATCCCTAACATGGTGGGGCCGCCTAGAAACCGTCAAAATGATGATAGTCCCCAAAGTGAACTATATTTTAGAAATGCTGCCCTGCTTCCTCCCGCTACACACCTACAAAGACATAGAGGGCCTTCTCGTCCGTTATCTCTGGCAGGGAAAACCACCAAGAGTAGCTAAACAAAAACTACAGTCTGCGAAGGAACTAGGGGGTACCCGCTTTCCTGATTTTCTTAGATATCATCAAGCCTTCCTACTTAAGCAAGGTGCCCGATGGCTAGCTGCCTCAACAGACAACAGACCAGTTTGGCTTGACATTGAAGAGGAGCTAAGTAGCCCAATTCCGTTGATCCATCTCCCCGGCATGTCGCATCAAGTAGACACACGCCATCCCCCAATGATTGTCGATACTCTTGCGGCCTTTAACACTCTCATTCTGTCACTGGGCCCAAACGTATGTCCTCCGGACGGACTCCCGCTGTGGAATAACCCCAGAATTCAAGTCCTAAATAAAACGATTGCATGGAAACCCTGGTACTCTAGGGGGATCTGGACACCCCAACAACTCTTCTCTGCAGCTCGTTGGAAGACCTTTTCTGATTTACAAAAGGAATTTGCGTTACCAGCGAAACATTACTTTCAATTGATGCAGCTTCAACACTGCCTCAAAAGTGCTCAAATCCTGCCGCCCTCTGCCCCTACTGAGGACGGGCTATTAGAACTAATTCACTCTATTAGTAGTACACATGGGGTAGCCTCTAACTTTTATAAATTATTATGTCAGGGTACCGATACTGCTACTTGTAGAGCTCAACAAGCCTGGGAACGCGAACTGCAAACCACTTTAACCCCTGTGCAATGGAGCGTTTTCTGGAGCAAAGTAGTGCGGGTTTCCCGATCTGCCTCTGTAACCCAAACTCTATTCTTTTTTGCACATAGATGCTTTTATACTCCAGAAAGAATAGCCAAATGGAACACAACTGCTAGGGACCAGTGTTGGTCTTGCCATACTGCTGTGGGAACCCTTGCTCATGTTCTTTATGAATGTCCTCAACTGCAGGTTTACTGGGGGCGGGTCTGGGGTCGTATTCAATCTATCTTACACCTCCACGAGCCTCTTTCTTGGAAGATTGTGGGACTCCGCTCAGTGGCGGAGGTCCCCTCTCTTCCTAAGAAGGGTCGCTTTCTCCTTGATTTCATGTTGGGTATAGCCATATGTTTAATCACGAGGAATTGGAAGGATAGCTCTCGAATTACTGCCAATGAATGGTGGAACCTCGTCTGCTTATATAGTAAATATGAGCAGATATCTCGGAGAGCTATTCCCCATATCCAAACTCACTCTCGCTTGTCTAAATGGCAGATGCTCAATGATTATGTACACTCTGCTCATTGCTCCGGCATGTCTGTTTAATGTATACTCATCATGTGTCAGATCACCGTTAGGTCTTGTACCACAATAATGTCAGTACACGCCCGTTTTCGGGAATGATTAGTTTCTCGCGACGACGCCGGGGGGCGGGGGGTGGTAGGGGTTTACTTTGGTGTATGTATCACATTCTATGTATGTATTTGTCTTTAGCTGTATGTCTTCCTTTCCTTTGTTGTTATAAAATGAAAATAAAGCATTAAAAAAAAAAGAAAATACTCAGGGGCTGCTACACACATAAGGGATAGGTTTTGTGGTCTCATGAGACCAAAATGTACCTTTCTGGTCGCAGTGCTAAACAATGTAAAAGTGGCAAAAAACAAATTCAGGCCATTGTGCTACTAATACTATCCCTAGAGCATTGCATAGTGATAGCTGCATTATGTTGTGAGGATGTTTAGATCACGCTAACCTTCTCTGTTCAGGTTACCTCAATGTTTTCTTGTAAACGTGATGCAATCATAAAACTTTTTGATCCATGTAGGTTACCCCCATATACCTTCTGCAAAGCCTCATGCAGTCATACCACTTTGAAAAAAACATAAGGAATCAGAATAGAAGCATATACAGTACTAGACATGTGCACAGACAACTGAAAAACTATTAATTTTCTTTTATTTTTTGACAAACCTTTCCCGATTTTTAGGTGTTTTTTTGTTCGCTTCACACATTCATTTCAATAGGGAATTCACACTAAGGAGATCTGTTATTAATTGCACTACTGTAGCTGGCAGCATGAGTTCTGGCACATGCTAAAGGCACACTGGGACGCTAAAGGCATGCTGCATTAGATGCAGCATGCGCTATGGGACAGGGCTCCATGTTAACTGCCAGGGAAATGCATTCCATGCTGATAGTTAACGAGGAGTTGTTGCACCTAACGAAACAATGGTTTCAGTGCTATTGGCCTGTGGTGCAACACCTTTGCACCACACACCAATAGCAACACCTTAGTGCCTGTTAGTAAATGACCCCCTAAGCGGCCAGTTAAGATGTGTTTTAGCATGCAGTTATTGGCAGCCAAGAACACTAATGCATGTGCAGGCCAGCTAATGCTTGCTAAAATGCACGATAAGTGGTTATCTTGCACTAGGGAGGAAAGCGGACTGGTTAGGGGCGGAATGTAGGTATGGGAAACACATTGCCACTAGTGCAAGGGTAATTGCTGCGTGTTCAGTGGCAATGTGGCAGTTAGCATGAGTACACACAGCGATCCTTCTAAGGGTGCCATTACATGCACTTGCAGTAATCATGCCCCGTGTTCTGCTGCTCAATCATACCCTAAACTGCTGGGTGCTTACTGGGTACACCTCCAAAAATTACCGCATCATGGTTGCAGTTACTGCAGGTTAGTTTTGCTGCTAATTGTGCTGTAAGTGCAAACCTTTAGTAAAAGGGCCCCTAAATTGATTTAACATGTATTAACTGGCAACTCAAAGTGTGTTAAGTTGATTAGCGCATGTTAAATCGATTTAGCATGCAATAAATGTTTTAAGGCACGCTAACAAATACACACCCCTAGCGCATAGAAGTACCTTTAAACTGCAACAGTCTGGGCTGCTATTCATAACTTCTATCCGTTCCAAGAGTTTTCAGAGATAGAGCAAAGGACTGTGAGAAGAAAACTTAGGTCACTGTAACTGAATCGCACTTGATGACCTTCTTCTAAAAGGAAAATACGCAGCATTTCAAGGTAGGTGAAGCATTTTATCTTCTTCCATTGAACTGCACAATGCCTCAAACACAAGTATTGCTGATGTGAACAGAAATTACAGTGCATTTAGCACTCAGAATTCCTCTCAATGTGATTCAATCAGTACCTTAAAGACAAGCTTCTTTTCTACGTGAAAACATCTACTTTAGTCTGAATTAACGATCACTTGTTTCTAGTTGGGAAGGGCACAATTGGCTTCTTTAATTAAACAACATCAAATCAGTTTTAGAGCTTTATTTCCATGTGTAGACTTCATCATATGCATTTGGTTATTTTCCAAAAGAAAAAGTTTCATTTAATGTAATGAAACTATTCCATATACATATGTTCAGCCTGAATCTAAACTGGCATCTCTCCCATTCTTAATGTTACATTTCACAGAGGGTCTTTAAAAGGCCTTGCGTAGGTAATCTGTCATTCTAACAAGACAAGCAAAGATAGAGGATGACAAGTAGTGAGCAAAGCACTCCAAAGCTGATTAGTTGAAAGGGGTAACATTAAGATCAGCTTCTCATAGAGTCAGTCATGATAAGCCTTGTGACTTCACAATTGAGAAAGATGGACAATGGATGTCACATGTATGGTTTTCTCACAGTTAATGAGGGGTCTTATGCATGCACTAGGTGCAAGGAGCTTTTTGCTCTCAGGAAACGAGTCCGATCTCTGAAAGCTAGAGTAGTAGACTTGGGGGACATAAGGAAGACAGAGAGGTATACAGACAAGACCTACAGGGACATAGTACTGAAGTCCCACTTTCAGTCTGGCAGCCTCCCTATTGTCATGGAAGAGAGAGGTCATGTGATGGGAAAGCATCAAACTGGTGTAGTAGGAAGTGATCCTGTAGCAAGGACTTTCCTCCAGGTGATGTAAAACCCTCTCGCATCAAGGAAGTTTCTCCAAGGCCATGTGTCCATCAGGGAAGGGTTAGGACAGCCGTTATAGTTGGTGATTCAGGCATGTAGATAGTTGAGTGGCTGGTGGACGTAAGGATCACCTGGTAACATGTCTGCCTGGTGCAAAGGAACAAATCTCACGTGTCACCTAAACTAGGTTTTAGACAGTGCTCGAGAGGAGTCTGCTGTCTTGGTACATGTTGGTACCAATGACATAGGAATGTGCGGGAGGGGTGTTCTGGAAGCCAAATTTAGGTTTTTAGGTAGGAAGTTGAAATCCAGAACTTCCCAGGTAGCATTCTCTGAAATGCTTCCCAAAAGGCAGGCAAATCTCCAGATCCTAATGTGTGGATGAGACGGTGGTACAAGGAAGAGATTTTTAGATTTGTTAGGAACTGGGCAACAGTTGTGGGAAAGGAGGGGCTTTTCCAAAGGGATGGGCTCCACCCAGGGCCGGATTTACCTTGAGTGAGGCCCTATGCCAACAAAAATTGTGGGCCCCAGCAGGGGCGGCCCAAGGGGGGTGTGGGCCTCATTTGCATAAGGGGCCTCATTTGCATAAATATTTGCATAATGTTACCATATACTAACTTTTAGTAAACGTGCCTCTTAATGAGTGTATGGATAAAGAAAGACTAAAAGATTCCTACATTACTATAATCCAGTGCCAACTGCCAGACACATTAGGAACTACTACAAACACTGCTCATTTAGAACCCATAGCAAACCCGCCGTATCCTAACAGCACTACCAGGACTCACAAAGCACCATACTCTACCAATCAAAAGGCAACACTGCAAATATTAAACCAATACATTTCAGAGAACAACAATACATGACCTACTGGGGAAAGAGAACAAGTGGCAATGTCAAATAGGAATTATTTAAACAGAACACCTCAGCTCAGTTACACATGCAGAACATATACCATCACCAAACAAGTAATCACATTTTAGAAACAGGAAGACAATAATTAAACTGGGAATCCCAAAAGCCAAACTTGGAATGTACAACACTGTAGAAATAAAACTATACATTAATTTGCTCTTGTACTAAACAAAGCGCAGACGTTAATGATGCACATTTACCAGAGCTGACATATTCCAATTAATAAATTCAAAATAAAGAGATATTTTTCTACCTTTTGTGCATTTTTTTCAGCTGCAATTGCTCCAGCCACTTTCTTCTGGTTTCTTCATGTCTTCTTCTGCTAACTCTCCATCGTCTGCTGTCCATTTGTCCTTTCTTCTCTCTTCTAGTTTTTTTCCATTCTCTCTCTACATCTGCTTTAACATACTAATCTTTCTCCTTTTGCTCTTTCCTCATTCCTATTTCATCCAGTCAAATTTTACCCCTCCATCCTCAATCCCCACTTACTCTCCCAATACCCGGCCAATTGTAGATTTTTTTATCCCTCCCACACAAAATATTTTTCCCTTCTCCATTTTACTCTTCCAGCCCCATCCCATTCTAATCCTCCCCCAACATCAGCTCCCTTCTAGTTCCAGCCTCACCCAGCATCCATTCCCTTCTAGTCCCTGCATCAGCCCATTTCCAGTCCTAGCCACCCATCAGCCCATTTCCAGTCCTAGCAACCCCCCAACCCAATACCAGTCCTAACCCCCCATCACCCCATTTTCAGTTTAAGCCCCCCCTATAACCCATTACCAGTCCTAACCCCCCATCAGCCCACTTCCAGTCCTAACCCCATCAACCCATTTCCAGTCAGCCCCCCATAGCCCATTGCCAGTCCTAACCCCCCCCCATCAGCCCATCAGCCCACAGCCCATTACCAGTCCTAACCCCATCAGCCCACCTCCAGTCTTAACCCCCCCAGCCCATTTCCAGTCCTAACCCCCCCCCCCATAGCCCATTACCAGACAGCCCCCATCAGCCCACAGCCCATTACCAGTCTTAACCTCCCCAAAGCCCATTACCAGTTCTAAACCCCCCAACAGCCCAGTATCAGTCCTAACCCCATCAGCCCACCTCCAGTCTTAACCCCCCAGCCCATTTCCAGTCCTAGCCCCCCCATAGCCCATTACCAGACAGCCCCCATCAGCCCACAGCCCATTACCCGTCTAAACCCCCCCAAAACCCATTACCAGTTCTTAACCCCCCACCCATCAGCCCCTTACCAGTCCTATCCCCTTGAGAACAGCTGCCGTCTTATCCGCGCCAGCCCATTTCCAGTCCTATCCCCCCCCATAGCCCATTACCAGACAGCCCCCATCAGCCCACAGCCCATTACCAGTCTAAACCCCCCAAAAACAATTACCATTTATAAACCCCCCCCCCAAAAGCCCATTACCAGTCCTAACCCCATCAGCCCACCTCCAGTCTTAACCCCCCCCCAGCCCATTTCCAGTCCTAGCCCCCCCCCATAGCCCATTACCAGACAGCCCCCATCAGCCCACAGCCCATTACCAGTCTTAACCCCCCCAAAGCCCATTACCAGTTCTAACCCCCCCCCAACAGCCCACAGCCCATTACCAGTCCTCCTCATCAGCCCACCTCCAGCCTTAATCCCCCCAACCCATTTCCAGTCCCAGTCCCAGCCCATTTCCAGTCCCAGTCCCAACCCATTTCCAGCCCCAGTCCCAGCCCCCCCAATTACCAGTCCTACCCCCTCCCCTCCCCCTCCCCCGGCCTAAAGTAAAATTTATTTTAAAAAAAAAACCTGCTGGCTGCCGCCGCGGGGCCCCCTCTGCTGCCGCGGCAGCATGGACTGACCCGCGGGGGCCCCCTCTGTAAGCTCGGTCCCTCCCTCCGTGCCTCCGTGTCTCCCTCCGTGCAGGCTGTTAGAGACGCGAAGGCAGACTGTCTCCTTCGCGTCTCTGTTAAGCCCGCAGGGGCTGATGGGAAATTTCCCATCAGCCCTGCGGGCTTAAACAGAGACGGGAAGGCAGAAGGAGACAGTCTGCCTTCGCGTCTCTAACAGCCTGCACGGAGGGAGACACGGAGGCACGGAGGGAGGGACCGAGCTTACAGAGGGGGCCCCCGCGGGTCAGTCCATGCTGCCGCGGCAGCAGAGGGAGCCCCGCGGCGGCAGCCAGCAGGTTTTTTTTTATTTTATTAAAAAAAAAAGCCTAACTACTTCAATTTTTGTGGGCCCTTTGCAGCTGTGGGCCCTACGCCATGGCGGACATGGCGTATAGCTAAATCCGGCCCTGGCTCCACCTTAATCAGAATGGAACCCAGCTGTTCACATTAACCTTTAAAAAAGGAGCTAGAGCAGCTTTTAAACTAGATAATAGGGGAAAGTTGATAGTCACCCAAGAGCGCATGGTTCAGAAGAATGTACAGTATCGTTGAAGAATACTAGCAAATGTTTGACATCCTGACAGAAAGGTTCCAATAAAGATAAAAGTAACCCAGATGCCCTTAAGTACAGAGCAGACAGAACTGAAAAATTTCAAATCACCCATGTACTGATAACCAGATTAATATGAATAAAATACAACCTGTAAAGTGCCTTATGCAAATGCTAGAAGTCTAAAAAATAAGATGTGAGAGTTAGAATATATAGCACTAAATAAAAGCTTAGATATAATTGGTATCTCAGAGACTCGGTGGAAGGAGGACAACCAATGGGACACTGTGATACCTGGGTACAAACTATATCGCAATGACAGAGTAGATCAAATTGGTGGAGGGGTTGCGCTCTATGTTAGAGAGGGCATTGAGTCACAGAAGATTAAAGTTTTGCAGGAAATAAAATACACCATGGAATCTCTTGGATAGAAATTCCATGTAAAAAGGGGAAGGCGATGGCAGTGGGTTGTACTACTGACCACCTGGTCAGAATGAACAAAAGGATGATGAAATGCTAAAAGAAATCAGGGAGGCTAACAAACGTTATAGCACAGTAATAATAATGGGTGATTTCAATTACTCCAGTATCGACTGGGTCAGTGTCACGGCAGGACATGCTAGGGAGACAAAGTTTCTAGATGAAATAAATGACTGCTTCTTGGAGCAGCTGGTTTATGAACCGACAAGAGGGGAAGCTATTTTGGACCTAGCCCTTAGTGGAACATAGGATCTGGTGCAAGAGATAAGGGTGTTGGGGCCACTTGTCAATAGTGATTATAGCATGACCACATTTGATTTAACAAATGGAGGAAGGACAGAAAGGAAATCCACAGTACTACCTTTTAATTTTCAAAGGGGAGCCTATGATAAAATGAGGAATTTAGTTAAGAAAAATCTAAAAGAAGCAGCTGCAAAGGTTAAAGATTTACATCAAGCACTGGCCAGATGTATTCCATGCTTTAAGAAAAGTAGAAGGAAGGCCAAAAAATTGTCAGCATGTTTTAAAGGTGAAGTCAGAGAGGCTGTTGTAGCCAAAAAGCATCTGTCAGGAAATTGAAAAAGAAGCAAAATGAACACCGGAAACAACATAAGCACTGGCGAGTTAGATGCAAGACATTGATAAGGCGGGCAAAGAGAGAATTCGAAAAAAAGCTTTCCGTCGGAAGCAAAAATACATAATAAAAACTTTTACAAGTACATTTGTGGCAAAAATCCTGTGAGAGAGTCAGTTGGACCATTAGCTGATAGAGGGATAAAAGGGCACTAAGAGGGGACAAGGCCCTAGCGGAGAGACTGAGTGAATTCTTTGCTTCAGTCTTTACTGAGGAAGGTGCAGGGAAGTTATCCTTGCCTGAAATGGTATTTAAAGGTGATGCATCAGAAGAATTGAAAAAAATATCGATAAACCAGGAAGATGCATTACAATTATTTGATAAACTGAAGAGTGGCAAATCACTTTGACTGGATGGTATACATCAGATGGTGCTGATAGAATTGTAATATGAGATTGCAGACCTACTATTAGTAATCTGTGAACTTCCATTAAAATTATCTGTAGTACCTAAAGATTGGAGAATGACCAATGTAGCGACAATTTTAAAAAAGGGTTCCAGGGGTGATACGGGAAACTACAGACCAGTGAGCCTGATGTCAGTACCAGGCAAAATGGTAGAAACCATTATAAAGAATAAAATTACTGAACATGTAGATAGTCATGGTTTAATGGGAGAAAGCCAACATGGATTTACTCAAGGAAGATCTTGTTTTACTAATCCGTCATATTTTTTTGAGGGTGTGAATAAACAGGTAGACAAAATTGAGCCACAGAATGTGGAGCCCAATTACAGGAGAGGGATGTCCAAGCCATCCAGACAAGCCCGATGAAGATGGGCATCTTAGGACCCTATTCTGCTCCACGGGAACAAAACGTTCCTGTAGTTGCCAGAATTGGGCCTGTGGATGGCCCATCATGCCCTTTTGGCCTGTGGGACGTCCTCCCCGCAAGCACCCCCATCATTCATGGCTCTGGCCCCCTATATCTCTGCCACCCGACCCATAGCTAGCCTGCTGTGGCCTGGATCAGGTCAGGGACCCTCACACACCCGGCCACGGCCATTGGGGGAGGGGCTCCCCAGGCCCGATCATCCAAAACATGCTGTTTATATCACCTTTGAGTTGGTATAAACAGCACATCTCCACGGGCCCAGAAGCATGTACAGGGCCATGACCAGAATCGGCCTTGTACATGCTGCCGGGCTGGCCCATCCCTGCTCCTCCCCATTCCCCCCCCCGCCCCACCCCCCTCCCCCCCCCCCCCCCCCCGGCTCTCCCCATCCTGATGCACAGGACATACAGGGAGAGCAGGAGGGGGAATTGGTCCCAGATGCCTTGTGTGGCTGCACATCCCGCCAGGACATGCAGCCCCCCAACCTGTGTTCAGGAATGACCTCCATAGAGTATCTGGATTTTCAGAAAGCCTTTGACAAGGTCCCTCATGAGAGGCTCTTGGTAAAATTAAAAAGTTATGGGATAGGAGGCAGTGTACTAATGTGTATCAGAAACTGGTTAAAAGCAGAGGGTAGGGCTAAATGGCCAATTTTCTCAGTGGAGAAAGGTGAATAGTGGAGTACCCCAGGGATCTTTGCTGGGTCCGCTGCTTTTTAACATATTCATAAATGACCTGGAAATGGAAATAACGAGTGAGGTTATCAAATATGCAGATGACACAAAATTATTTAAAGTTGTTAAAACACAAGAGGATTGTGAAAAATTGCAAGGAGAACTTGATAAACTGGAAGACTGGATGTTCATATGGCAGATAAAATTCTAATATTTAAGCAGTATTCCCTCCCCGCCCTGCAACAGCCCCCCCCCCCTCACTCCTTGTATATAACCCACTGCAGATAGCTCAAACATGTATATATTGCACCCCAATCAAGATGTACCGACCCACACACCCACGTACATTACCTTCACCAACACAGCATGCACCGCCCCAATTGATTTGTTTGCAGTGTAAACCGCTTTGATTTAAGTATAAAGCAGGATCAAAATCCTTTTAAATAAATAAATGTGGACAAGTGCAAAGTTAGGCACCTAGGAAAGAACAACCCAAACTATAGTTACAAGATGCAAGGTTCCACATTAGGAATCACCACGCAGGAAAAAAATGTAGGCGTTACCGTGAATAACATATTGAAACCCCTCTGCGCAGTGTGCAATGAGATCCAAGAAAACAAACAGAATTCTAGAAATCATAAGGAAATGAATGGAGAATAAAACACAGAGGCATTATAATATCCTTTATCGTTCCATGGTGCGACCTCACCTTGAATATTGTGTGCAATTCTGGTCGCCATATCTTAAAAAGGAATTAGAAAAGGTATAGAGAAGAGCCACCAAAACGGTAAAGGGAATGGAAGGATACCCCTATGAGGAAAAGCTTAAAAGAATTAGGGCTCTTCAACTTGGAAAACAGACGGCTGAGGGGAGATATGATAGAGGTCTAATAAATTAATGAATGAAGTGGAACAGTAATCGTAGGTCGATTGTTTATGCCATCAAAATGTAGAAAGACATGGGGACATGCAATGAAGCTACAATGTAACCCATTTAAGACTAATAAGAGAAAATATTTTTTCACTTAACATGTAATCAAACTCTGGAATTCGTTACTGGAGAATGTGGTAAAAGCTTTTAGTGTAGCTGGGTTTAAAAAAGGTTTGGACAAGTTCCTGGAGGAAAGGTCCATAAGCTATTATTAAAGAGGACCTGGGAAATCCACAGCTTGCTCTGGGACAAGCATTATGGAACCTGTGTGCCTTTTTGAGAACCTGCCAAGTACTTGTGACCTGGATTGGCCACTGTTGGAAACAGGATACTGGGCTTGATGGACCTTGGTCTGACCCAGTGTGACATATCTTATGTTCTTATGTGGTATAGTGTGGATGTGCAAGCGATACATTACTTGCAAGGTAGCTGAGCTGTTTCCATTCAGATTGCAATGTGATGAATAATGAATAGACACTTGATGAAATGGCTATGATTATTTTCTTAATTTCCATACTGTCAAACAATTTGCATTCACTTCTGAATAGAATGAGAGAGCAATTTGTTTGAAAGCATTGTAACTAGCATTAATATTCCAGGTCATCCATCTTGATTTCAGGCAACTACATCCAAGGCCAGCTCAAAAATGTAAATAATGTGCAGTAATGAACAAAAAAAAATTTCAAATCTGGCACATCGAATTTAATATACATTTTTGAAGCTACAGCATCAACTAGAGCTGAATTGTTGGCTTCTAATGTCTCTAAACATCATGTAATCCAAAATGTTTTATTGGCTACGCGAGCTTAAAACTGATTCTCATTCCTACAATTGTGAAAGCATTCTGAGAAGTATCATAGCAACATAGTAAATCATGCCAGATAAAGACCAGCGCACCCCATCCAGTCTGCCCAGTAAGGGTAACCTGCCACTCTGTGCTGTTACTTTGAGTTGTAACTGCTGCTCCGAGCAGGTTACTCTTACTCTATGCCTTTATTGAAGTCATGTAAATTTTGCTTTGAGCCAGAATGTTCCTTGGGCTCTGTAGGGATCCTTCGTGGCTGTCCCATGCCTTTTTTGAATTCGGAAAGAGGCCGATTCAGACAGGGGCATGTCCAGGCAATCGAGATGCCCAAAAAATGTACAAGGCCGATTTGTACCTTATTCTGCAACCACATATATGTTCCCGCAGTTGCGGAATCAGGGCACTTAGATGGCCCAGCATGCCCCCTATTATGAAGCTGGAGACGTCCGTGCGCTGCCCGGCCAGCCCTCTCAGCACTGATGCTCGTGTTCTGGTGCTGTGACGTCCCATCTCTGTGGCACTGGCATGTCAAGTAGGAGCCTCTGTTGTCTTGTGCGAAGTGCGGCCCCGTTTCTCTGCTGTCTGACCATCGTGGGGGACTCCCATGACTGGGATCAAGTGGTAGGTGGCCTGCTGCTGTGGTGCGAGTGGGTAGGGAGGCTGCAGCCCACAATCAGAGGGGTGTCTGGCACTTATTCCACCTTTGAGGTGGAATAAGCCGGGCGTACAAGTAAATGACTGTGGACATACAGAGGCCCAACCTGAATGGCCTCTATACGTCCAGGTGCTTCAGCCCGCCCCACTCTGCCCCCATCCAGCACGCCCTGCACAAACCCTTTCTACGTGCAGGAAGCGCAGGGACAGGAATAGCGTGCTGAGCCTAAATTTATATCCCGCTTTTCACCACTTTGACCCGGTGAAAAGCGGGATATAAATACAGTTAAATAAATAAATAAATGGGGGTTGGACGTTTAACCCTGCTATTCGAAGTGCAGAATTGATCCCTAAGTGATGCCATCCATCGGAAAGGCATTCCAGGCATCCACCATCCTCTCTGTGAAATGGTTCTTCCTGATGATGCTTTTAAGTTTACCTCTTGGCAGCTTTAATATCCTCTAGATTTATAGCTTTGTGTCTTTGAAAAGGGTTTGTTTGTTCATTAATACCTTTCAAGTATTTAAATGTCTGTATCATATCTCCTTGTTCCTCCTTTTCTCTAGGGAGGAAGCCATTACTATCTTTCATGCTATAAAACATGTTCATGGTCAATGAGAAGCCAATGACATGAACAAACATCAATAAAACATAGTTTTGGAAACAATTTTTCAAATGTAAATCCGCTTTAGGTACATAAAAGCCCTCTTACAAAGTTAGAGCATGGGATGTGCGCATAAAAGTACATATGGTGATAAGAAGCGCGCACTTTTACCTGTATGTAGGTGTGTTCAGGGGTGTAATTTGGGTGGAGCATGGAGAGAGCCATACAATATGTTCATAGGCTATAAATTACAATCAGTTCCAAAAGCTAATTTATCAACAAATTTGTAAACCAAAAAAAATCCAAATTACGTCTATGGTGGACCATCATATACCTGGAGATAGACTGTAGATCAAAAGATCAACAAACTCCATCCAATATAATCAGAGGGCCAAAACATATTTATGCCAATGTCTTCTGATATGAATATGCAGTTGCTTATATATTTTGCATTATTGGATATACCGCTCTAAAATAACCCCATCTGAGTGGTCTAGCAGTCCAAAACATAATCAGTCAATCAGAACATACAACAGGACTATGCAAGACCAGGGCAACATAGACAGCAAGGGCTGAATAGCACAACAACATGTTTCTAAGGCATAGCAAATATTGGACACAATAAGGAAAGAAGGGGAAGCCCAAACATGACTAAAAAATTATCAGTCCATCCGTAAACCACCGCATGCTTCAGCTGCGCAACTTTACACCTGATCTCGAGCAAGTATAAACAGACATGAGTGCACTTTAGCCACGATTCTAACAGGTTTTCTGAAGCAATTTTCTAAAAACACATAGGCACCTATAAAATAGCCTCAAAATAGGGGCCAGCATGAACTCCCAGTCTAAGCAACCTGTTATAAAATTACCTTCATAATGCCCATTTGCACTTTGCAATCACATGACTGGTCCATTAGGGAATTATCATTCTATGGAGTGCATTCTGGAAACATACCCCACCCATGTTTAGGACTCAGCTATGTTAGGATTTGTTTTACAATCCACAATGGGGGAAAACTTCTGACAGCTCACGCAGCTGCAAATCTGTGGGTACTTTGTACTTGTGCAACTTATAAATAATTTCCAAGGGCAACAATCTACTGGAAAACAACATGCATGAATTTCCAAATGCAAGCCATTCACATTGCTCTCTCTCTTATCCAGGAAACTCTTCCCCCTCAATCTGGCTAAAAGTATGCTTGCTGAAGAAGCTGATATGCACTTTTATCTGAACAGAGGAGGGCAGTTTTCAGAACAACAATTTACCCTGAGAAATGACTGTCTTACCCAGATAACTGGCTTTGAAAATTATGCTGCGTCTGAAAATTTATAGCTGAAGTTAATAAAATGCCTCTCTCAATTTACTGATATGGTAAATTGCGCCATTGCCCCATCACCAAATCTTTGGGTTAATGAAACTATAAAATCTCTTTCCCAATTTAGTAACACACATTTAAGTAGGATACTGGAGGCAAGGTTTAAATCTTTCTTAGACTGTTAGCCCCGTACTCAATGTCCAGCGTCCGTAAGTCTGAAGCGCTGAGACTATGATCTGGGGATATAAGGGGGAGGGTGGTCTCCTCCTTCCTTATCACTTTCTCACAGCTTTTGTCAAAGATGTCTTTTTTGTATTTGGGCTCAATTTCAGGAATTCTTGGGGGCTGCATGACTTTCCTTTTCTGTTCCTACAACTGTGGTCATTTATTATGTCACAAGAAACGGACACCCAGATATCCAGATCCTGACCGCAATGGAAAAGGTGATCTTTAAGTGCCATAGATCAAGAAGACTGACTGATTATATCATATAGAGCTATTATCAAACCAGATCTTACCCTCCCTCCATACTCTAGCACCTCCCCCTCGCTTCCTCCCATAGTCCAACATCTCCCTCCACCACAAAGTGTACAACATCCCCTCTTCCTTTCCCTTTCACCCACGTGCACTCTTCCCTTCCTCTTTCCCATCCCAAGCTTCCATCACGTCCTCTTTCCTTCCCTTGTCCCTCACCGTGAGGGGCAGCACTGCGATCCCTCCACATACGTCAAAGCAGTGGCAGAGTAAACCTTGTCTTGAAGGACTAGAAAGGGGGGCTGTTACTTCTGGAGAGAAATCTGAAATTGTGAGTATATACTTCTGGGAATTTTTCTGAAAGGAATTTTTTTTCTTTTAAAGCTAATTAATCTGTGAACCCACTATTTTTTGTTAAATCAGTCAGGGCCTAGTAGCAACAGTTTAAGATTCAATTTAAAACACAGAAGAGAACTTTCTGGTTACCTTTCATACCCAGTAGGGAGCTGTAGTTTAAATTTCATAGTCACTCAGGGCCTAGCATCAGCAAAGTACTTTTAGTTTCAAATTAAAACACAGAAGAGAGCTTTCTGGTTAAATTTAGAATCCAGCAGAGAGCTTGTAGTTTAAATTTCATAATAGGTTAGAGCCTAGCAGCAGCAAAGAGCTATAATTTAAATCAAATCAGAATATAGCTTAGCCCAAAAGGCAAAACAAGGTCAATTCTCCTTGAGCAGCATATCAAGTCTTCTAGAGACCTTTACAAAGAGGCCTTCTACCTAGTGGGCAAGCGACCTGTGAAGCTTTTTCAATAGGTGTTAACACCAGCTGGCAGTTCAAAAGGCCATTTTGAAAGACTCCTTCTATCCAAGCAAGGACTGTTAATTACCCAGGAAGTAGGTCACTGCTTACATCAGCAGCACAAGCATAAATAGCTCAACCAGAGCTCTGTGACCCTCAGTCTTGAAGGACTAGAAAGGGGGGCTGTTACTTCTGGAGAGAAATCTGAAATTGTGAGTATATACTTCTGGGAATTTTTCTGAAAGGAATTTTTTTTCTTTTAAAGCTAATTAATCTGTGAACCCACTATTTTTTGTTAAATCAGTCAGGGCCTAGTAGCAACAGTTTAAGATTCAATTTAAAAACACAGAAGAGAACTTTCTGGTTACCTTTCATACCCAGTAGGGAGCTGTAGTTTAAATTTCATAGTCACTCAGGGCCTAGCATCAGCAAAGTACTTTTAGTTTCAAATTAAAACACAGAAGAGAGCTTTCTGGTTAAATTTAGAATCCAGCAGAGAGCTTGTAGTTTAAATTTCATAATAGGTTAGAGCCTAGCAGCAGCAAAGAGCTATAATTTAAATCAAATCAGAATATAGCTTAGCCCAAAAGGCAAAACAAGGTCAATTCTCCTTGAGCAGCATATAAAGTCTTCTAGAGACCTTTACAAAGAGGCCTTCTACCTAGTGGGCAAGCGACCTGTGAAGCTTTTTCAATAGGTGTTAACACCAGCTGGCAGTTCAAAAGGCCATTTTGAAAGACTCCTTCTATCCAAGCAAGGACTGTTAATTACCCAGGAAGTAGGTCACTGCTTACATCAGCAGCACAAGCATAAATAGCTCAACCAGAGCTCTGTGACCCTCAGTCTTGAAGGACTAGAAAGGGGGGCTGTTACTTCTGGAGAGAAATCTGAAATTGTGAGTATATACTTCTGGGAATTTTTCTGAAAGGAATTTTTTTTCTTTTAAAGCTAATTAATCTGTGAACCCACTATTTTTTGTTAAATCAGTCAGGGCCTAGTAGCAACAGTTTAAGATTCAATTTAAAACACAGAAGAGAACTTTCTGGTTACCTTTCATACCCAGTAGGGAGCTGTAGTTTAAATGTCATAGTCACTCAGGGCCTAGCATCAGCAAAGTACTTTTAGTTTCAAATTAAAACACAGAAGAGAGCTTTCTGGTTAAATTTAGAATCCAGCAGAGAGCTTGTAGTTTAAATTTCATAATAGGTTAGAGCCTAGCAGCAGCAAAGAGCTATAATTTAAATCAAATCAGAATATAGCTTACCTCAGCAGCACAGGACAGGGTACTGTGTAGCAGCCCTTTTTTAATAAGTGTTATATCCCTCCCTCTCTCCCCACACCCACCCTCCCCTGGGATAATCACAGCTTTATAGGTACTTTCACAACTTAAAAGACAGGAGGTGCTCTCAGGTGAACCTCATTACCCAAATCAGTCATACACTAAGGACCTGAGATTAATTAAGCTTCAGGTGAACAAGGTATATTAAACTTCTTAGGTACAGTTTTAGTGGTATAAATATCCATAGCACCCTTTAGTACATAAAGAACTTAAAGATCTAAACACAAACTTAAAACTAAGATGCAGACAGCAGTCCAGCAGCGGGATGTGGGCTTTCCAGTCTTTTGCATTGAGTGTCACATGTATGATTTTCTCCCAGCTGGTGAGAGGTCTTACGTGTGCACTAGGTGCAAGGAGCTCTCTGCTCTCAGGGAACGAGTCCGTTCTCTAGAGGCTAGAGTAACAGACTTGGAAAACATAAGACAGACAGAGAGGTACATAGACGAGACCTACAGGGATATAGTCCTGAAGTCCCACCTCCAGTCTGGCAGCATCCCTGTTGCCATGGAGGAGAGAGGTAACGTGACAGGAGAGCATCACCCTGGTGTGGCAGGAAGTGATCCTGTAACTAGGACCTGTCCTCCAGGTGATGTAAACCCTTCTCGCACCAAGGAGGTTTCTCCAGGGCCAAGTGCCCATGAGGGAAGGGTTAGGACAGCAGTTATAGTTGGTGATTCGATCATTAGGCATGTAGATAGCTGGGTGGCTGGTGGACGTGAGGATCGCCTGGTAACATGCCTGCCTGGTGCAAAAGTAGCGGACCTCACACGCCACCTAGATAAGGTCTTAGATAGTGCTGGGGAGGAGTCTGCTGTCTTGGTACATGTCGGTACCAATGACATAGGAAAATGTGGTAGGGAGGTTCTGGAAGCTAAATTTAGGCTTTTAGGTAGGAAGTTGAAATCCAGAACTTCCAGGGTAGCGTTCTCCGAAATGCTTCCCGTTCCACGCGCAGGACCAAAAAGGCAGGCAGAGCTCCGGAGTCTCAATGCGTGGATGAGACAATGGTGCAGAGATGAGGGGTTCGGATTTGTTAGGAACTGGGGAACATTCTGGGGAAAGGAGGGGCTCTTCTGAAGGGATGGGCTTCACCTTAACCGGGATGGAACCAGGCTGCTGGCATTAACCTTTAAAAAGGAGATAGAGCTGCTTTTAAACTAGATAATAGGGGAAAGCCGACAGTCGCCCAAGAGCGCATGGCTCGGAAGAATGTATCCTTGAAGGATACTACAAAAAGCAGAGAGGTTCCAAAAAAGAGTAAAGTAGCCCAAATGCCCTCGAGTATGGAGCAGACAGAGCTTTAAGATCCCAAATTACCCATGTCTACCAATAGTCAAATTAATATGAATAAAATACAGTCTCTAAAATGCTTGTATGCAAATGCTAGAAGTCTACAAAACAAGATGGGAGAGTTAGAATATATAGCACTAAACGAGAGGTTTGATATGATTGGAATATCAGAGACATGGTGGAAGGAGGACAACCAGTGGGACACTGTGATACCTGGGTACAAACTATATCGTAATGATAGAGCTGATCAAATTGGTGGAGGCGTTGCGCTCTATGTTAGAGAGGGCATTGAGTCAGAAAGTATTAAAGTTTTGCAAGAAACAAAATTTGCTGTAGAATCTCTATGGATTGAAATTCCATGTAAAAAAGGGGAAGGCGATGGCAGTGGGGATGTACTATCGTCCGCCTGGCCAGAATGAACAAATGGATGATGAAATGATCAAAGAAATCAAGGAAGCTAGCAAAAGTTACAGTGCAGTAATAATAATGGGTGATTTCAATTATCCCGGCATCGACTGGGTCAGTGTCACAACAGGACATGCTAGGGAGATAAAGTTCCTAGATGAAATAAATGACTGCTTCTTGGAGCAGCTGGTTCATGAACCGACCAGAGGGGAAGCAATATTAGACCTAGTCCTTAGTGGAACACCAGATGTAGTGCAAGAGATAAGGGTGTTGGGGCCACTTGGCAATAGTGATCATAGCATGATCACCTTTGATTTAATTAGTAGAGGAGGGATAGTAAGGAAATCCACAGTACTACCCTTTAACTTTCGAAAGGGAGACTATGATAAAATGAGGAAAACAGTTAAGAAAAAACTAAAAGGAGCAGTTGCAAAGGTTAAAGACGTACATCAAGCTTGGGTGTTTGTTGAAAAATACTATCTTGGAAGCCCAGACCAGCTGTATTCCATGCTTTAAGAAAAGTGGAAGGAAGTCCAAAAAACTGCCAGCATGGTTTAAAGGTGAGGTCAGAGAGGCTGTTGTTGCCAAAAAAGCATCTTTCAGGAAATGGAAAAAAAGAGCCAAACGTTGAAACCTGGAAACAGCACAAGCACTGGCAAGTCAAATGCAAGGCATTGATAAGGCAGGCAAAGAGAGAATTTGAGAAGAAGCTTGCTGCGGAAGCAAAAACGTGAAATAAAGACCTTTTCAAGTACATTCGTAGCAAAAAACCTGTGAGAGAGTCAGTTGGTCCATTAGATGATAAAGGGGTTAAAGGAGCACTAAGAGGCGACAAGGCGATAGCGGAGAGACTGAATGAATTCTTTGCTTCGGTCTTTACTGAGGAAGATGTAGGGATGTTACCCATGACTGAAGTGGTATTTAAAGGTGTGGAAGAATTGAAGGAAATATCGATACATCGGGAAGATGTCTTACAACTATTAGATAAACTGAAGAGTAGCAAATCACCTGGGCCGGATGGTATACATCCAAGGGTGTTGAAAGAACTGAAATTTGAGATTGCAGACCTGCTATCAGTAATCTGTGAACTATCATTAAAATCATCTCTAATACCTGAGGATTGGAGGATCGCCAATGTAACACCAATTTTTAAAAAGGGTTCGAGGGGTGATCCGGGAAACTACAGACCAGTGAGCCTGACATCAGTACCGGGGAAAAAAAATGGTAGAAACCATCTTAAAGAATAAAATTACTCAGCATGTAGATAGTCACGACCTAATGGGAGACAGCCAACATGGCTTTAGACAAGGAAGATCTTGTCTTACTAATCTGTTATGGTTTTTTTTGAAGGAGTGAATAAACAGGTGGACAAAGGTGAGTCGGTTGATATTGTGTATCTGGACTTTCAGAAAGCCTTTGACAAGGTCCCTCATGAGAGACTTTTGGCAAAACTAAAGAGTCATGGGATAGGAGGCAGTGTACTATTGTGGATCAGGAACTGGTTAAAAGATAGAAAGCAGAGGGTAGGGCTAAATGGCCAATTTTCCCAATGGAGAAAGGTGAATAGTGGGGTACCCCAGGGATCTGTGCTGGGTCCGCTGCTTTTTGACATATTCATAAATGACCTGGAAAGTGGAATAACGAGTGAGGTTATCAAATTTGCAGATGACACAAAACTATTTAAAGTTGTTAAAACCCAGGAGGATTGTGGAAAATTGCAAGAGGATCTTGATAAATTGGAAGACTGGGCATCAAAATGGCAGATGAAATTTAATGTGGACAAGTGCAAGGTTATGCACCTAGGGAAGACAAACCCAAACTATGGTTACACGATGCAAGGTTCCACATTAGAAACCACCACCCAGGAAAAAGATTTAGGCGTCATTGTGGATACCATGTTAAAACCCTCGGCCCAGTGTGGTGCAGCGGCGGCCAAGAGAGCAAATAGAATGCTAGGTATGATAAGGAAAGGAATGGAAAATAAAACAAAAGATATTATAATGCCTCTATATCGTTCCATGGTGAGACCGCACCTTGAATATTGTGTGCAATTCTGGTCGCCGTATCTTAAAAAGGATATAGCGATTTTAGAAAAGGTTCAGAGAAGAGCCACCAAAATGGTAAAGGGGATGGAAGGATACTCCTATGAAGAAAGGCTAAAAAGGTTGGGGCTCTTTAACCTGGAAAAGAGACGGCTGAGGGGAGATATGATAGAAGTCTATAAATTAATGAACGGAGTGAAACGGGTAAACATAGATCGATTGTTTACCTTATCAGAATATAGAAAGACTAGGGGACATGCAATGAAGCTACAGGGTAAACTATTTAAGACTAATAAAAGAAAATATTTTTTCACTCAACGTGTAATCAAACTCTGGAATTTGTTACTGGAGGATGTAGTAAAGGCTGTTAGTGTAGCTGGGTTTAAAAAAGGTTTGGACAAGTTCCTGGAGGAAAGGTCCATAAACCATTATTAAGAAGGGACCCAGGATATCAATGCTTGAACCAATACAAGCATTGTGGAACCTGTATCCCTTGGGGAAACTGCTAGGTACTTATGACCTAGATTGGCCACTGTTGGAAACAGAATACTGGGCTTGATGGACCTTGGTCTGACCCAGTATGGCATATCTTATGTTCTTATGTTCTAAACTGCTTTGGTGCTACGGCGGGCCTTGAAGCCCCCAAACGCACACGGGCACTCACAGCCTGCTTCTCTTGCCTCATCCAACAGGAAGTTTGCATTAGAGGGGGCAGGAGTAGCTGGCCATGGGTGTGCACATGCTTATGGGTACCTCAAAGCTCACTGTGATGCTGACAGCAGCTTGGTCTGTCACTGCTTTGACGTGTGTGGAGGAGCACGGTTTCACCCTGGGGTCTACTGCCCAAGACAGATGCCTAGTCCACCTAGTGGATGGGCCAGCCCTAATTATTAAAGATAGTATAAGACCAAAAATCCCTGAGAGATGACAACAAAATGTTTATCTGCCATTCTGCTATAAAGGAGCCCAGCTACTGCCAGTTTAACAAAGGTCCATTTTACTCTGTCAAGCAATAAAATACTGTAATGTACTGTCATCTTTATTTCCATTAGTCCATAGCAAATTTTAGCTATTCTCATGTTCAACAAACTGCTTGAAATAACAAACTTTAATCATCCAACATTTTAATACGAATGGAGAGTTGAATTGTGCAACGGCATTAATCCAAGAGCGCAGTTTAACAAGGGCGCCATCTGACACTGTGTCGTGTATCGAACCAATCCAACAACTCCTTGCTTCTGCATCAGGGAAAAAACAATTTAGGATTCATATCAAACAAAAAATATTAAATACTCATCTTTTATGCAGCTGCGTCCTCCAGGTACGTACTCAACAATTTTCAGGCATTCTAAAAGCGTTTCTTCAACATGGCTGCGGCATCTATTTTCTAATTTATGCATGTAACGGCATCCAGGATGTGCATCGTCCCCCCCCCCCCCCCCCGCATGGCGCAATGCAGTGTGGTGCGCCCTACCCCCCCCCCCACCCCCCCACTGCTGGGCCTACATGGCAGGGAAATAGCATGGCAAACTTACCTTAAAGCCAGGTGGCTTCAGCCCAGGATAGAAGAGCCGCTGGGCATGGAGCAGAGGCAGCATGGCAAGTCGCCCAACTTTAAGGTAAGTTTGCCACACTGCCTCTGCCATGTGGGCCCGGTGAGGGTGCATCCCCCTCCTGGCCAGCACCCAGAGAATGCCACTGTCTCTACCCACACTCTGCCCCTATACACACCTACAATAAAAGTATATAAGACTAATTTGATGCATGTACTTTCAGAATAGCAACTGCATCAGATGCATGCATATATGACTAACATGCTTAGATTTATATCCATAAGTGCATGCATTACTAGGTTTAATTTATAAAAGTGCTTCCTAGTGGGCTAGATTTGCTAAAGTGTGCTTCAGTGTTAGCATGAGCTAACACCATTAAAGCCCACCAGGGTCAGGTCAGCCCATCCACTAGGTGAACTCGGCAATGCACCTAGGGCAGTAGGCCCTGGTGGGTGGCATCAGACCCCCTCCCTCCAGCAAAGTCATAGGTCATCGCTGCCCAGCCTGCCATGCCACCCTCCTCCTGGAATCCATCTTCTTACCTAAGGCAGGAGGGGGGTGGCAAGGTGATGCCGCTGCTGCATTGGGCTTTAAAGTGCCCATGCTAGCAGGCTCACGGCCTGCCACTCCTGCCCCCCTCTGATGTAACTTCCTGTTGGAGGAGGCAGGAGCGGCAGAAAGTTGCATCAAAGGGGTGAGCATGCTAGCGCAAGCACTTTAAAGCCTGATGCATTGCCGTACCATCCCCCTCCTCAAAGTGAGAAGATAGATGCTGGGGGGGGGGCATCATGGTGGGCAAGGCGGCACCACAATCTTCAGGGAGCAGCATGGAGGGTATCCTAGAGCGGAAAAAAACCCTCGGGCTGGTCCCGATACCCACTATTAGTAAATAGGTTAATTTACATAAAATGGGACCTACATGTATAGATATAAGTGCAAGTTAATGGAATAATATAATACATCTAGCTTGTGCCCGAGGGGGTGGAAGTGGCAACTAATAAAAGAATGAAACCGTGGTGCAGCACAGGACCCCTAAGTTAAGTGCTGCGGCATGGTTTGTTGCCGTTGTGGGCACTGCAGGACGTGGAGAGGGGCGGACTGGCACCCCCAAAGGGTCGGTGGTCTAGATGATCGCCTAGTTCTCCTAATGGTAACAGCAGCCCTGGATTCACTGCTGATATATGATTTTATATGTGTATCAGTCATCTTATTTTAATGACGACTCTTTCCACATGTAAAACCTGGTTTTACACAAGCAAAGCCCTTCTAACATCACCTCTTCTGTTCACATATGATGTATTGTGACAAGGAGAAGGGGCAGAAAGCTTTGTGTTCTGAGGAGGAAAGCATTTGATAGTATTTCATGCCACTAGTCAGATTCTCTTTGATGAATGGTCCATGTTATCCCCCTCAATATTCTGAAGTCTGACATGGTTTTGTCTAAGAATTGTTAAGGAAATGGTACACTAAGATTACAACGGTGTTATTTGTGTTTATTGTTGAGATTAGCAACAATTTAAACACAGTAACTAGTAAAACTGTGGAGCATTATGGGACAATGTTTCAATCAAAGACACCGCTTAGATCCAAATCATTATTTTCGGTGACCAGAGGATGAGTTGAGAATCTTTCTTGTATGGTCTGAACATATGAGTCACATTCGTATTCTTCTCGCCCCACAGAAAAGAGCTGTAAGTCGGTACCTCTTACCCTGACAAATGATGTCTGGATGTTCTGAAAGTGCTAAACTGTTATTCCACGTTCAAGCTTGATCTCTCTATTCTAATGTACCTACTATATCACGTTTTTAGCAAGAGAATGAAACAGAACGTATTATCAAAGAGGCAAGAAATTTCTGTCACACCAGGTCTATGATGTTGTCCTTGGTTCAGTGAGCTTAGGCTAACCTTTGATGCCTGTAGGTTTGTAGTGCAGCTGTACCATATGGAGGTTAGTTCACTGGCAGGTACATCAGATGTGTCAAAGGGTTTCTTTCGTGCCATGTCTATGAAGAAGATGTTCAACATATCTCGTCAAATGCAGGCAACATGGTCAAACTAATTTTCTCACATCACACACCAGAAGATCATCTAAACAAAAACAGTCATCATTGAATCAAAATCACTGTTTTCCACATGAGGCGTAATAATTTCTATTCACCAAAGTCAGCAAATGAGATTTGCTGAAAATTTCTTCCAAATCCTGAATTTGGAGTGAATGACGACGGATATTGCAGAACTCTTGGGTGCTGTCCTTATAAAGATGTTTCTCAAGCATAATTAGCCGCAGGAATATTCTAATTTAATTTTGTGAATGATCAAGATTTGAAAACTCAGAAGTGTTGGCCCATCTCAGTGTTAGATAGAAGTAAGACTCTCAGAAAGATACAGAAATAGTACAAATTGTATTGGGCACCACTGGCTCCATTTAAAAAGAACTTCCAAGCAGGACCTTGAAGGGTTGCCTGTGAATATTACACCCTATGAACTCCAGCAGGAATCTCTCTGTCATAATATTAAGAAGAGCACTAGCAGTAAAACTGAGAGACTGAGATCTTATCCAGCATACCCTGGCGTAGGGGGGAGACTCATTCTTATGACGATATGTGCAAAACTAATCCATCTGAGAATACGATCCCGGAGAAGAACTCTATTGCAACTCAAGGCTGCAAAAGAAACTTGTTTGAAGCTTGCAATTTTCATCAGCATTATACGTAGAGGAGAATTTAAATATCCTGCTCTATGCAAATGCTATGCAATCAGCAGGGAGGCTGCTCAAGTCTCTCGGCCCTTTTATTTAACATCTTTCTCCAGCCACTATACAAGATTTTCAAGGAGCACAAAATTCAGTACCAGATATATGTGGATGATATTATGTTCTTTAGCTCCTTCAATACCTCGACTCCGGACTTCTCCAGAATAGACAAATGCTTCGCAGACATAAGGCAGTGGCTCAGCCTAAATAATCTTTTCATCAGTCAAGAAAAGACCGAGGCCCTCCACATTTTCTCCAATACATCCATCTCCCCCACCGCAATCACTGATGCTGGCTGACTGCACCATACAAGTGAAACCTGAAGTCAATTATTTAGATTTAATGATAGACCAGAAACTAAATTTCCAAACTCACATAAAAAGAACAACCAGTTGTGTGTACCACAAACTAAGAACACTAAAGAACCTTCACCCTCTACTCTCACCAGATCTATTCTGGACCGTATGCCAGGCCATAATTACACCCATTCTAGATTACTGCAACATCATTTTCCATAGTCTCCTCAAGCACGCTCTACACGCTCTACAAATGGCACAGAACACTGCAGCATGAATCATCCACAGAGCTACTCGAGTGACATACATCACTTCAATACTAATACACCTCCACTGGCTTCCTATCCCAGCAAGAATAAGATATAAAGCACTCACCACAATATTCAAAGTTATACACAATGCATCAGCTTCCTGCCTTCAGCCTCTACTATTAAAGCCCAAGGATGACAGGCTACAAAGACAAAAGTCACTCAACCTAGCCTCCATCCCATTTCAAAGGCTAAGGGCCCGATTCTGTAAGGCGACTAGCAGGGCTGTATGTCTCAGTGGGAGTGCAGCCCCACTAACTGTCCTGCCCAAATTCAGCCATACATCCACCCACACAGCCAGAGCCACAGTGCGTGCGGAGCCGGGAGGGGGGTGGAGAGTAGGCGACATGGGGGTGGGCCGAGATGGCAGGATGTATAGGGCCGATTCAGGTCATGCCCTTGTATGTCCTGCAGGTGGAGGACAGAAGTCCTGTTTATTCCACTGCAGAGGTGGAATAAGCAGTGGAAATGTCAGAGAATGGGCCTGGGAATCATCCTCAAGGCCGGAATCGGAGGCAGGTAGGTCCCTGTCACCCGATCCGGGCCCTGGCTGCCCCGCCGAGGGTCGGGCAACAGGGAAACGGGGGTTGGTGCTGTGGCGGCCAAGAAGGCATACAGGGATGCAGAGGCAAACCAGCCCGTCCCAGGGCCCGATCCTGCACCCACAGCAAAGTCTGGTCCCACAGTGCAGAATCGGGTCCTAACAGGCCCATCCTGCTCGGGGGCGTCCAGACGGCCCGGATATGCTCCTTCTGGGATCGGGCTGTACATGTAAACCACAAGTAAGCATGTATTCTCTCTTTGCCCCTACAATTTGGAACTCATTACCGCCTGATCTGAAAGGGTGCACGGACCAAAAGGACTTTCTGAAGAGACTGAAAACATTTCTGTTCCAAGAGTTCTTTAACCCTTCCACACCTTGAGAATTCATTCAGTGATCTAGAACAAACATCCACTCAAACTCTCAGGGTGTCCTCAATGTATAAAGCTACTGACGTCAGTAAGAACATTCCTTTGTATATAGTTACTATGGCCTTGTAATTCTGACTAAGTATTGTTACCATGTTAATACTAATACGTTCTATTTCACTGTACAACTGCTTGCGTCTTCATACACAGTTCAGTTCCTTGGTTATAAGTAATACACTTTGAAGGTGGTATAAAAATAAATTTAAAATAAAAATAGATTCCAGGAGCAGGGCCCCTGAAATGCATAAGTTATACATCTAGACGCCAATTTTCAGCACCTATATGCCTAGACTATATGTTTGGTTTAGGTGCTACAGAACTAGGAACTTGAATATCCTGGAAGGTCTAGTCTAACATATAGTCTAATCATGTGAAGGCACATTCCAATGTGTCTGTCCAGGCCCCTGTGCGTCAGATCAGAATCGGGATGCCCAGAGGTAGACCCGATTCTGATCCCGCAGGGGTTAGATGTGTCCATGGGATCAGAATTAGGTCTAGGCCCTGAATGTGCATGCCAGGCCTGATTTCAATCAGCCTGTTTGCACAGCCACTTGGCCCAGCTACCTCAGTCAGGATCCTGAATGGAGTCACAGTGCCATGGCATCCTGTCGCCATGGCACTTTGGCTCCATTCAGGAGCTGTGAATGCCAATCGCCACCAATTTTCTTCATTCTGTGTGGTCAGACCCTCGATCCAGCCTCCCATGGCCAGGATCCGACTGCAGGGAACTTCCTGCACCCCCCTACCTCTTTTACCGGGCCCGACAGCTTGATCCCCCAACATCCAGGGGGACTTCGAAAATGAGCTTAGCTCAATATCTGCCCCATAGGCATCTATTTTCGATGCCCAGATTTTTAAACTAGGCACACACTTTTGTACACATCTGGGCACCTATATTCAGCAGCACTATGCAAACACTTAGCACCACTGAATATCAGCATAAATTGAAATGTCTTGTTAGATATTTCAGTTTATGCCCCGACATCTTATTGAAAATTGTCTCCAACGTGCTTATGCAGTACACAGTTGTCTTAATTTAATTTTATTCTCTAACACTTGTAAAATATTTTATGATACCAAAATTACTGCAGGCCTTTTTGGGTATTGTAATCCACTAATGCAAAAAACAAAGATTATATTGATCATTGCATGTCATACGCGTAGGTGGGCTACTTTATAAAGAGAGGCGTGTGTGCGCTTCACTTTATAAAATAGCTGTGTATTTACATGCCATATGCAAGGAGCATCAGTTACACCTGCCCTCGAGCAGGTATAGCTGGTGGCACCTAGATCAGAGCAGGGACACATGTCCATCATAATATTCTAGAATGTATGGGCATCCCTCAAGCTACGCCTATGTTCTGCCCACACCAGCCCCCCCCCCTCCCCCATGCATACCCTAAGAACATGCATTTATAGAATCTCCCTGACCAAAGCATACACAGAAGTACCTGTGCACGCATGCAAGTCCGGGAAAATACGGACTTGGGCGCATAAGGGCTACAGATCTTTCCCTTTTTTTTTTCAAAGTGCCTTCAAGTCACTGCTGACTCCTGGCGACCCAGCAGCTCCTGGGTTTTCTTGGCAAGGTATGGCCAGAAGTAGATTGCCAGGCCTTTTCTTCCTGGGCAATGGAGGGTAAAGTGACTTACCTAAGGCCACAAAGAGTGCCAGTGGGAATCGAACCCAGATCTGTCACTTAGAACAGAGATACCAAGTTATCCAATTTTAGAAGTGAGATTTTAAACCAGTCCTTCAACTTTATTGGTTCTGAAATATCACGGCACTGATTCTACAGTCTTGCTGGAATCTAGGTCACTGTAACAAACACACCTTTAATATCCTTCCCACTACAGTACTGATGTGGTGCGCAGTGAGTGTCTGAGCACCTCCACAACTGACCAAACTCCTCAGGGTGTCCAGAGAGGCATAGGAACAACTTTTCAAAATGATTGGGGTCGTTACCCTCAATGTAAATTACCCCTCCCTGGGCACAATGAAGGAGTTTGTTCAATGCTGGGTTGCTCAAACACCTACTGCAACCCACAGACCCACACCTATGAAAGGAGGAGTTAATTTGAATTGAGTTTAGCACCCCCAATCACTCTAAAAAGTTGGCTTTGCATGGTTGGCTCATATAGAAAAATTAGAATTGTTGGAATGTATTGGCCCTGCATCAACCCTGAATGATAACTTCAGGTCTAGGATAGACTCGCATTTTTTCTTAGACTAGTCTTTGACATGCTGCAGAAAACCTAAGGCCTTTCCATGCAGAACTAAGTGTGATAGAACAAACTTGGGGAAATACTGCATTGAAGAATAAGCATGTTCAGAAATCCATTGCATTTTATGAATAGCTCTGCTGTTTTCTGGGAGCATTACTTGATGTCTTACCTGTCAAGCACTTGGAATCTTCTACGGCTTTCTGTTCAATGATCTAAATCTGCAATAAAGTTCTCAGATTCAGGATTAGAACAAGTCTCCGATTCTTAAATATGTTCACTTGTAGTCAGTATGAGTTTGGATTGATAAGTGGATCATTACACAGGAGTATAATTAAATTTCACTTGATTCCCACAAGCTTCATACAGAGTACAATAAATTCTTTTTTCATTTGATTTAAAAAACAAATTGCTGAGTAAATTTGATTTCCCAGCATCATCTAATTAAACCACCCCTATACTTAGACTTACTGACTTTTTAATTACTAACTAATCCCATCAGTATGATGAGTTTATTAAGATCAGACCACTTTGTTGAGGGATTGTGGTTATAACGTACTTCATAAGAAATGTAGTTCTTTGCTTACTTTTCCATATCAAATGGGTAAGAGAGAGAAAACCATCTCGCCGAGATCAAGGCAAGACAGCCATGGCTTGTAGAGAAAGTACTCATAATCCCTAATTTTCACTCTATTAGCTTCTATACGATAGAATCGCCTTTCATGCTTCAGAAAATAGGAAATAAAAGAGCACAATAATGTTATGCCTTTATAAATTCTCGCACTCGCTATAAACTCGTGAATGTTTTATTCATAGTGGTAGGAAGCTAAAACCTCAGAGGGGAGGAAGGGGATGGCAGGCACTGCAAGCCAACGAAAGGGAAGGAAAGGTTTCCTAGCTTCAGACACTTTGTTTTAAAGCGATGGGAGAACTACGGTTAAGTTCTCTTCTTTTTATCAATCCAGCAGACTCTGCCCTGACTTAGCATCCTATCAAACCCTCCAGAAAAGGTGGTGCCACCATCAGGTGAACTAGGCAGTTGCCTAGAGTGATGGCCCTGTGGGGGTGCCCGTGGCTACTGCTGCCGCCCCTCCGGGGCCTGCAGTAGCCGCAACAGACCCCGAGCAGCGACGCAGTGCTTACCTGGCACATGCTAGCACTGCATTGCAGTTTCCTTTGCTTTGTATCTTCTATTTCTGCTCCCCCTCCGGTCAGACATCTGCCCCATCAATCACTGTGATGTCAAAAATGAATAGCAGGAATGAGGATTTGAATCACTCCATGCTCAATGTCATTCAATTAATTTAAAGATACATGAACCAAAAATGCCCCAACACATCACATGTTGGGTGCCACAGGCTTAATTAAAAAGAATTTCCAAACATACCTTGATAAATCACCCATACATGTCACATCGTATGAACCCCGGAAGAGTTCTTAAGATGACGATCATTAATAGTAAATTTGAGAGGCTGAGATCATACTCCACATACCCTGGCTTAGGAGTGAGGGTCATTGCTATCATGGTATGCGTAAAACTAACCCATTTGGAGAAACTGCCCAGACAGAATGGAAAAAATGCCTTGATAAGCCAGGTCTAGAGTGTGCTCTGCCCTGCTGATACTCTCGGTTAGCTTCAAGACATAATTGTATTTGTCAAACTGTGAATGGGTAGTTAGAATTCACAGCTGAAATTTTAATCTGCCGTTCAAGTTCTGTTTTGCTGCCCTGTGCAAATGATTACTGTGCCTTCTCCCTCCCCCCATGAATTCAAATGGAACACCTCACTTTGGATTTGGGTTGAAATTACTAGACTGCGAGAATCTCAATGCTGTTAGCAGGAGTGGTGATGTTAGATGCCATCTTCTAGATTTCTGGTGGATGAATTAGAGACACGTGTTCCCCATAGCGTCAGTCATAGACAAGCAGTTCATTTGTGAATAGAGGTTGCCGGTGGATTGTCCCCATGGAAACTTGCAATAATCTATACTCAAACTATACCTAAGAGCACGTTCTTTACAATTTATTATCACTAACTATTTCAAATTCAATATAAAGGCCTCAGAATTGGCAGGTATGTCCTCATGCAAGTGAAATTCTAATCAGCCTACAAAATCCAGATGTCCAATATGTACATTCCATATAGGAGACATAGCCCAGTTAGAGGCTTTGAACTGAGTCCCAAGATATTTCACACAGATGAATTATTAATACTCGTACATTACTGGGCAGACTAGATGGACCATACTGGTCTTTATCTGCCATCATATACTATGGGGTCTATTTTGTCCCCCTTGCCGATCCCAACAAAGTCTCTCCACCACACGAACAAGGAGTTTGTACAATTAGGCTTAGAAGGGGACGGGAGGGGGTGGTGCAGAGGTGGAGTTAAGGCAGGCAGTGGGCGATCCGCGGCCCCGGACTTACAAGGTCATGTCTGAAATCGGCCCTGTATGTGCAGGCCAGCAGACTGGATGGGGGTCTTATTCCACCTCAGAGGTGGAATAAGACCCCCTAGATGTCGGGGGATGGGAGACCTGACCAGGAGCAAAAAGCTGAAGGGGAGCAGAAGATTCCCCAAAGCCCGATCCTGGCCATGGGAAGCCAGATCAGAAGTTGGGTTGTGGGGAAAGGCGAAAAGTAGTCGGCAGCCAGGGATTGTGGCTCCTGGGATGGAGCTACGGTGCCATGGTAACTGGACGCCATGGCAACGTGGCTCCATTCAGGAGCCTGACTGAGTTAGCCAGGCAGGGGCCTGTATATGCAAGCCAATGGGAATCGGGTCCCGGCCTGAACATACAGGCCTAGATGTGATTCTGATCCTACGGGGGTTATACATGCCCCGCGGGATCAGAATCAGGCCTATTTCTGTGTGTCCGGTTCTGACCGGACACACAAAGGCCAGGATGCACAGAATGGAATGTGCCTCCATGTTAAATAGTTTTCAATCTGTAGTGTTTCTGGCTTGACTGCCATTCTTAGAGGGTTTTCATTTTAAGCAAAGGTAATTTTGTGACTTTTATTACAAGTTCTCTGCTTGACAGTTCCTGGTTTATTTTTTGTACCTCTTTGCAGAAGGGCATTTTTTCTGTTCTAGGAAAGGCTTCTTTTTGCTGCAGGAAGTTTTTTTTCTTTCCTCTACTTTGTGGCTTTAGAAATTCAAAAGAAGCAAAAGTAGCCATACTCCTTCAAGGCTCTGCATCCTCCCTTCCCACCCCAGCTCTCAGCCACCTCCATGTTGAATCTTCCGATATAGACTGGATCCCCCAGTAAGGGCTGGATTAGATAAATTTGCTTCCCAAAAATAAAACTAAGTAGCTAAATAAATAGGCCAAATTTAGGTTCTCTGTGTAAATAGAACAATAAGGCATAGCAACATTTTTATTAGGTATTTTAGGAAATCCTACAAAGGGAACTAATTTTATTACATACCCCAGTTAAATAGTCTGAAGAGATAATCTAAACTACTGCAAGTAGAAAGGGACTCAAAGTGGGGGATGGGATCTCTCAGAAATATGGAGAGTGAGAATTTTGCTAACAGCTTAGAAAGATAAGTAGGAGAGAAGTCAAGGTCATATTTTTACTACGACTATTACTACTATTAAGCATTTATATAGTGCTACAAGACATACGCAGCGCTGTACAGATAGATATAAAAGACAGTCCCTGGCTCATCAGAGCTTACAATCTAATCAAGACAGACATTACAAGGTGAGAACAAGGGAACAAGTAGGGAAGATAAGGAGACAGAAGGAAAACAAGAGATCAGGATCAAAACAGCCTCAAGAGGTAAGCCTTCAGCATGGATTTGAAAAGGGAGAGAGACACAGCCTGACATACAGACTCAGGTAGTTTGTTCCAGGCATAAGGAGCAGCAAGATTAAAGGATTGAAGTTTGGAGTTAGCAGTGGAAAAAAGGGCATAGAGAGAAGCAAGCCAGTGGAAGATCGGAGTTCACGAGGAGGGATGTAGGGAGAGAGAAGAGAGGAAAGGTAGTGAGGAGCTGTAAAGTGAATGCACTTGTAGGTCAAAAGTAGAAGTTTGAATTATATATGGAAATGGAAGGGGAGCCAATGAAGTGACTTGAAAAGGGGGAAACAATCTTTACAAAGACAGCTAGGCAGGAGACAGATGTACTCAGGGAGACAGAATGTTTTTGCTTGCAGAATGCTTGTCCTGATTAAGTGTGAGCAATATGTTTGTGCTTGGCATGACCTGTAATATGTAGTGTTTAGCTTGATTTGTAATAAATAGAAAACAAAAAGTAGTGCAGAAGCATGACGTAGAGTGATAATATGAAATTGTACAATGTAACAGTTTTTTCCTAAAAAAGAAAGTGCTGTGACCTAGCTGAGGGAGGAATTACAGAAGCCTGCTCAGGTTTGCAGGCCTTTGAATTCTTCCACTTCAATCACTCTGGCAGTACTATGTTATTTATATAATTCTGTGCGTGTGTTTCCTTCTTTGCCCTGAAATCAGGGAACTGGAGTCAAAGAACCGAGGTGGGATTTTGCTATTTGTTGCCCCTGGTCAGCATTAGAGCATGCAAACACTGCAGACTCCAATAACATGTGAGCAAACAAGTAGGACTACACATAGGGAATCTGAACAGTAGTATTACTGTTCACATAAAAAAGGCTAGCTTTTACTGACAAGACAGTTGAGGACAGGGTAGGAACTTTAGTAGATCTTTTTTCTTATTTTTTTCACCAAGTACCAAACCTCCCGCAATTTAAGGCTGGGTGGGTAGCACTTTTTTGCCAAAGCTGTTACCCCCCCCCCCCCCATTACCACTTCTGCATCCATCCAGACAGACAGCCAGATCTAGTACATAGAACTAATCCAGTGTGAAAGATGCCTGCAGATTAAATCCTTTAGGAAACAAATGGAGGAACTGAGAGAGAAGGTGACAAGGCTAAGAAGCATCTGTGACAATGAAATGTATATTGATGAAATGCTTCCACAGGCATCTCAGATCGCCATCAATAGGAAGAAAATATGATACAAAAAGACGAGAGCTGGACACAGATTGCCAGAGCCTGCAGAACCGACACCTTGACTCCACCTTCTCTAGAACTGAAGAACGGGTACGCAGGCCTGGAAGTGGAAGAGACAACATCATCCCAGGAATAGGAGTCACCAGAGCTCAAATATCCTAAAGCTATAGGATTAGGAACCACTAGGAAGTGAAGGATAGTGGTAGGTGGTGACTCCATTCTGAAAGGCACAGAGGCATCCATCAGTAATTCAGATGGAAGCACTTAAAGAGTAGAGGTTTGAGAATGCAGGAGCCATGTGGGACAGTAAGGAGTGAAGAAAGCCAATAGGTACAATGGGAGACCTGTATAATATGCTTGATGTATAATCATAAGAACCTTGAAGTGAAATTGATAGAAGAGAGGCAACCAGTAACTCCAATAGAATAAGGGAGTGTCATGATCATATTTGGCAGCATTCGAAAGTAAACAAATAGATATGTTCTGAACCAGTTGTAATTTCTTCAGTTGAGATGTCCAAAGACCACAGTAGATGGCATTACAATAATCAAGTCATGACATAACCAATGCATGAAGCAAAGAATGAAGAGCTAAATTGTAGAGATATGGTTTAATAGAGCAGGTCCAACAAAGGGTGTAGAATGATGAGCAAACTGTAGCCGCAACCTGAAGTTCAAATGTAAGGTACGTGTCAAGAATAGCCCCCAGATGAATTAGCAATTGAACAAATGGAATTTGCTTTCCTGCAATGGAGGGGCTTATAGTTGGGGTGGAACAATTTACACTGACCCAAAAAGCTTGAGATATTGAATTGGAGACCATGATTGAATATCTAAGAGGCCACAGAGTTCAGGCAAATGTTAAATGAGGAGAGATCAGGTGAGCTATAGGAAGAGTAGTGAACTAACAGGATGTCATTTGCGTAGTAATTTCGTGAATCCCCTTATCACAATATATTTCTGTCGGGCATAGACCACCTGAAGAAGAGAATGTCACTCTCCCCCATACGCAGTACATGCCCCTTTTTATTTAATTATCTATTTGGTTTTTTATATATATGTATTTCAAAACCGCAAAATAAAAGATAACCACACTTAGCTGCTCAACTGCACTCCCTTCAGCTCTCTGATTGCAGTTGACCAGCTAAGTGCAGTTGACCAGCTGTGTGGTTATCTTTTATTTTGCGGTTTTGAAATACATATTGTCACCTGCAGAGCTGGACTGTGGCCTAAGCTAACAGACTGCTGGGCCTGACCTTTCTTATAGAAAGTTGTAGTTGTGAGTCAAGTGGTCAGGTTTTTTCAAAAGGATTTTTATTCCCCTCCCGGGGTTGGATTTTCAAAAAGGTTATAATACAAAAAACTCAGGATACAACCATACTTCTGGTAAACTGAAGAAAACTTAAACATAGCATCTTGCTTCAACAGAACTCATAAATCACAGTATAAAGCTTATCCAATATGCTAGCTGTCTCTTCTTAACTTTCTCAGCACTCACGAGGCACTCTTATCTTGGCTTCAGCATAAGGAGGAAACCATATCGGATAACAACAGCGTACAATCCATGGCTTCATCACATGGGCTTTCCATACCAGCCTCTGTAATCATAGGCTCACACTTTGCTTTATCATTTACAGTATTTTCATTAGAACAGAAAGTTTGCACCCTTCTTAGTCCCGTATCTCTATCAGTGCTCTCTGAACAGCCTTCTTCACAGCAGGGCAAATAGCTGTCATAAAGCTGGTAATAGCAGGAAGGAGAAACACCTTTCTCTGAGTAAGCTTTATCCTTAAAACTTTTGAACTTCCTGCCTTTTACATTTGGCTGTAAACCATAACACTGTTCTCTTCTATTATGTGAGGATTTCTCTCTTGGAAATCTTTTGCAGGGTTTCACTGGCACACACTCTTCAGGGTCAGACATACACACATCTTCAATAGCATTTCTTTCCCTCTCTAGGGTTTGTAACTGTTTTAAGCTGCCATGCTTTTCAGATACATATGGTTTGCCTTCCACTGCCTCCCATTCATTCAGCACAGCCCGGTGCTTAGGAAATTCAAGCTGCGTCAGAGGTAAGTGCTTCTTAAAGCTGACCTCTCTGTGGGAAACTCTCCGTGTTTCTTTCTGTGAATTTCTCTGTGGCTTCCTGCTAGAAGTTCCAGGCAGTTCTGATTCTGTGTCTGTATTTCCTGAATATTCTGAGCTTTCTTCTGAGTCTTGCAAGTCTCTCGTGTCTTGCAAGTTTCTCTTGTCCTGCCAGTCTCTCGTGTCTTGCCAGTCTAACTCTGACTGCACTGAGTATTTTTTATACAGCTTCTTGGGCGTTCCCTTGCACAGGTGAAAGCCGTTTTCATCAGCAGCTGGGGAATGCTTACTAGCTAGGCGTGACTGCAGACCTCGTGTCTGAGTTTGTTTACGTTGCCTATGGTAACTGGGAACCCTGTGACTTGCCTGCCTGTCAGAATCTAAACTGCAAACAGCAGATTTCTGTGCTTCTGAAGCAGAGGGCAGATCTTCCGTGTTACAATATATATAAAAAAACAAATAGATAATTAAATAAAAAAGGGCATGTACTGCATATGGGGGAGAGTGACATTCTCTTCTTCAGGCGGTCTATGCCCGACAGAAATATATTGTGATAAGGGGATTCACGGTATTCTATTATGTTTGGAACTCTTATTGGTTGAGTACTGATCTTCTGGGTTCATTGTATTGATTTGCGTAGTAATAGCTACTAACCCCGTAATTCTGTACCAGAGTGACCAGTGGAGCAGGAAAGATGTTAAAAAGTGAGAGGGAAAGAATGGAGCCCTGGGGGACTCCACATGGAAAACACAGAGGCATTGGGTCTGAATACAGTTGTGTGTGAACTGTAAAGGAAATGTGAAGGAATGAGGAAAAACATTTCAGCCCACCACCCCTAAAGCCAATGTCAGAACGACGTTGTAGAGGAGAATGAATAATTACATTGAATGCCAATGATAGATCTAAGGAAATGACTAGGGCAGACTTATGAGCATTCAGATTCGCATAAAGTTCACTGAGTAGGGTGATAATAGCAGATTCTGTGCTCTGTCCTTTCCGAAAATCTGATTATCTAGGATGCAAAGTATTAGCTTTTTCAAAGAAATCAGAGAGCTGAAGGGAGATGAATTTTTCAATTATTTTTGTTAAGAATGGGAGATTAGATACCAGATGGTAATTTTCTGGAGCGGATACATTAAGTTAGCCTTTTTAAGAATTGGTCAAATAATGGCTTGTTTTAAAAAGTGGAAGTAATACGCCATTATTAAGACTAGCATTAACCACCAGACAGCAGGAATTTGAGATATTTAAGGTAGATACTCTTGACCAAGCTGATGGAATGGGGTCCAATAGGCAAGTTGTTGCTTTAATGGGAGAGAGCAATTGGGTTAGACCGCCTGGAGTTAATTCACTGAATGCAGACCATGTGCTAGATAGAATTGCATTGAAACTCATTTGGAGCTTCAGATTGAGGAATTTCCAATAAAACCATGAATTCTGGCACTGAAGGAAATGGCTTATAGATAGATATTACTTTAGACAAGAAGTCTGCTAAAATATCTGAAGAGGGAGTACCTTGTGGTGTTTCTGAAAGCTCTGGGCTGGTGAGGATGGATCAAACACAGAATAATGTCCTAGATTTAGTATAGCCCTTTTCAATCAGAGTATGTATGTGTTGGTGTGTAATGGGCATCACAGGGAGGGCGGTTGCATGTTTCTGTGTCACGGTGGGTGTTGGGAGTGCTTGTATGTGTTTTCATGGGAGGTATCGAGAAGTGTTGGGGATTCATGAATGCATGCACATTTGTGTGCATGCATGTGATGGAGCATGGCAAAGGGAAGCATGCATATGTCTGTGTCATGTGGGTTTTGGGAATTCTTGCATTTTTTGTGTCAGGGGGTGTTGGGGTGCATGCATGTGTGTGTGTAGATCATGAGGGTGTCAGATGGGGTGTGTGTTTGTGTGTGTGTGTGTGTGTGTGTGTGTGTTTGTGTGTCATGGGGCATGGGGCATGATAGATGGGTGTGGGCATGTGTCTGTGTCATAGGCGATGTTGGGGATGCTGGTGGGTTAGCGTGTGTGTGTGAGTGTATGTATCTGTTTGTCTCATGGAGGATTTCCATCCCTACACTTCAATATCCTCCATCCTGCACACTCTTTCCTTCACTTCACCCAGTCATGCACTCTCTTACCTTCCCTCCCAACCACCTTTGCATTCTCTCCCTTCCTTGTCTTTCACTCCCTCATTTGCACTCTATCAAGTCTCAGTCCCTCTTACAACCCCTCCCCAATGTTCCACCCCTCTTCTCCCTCGCGTCTCTCTAGCCCCACCTATTCCCTTATGCGTTCTCTACCTTCCACCGCTAAATCCACCCCCCCAGCATCCCCCCAGACCCACCCCATTACAGCTCTCAGGCAGCCAGGCTGAAGCCCGGCACTACACACAGGCCAGACACAGAGGCATGCACCAGTATCTCAGGGCTACAGCCCCATTCTTCATTCACACTAGTAGGATCCAGGGACTCCTGCTGGCAATTTCTGGCCACTACACCATACTTCACACAAGCAAAACTGGGGGACTCCAACTGTGGCGTTTCTGGCCACAGCCCCACTCTTCAGATTAGCGAGACCCAGGGTCTCCCGCCGGTGATTTCTGGTTGCAGCCCCACTCTTCATGTTTGCATATCTGCAAACAGATGCATTCAAACAGACAGACCACTGAAGCCTCCCCAATAGGCACTATCGCTTATTCAAAACGAACCTAAAAAAGCAGCTAGGTTTCAGTTTCCCTCCATTCCTGCCTGGCTCCCAGCTCCTTCCAGCAGCAGCATCAATCAGTGGTAAGCTCCACCCTCCATACATGGCATCACATCTTGCCAGAGCTGACTTTTTTTTTAGTTGTGGCCCTTAGAGTGGACCAGGAAAGGAACAATTACTACTCTCCAAGCACACCTCCAGCCATTCTCAATCTAACTCAGATCTCACTCCACAGCTCCACACCAACACATCCATCACTCCTATTCACACCGGCAAACTATCCTCAGCACACTAATGGCTCCCATAGCCATCCTTCTCACATTCTATTTCATTCTACTCCTCTCAACCACTACATTATTAGCCCCTCCCCCCCTCTGCACCATGCACATGCCAATCATACCCACCTACAGCTGCAACACCCCTTCACAAATATACGAGCAGCCTTTCACATATTAAATGCACTCTACTCAACACCTGCTCCGCACAAAAAACAAAATCCAGCTCCTCACAGATGACTTCACTGACAACAAAATTGACATTTATGTGTCACTGAATCCTGGTTCACCAAAACAGACAATATTCTGATGAACCAGGTAACAATCACCCAGCTATGACTTATTCAGTTCCCTGAGAACCCAGCGCCAAGGCAGAGGAGTATTCATCCTAGCCAAGAAGCACCTCAACTTCCACATTTTCACCAACAGTACAGAGGACTAGACACAATAGCAATAGCAAATAGCACCATAACCCTCTTCCTCATTTTCAGATCCTCAAGTGCTAGCCCAGATCAACTAGATACTCTACTAGAAACAGTACGCAACCACAGATCACACTTCAACTACCTTATGCTCTTAGAAGACCTCAACTTTGCATCTACACATCCAAGTAACTCAAAAGCTTTCCTCAATGCTATACAAGCCCTGGACTATATGCAAATCATTACTCAACCAACCCACAACAAAGAAAACATTCTCAACATGATATTCCTACCACAATTCATGCTTAGACATCACTCCTCACCTCCCACAAATCCACATGGTCCCCTTGTCTGACCACAGAATAATCTCCATCCTCCTCTCTTAGGACACACTCCCTCAGAAGAAACCTTGCACACAAACTACATCACACAGTTTTCAAAACATAGAAAAGGACTTCCTAGAAAAGATCCTGCAACAAGTCCAAAGCACTCCTGATGACCTCAGCCCCCTCAGACAAACCTGGAACAAAAGCATAACCGATATAGCAACAAAACCACACATACCTACACATCACTGGAGACCCAAAGCAGCAATATGGTACACCACCCACTTGAAAGTCCTGAAACGTAGACTCAGAGCTCTACAGAGAAAGTGGAGAAGCACAAGATCACCCAACAACCTTAACATCTACAAGGTCAAGCTACATGAATATCAGACAGCTACAAATAGTGCAAAGAAGGCATATAATGCTAAGCTAATTCAAAGCTCATTAAATCGCCCTAAAAAACTCTTCAACTTGGTCAAATCCCTGACTAAAGACTCTATCCAAACAAAGAGAAGAAACAAATCTAACCCCTCAAATAATGACTGACCACTTTCCAAACCCTGACTTCCTCCCACAGCATCAGCACACACACTCTGACAGATCCCCCAAGCAAAACCATGCAATATACAAAATCATCTGGGACTCTTTCTCAACCATTGCAGCTGAACATCTGGAAAGAATAATCACAGGCATTAACACCACTACTTCCCCACTTGATCCCTGCCCAGTAAGCTGGATCAAGGCTGCCAAAACAGAACTAACAACAATACTAAAAATTACCCAGCTATCACTTCAGCAAGGATTCTTACCACCAGAGCTCAAGATGGCTTCCATTCACCCAGTAGGGAAAGAAACAGGAAATTACATAAATCAACCAACCTCATACAGGCCCATTGCTAGCCTGCCATTTATGGCAAAGGTAATAGAGAAAATCATACAAATACAACTCCAGGACCACTTAGACTTGCACTTCCCACTCAACCCCCAGCAATATGGATTTAGACCCCAATATGGAGTCGAATCCCTCATGACTGCTCTAATAGATATCCTCGAAAAAATAATCCCAAACTCAGAGATACATAAATATCCACCCAAAAAATCTCCGAAAAAATCCCCAGTGAAACACAATTTTTACTCTTTTTGTCGGGTTACACTGAGGAAGGATAAGAATGGAATCTTAACCCCACCAGACAGATGTAATCCGTTTTATTCACAGAAAAGTTCTTTGTTCTTTGGTCAATAAGTAATTTAAAAGCACCAACGGATTACATCTGTCTGGTGGGGTTAAGATTCCATTCTTATCCTCCCTCAGTGTAACCCGACAAAAAGAGTAAAAACTGTGTTTCCCTGGGGATTTTTTCGGAGATTTTTTGGGTGGCTAATAGATATCCTAACAAAAGGCACTGACAAACCCAACAAAGGATTTATCCTGATCTTCCTTGATTGTAAGGCAGCCTTTGACTCCATGCCACACAACCTAATTATCCAGCAACTTCAAGCAATCAGACTGAGAGGCAACAGGCTAAACTGGTTCAATCCTACCTATTGGATCGACAGCTCCAAGTAAAAATAGGCACTGAAAGATCAACTCCATACATACTGTACAACATCAAGGAGTCTGGCAAGGCTCTGCCCTCTCCTCCCTAATATTCAATATTTTCCTACAACCAACCTGCACAATCACATAGGCACACAACATTCTTTATCACATATATACAGATGATGTTATGATATATGCTCCCATCAGCACAGCTAACACAATAATTACCCACATAAAAAAATGTTTCACCCCCATCACCCATTGACTTGCAGAGCACAATATGGCCATAAACAACAGAAAAACAGACATCCTATACATCACCAAGGACAACAACTTCACACCACCTAACTCCATAACCATTGCTGGAAACCAACTACAAGTAAAACATTAAGTACGTTACATAGGAATCACCTTAAATCAACACTTCTCCCTCCCCTCCCACAACAGTAACATCACAAAGAGCATATACTACAAACTCAAAACAGTTCAGCACCTTAAACCACACCTAGATCCTCACAACCTTCGCACAGTTCTACAAGCACTCATCTTCCCACACTTCGACTACTGTAATCTCATCTTCAAAGGTCTACCAAAATCAGTAATCTGCACACTCCAGCTTGCTCTTAATACAGCAGCATGCATTCTCTGCAACATACATAGAATGGCGAGGCCGCGGGGCAGGGTCCCTAGCGGCCGTAGGTAACCAGGCGCGCGGCCCGGTGCGGGACCCTGCCCACGGCTTGAGAGGGGGGGCGGGGGCTGGAGAGCATTTTTCGAATTCATTGGCTCGCCCCGATGATGGATGTGGGCGCGAGCCAATGAGGAAAGATGAAAAGGGGGGGGTTTTAAGCGGAGCGCGCGGCGGCGACGGTCTCTTGGCGAGACCGGCAACCGGGGAAGAGGACGGCATCTTCACTGCATCTTCTTACGGTCTCCGGCCTGACCCGATTGAGTCCCGCAGCGTGTCGTGTTGTCGGGGAGTCTGGACCGCTGCAGAGGGTAGGAGTGGCGGCGCGGGTACAGCGGCTTACAAATAAATAAATTAATTACTTTCTACATAGTTTAAGTGGCGGGGAGGGCCCAGTAAGGGGAGGGTTGTTTGGTCTCGGGTGGCCGCTGCAAGCGCTTTCCGCGGGGAGATGCCGCCGCGGAGGGGAAGGCAGGAACGACGGGGGACGTCGGGTAGAGGAGAGCGGTCTGCGGAGGGCAAGAGAGGCGGCAGGGCATTGCATTCAGGGGGGCGGAATGAGAGGACGTCGAGAGGAGCGGCTGCAGGAGAGGTGGGACAGAGAGGGGGGATTGGGGCCAGAGGAAAACGAGCGGGCGGCAGGGGAAGGGCCAGAGGGGGTAGGGGCAATGAGGCCTGCGCTGGGGGAAGAGAAAGAGGGAGGTCTTTGGCCAGGAGGGGCAGGGGGGTTGGCGGCCTGGGCCTGGAGTCTGGTCTGGGGGAAACAGCTCCAGTTGGATTAGGGGGGGCGGGGCAACAGATGGGGCAGGCAGTAGGGAGGTGGGGTATGGGGAGGCCGGGAGGGGGATGGTGCAAAGGGGTGCAGAGGGTGGGGTAGCAGAGGCGAGTGGGTGCAGTTGGGGAGGACAAGGGATGGGGGGGTGGGGGGAAGGGGGGCCAGGCTGGACAGGTTGGGCTACCCCATGGCTTGGGGCTCACACATACGGGCATGGCCCCTGGGTACAAGGGAGGGCAGTAGGGAGTGTGGGAACTCCAGCGGGATTTTCGCCTTGGGAGCATTGGAGGGGCGGAGGACAGGGCTCTTCCCGGGCAGAGTGGGTGTCTGCTTGGCCGCCTTGTGGCCCCCCGTTCGTCCCCTCTCCCCCCGCTGCTTCTGCTTTGTCTTTGCAGGTGGACACCGACGCACGGGAGGCAGCACAGATCCCCGACGGACAGCGTGCGGCGATGGAGGAAGTGGCTGGGGTCGTATCCGGTGGACCTATGCGGAGTGAGGCCGGCGCAGTGAGTGTGGTGGGAGCGCAGTCACCGGGCCTAGGGGTTCGAGAGCCCGCAGTGCGGCCACAGGAGCTGTCGGCGGGCGTCGGAGGTGCCAGGGGTGAGTTGTCCGGGTGCAATGTGGCGGGGGGGATGGGGCGGATCAGGTGGGTGGGAAGGACAAGGGAGGGTGTAAGGCGAAGCGCAAATGTCGGCACGGGCGACGGAGTCGGCACAGTTCAGATTCTTCCTCAGCGTCCTCTGCGTCCTCCTCATTATCCTCGATAGCGCCTTCTCGTTCGGGACCAGGGCTGGATACGGGATCGGGTGGGCTGGTCAGCGGGAAGGGCGTTCCTAACGTGGTGGCATTCGCGGAGTTGTGGGAAGGAGTCCCGCGGCACCTACGGCGTAAGATATGGAAGCGGCGCTATGTTGATATATTTCGACTGTTGGAGGGCAGGAGGCGCTCGGGAGAGAGTAAGAAGAAGCGGAAGGAGGATGAGAAGGCGGGTCGTGTCCGGAAGGTGTCCCGGAATGTTATTAATTGGGTGAGAGCCTTTTTAAGGTTAGCTAGTGTCTGGGGTCGGCAGGCGCCAGAGGATTATGGCATGCTGTTGGCATATGCTGACTCCATCTTGGAAGCGGCGCAGACGCATGGCGGCTTTGCGTGGCTGAATTATGACGAGAAATTTCGAGATAAAATGGAGGAGAGTAAAGGGTTGTCCTGGGGCACTCAGGACATTAATTTGTGGCTAACCCAGATGTCCGGGGGTTCGGGTGTGAGCGGTGGAACTATGGTGCGTGCAGGGGGGGGAGGCTTGGCAGGAACGGGGCGGTCCTTTCGGGCGAACAGGGGCTCTCTGCCGCAGAAAGCAGGGGCAGGGGCTATGGGGGACATCTGTTGGCGTTTCAATAGATCCTCGTGCCCGTTCCCCGATTGCAAGTTCCGGCACGCCTGCTCTGCCTGCGGGGGGGGGGGGCATTCTGCACTTAAATGCTTCAAAAAAGGCGGTGGGCCCCCCTCTGCGGCGGTCCCCAAGTAAGGTTGCGTGGATGGAGCTGGCGCCCACCCCAATCTCTCGGGAGGTGATTAAGGAATGGTTGGGGGCTTATCCGCGGAGGAAGGACCGGGAGCTGTTGGAACAGGGGTTTTTTGAGGGGTTTATTATTCCGGTGCAAGGTACGATAGTAGGTAGGGCGGCGCGTAATTCCCCTTCGGTGCGGCGCTTGGCGTCGGTTGTTCGCGAGAAGTTAGCGGTCGAGTTGGGTTTGGGCAGAATTGCCGGCCCATTTGTGGAACCGCCATTGGCGGATTTGGTACTGTCTCCTTTGGGGGTAATCCCTAAGAAGGAGACAGGGAAGTTTCGGCTGATACATAACCTCTCCTTTCCGTTGGGTGAGTCGGTGAATGCTCATATTCCCAAAGAGTTGTGCGCAGTTCGGTATGCGTCCTTTGACGAGGCGGTCGGTCTGGTGAAACGTTGTGGCCCTGGGGCCCAACTAGCGAAGGTTGATATCAAATCGGTGTTTCGTTTGCTACCCGTCCACCCCTCTTCCTTTTATTTGTTGGGATTTGCATTTGAAGGGGAATTTTATGTGGACAAGTGCATGCCCATGGTTGTTCCGTGTCGTGTGCCTACTTTGAGACATTTAGTACCTTTTTGCACTGGAAGTTAGTGCAACGGGTAGGCATCAGGAATGTCGTGCATTATCTCGATGATTTCCTCTTTGTGGGGGCGGCGCATTCTGAGGTGTGTCAACAGTTGATGGATGGTTTTCGATGCATGGCTAGTGAGTGTGGGCTTCCGCTGGCGGCTGCCAAGACGGAGGGCCCGGCAACTTGTATTACGTTTTTGGGGGTAGAAATCGATTCGGTCGAGATGGTGGCGCGCCTCCCTCTGGAGAAGGTGGTGAAATTGCGCGTTTTGGTCGCAAACGGGCTGGCCTCTCATAGGTTATCCTTGAAGGAAGTGCAAATACTCATTGGCTCCTTGAATTTTGTGTGCAGAGTGATTCCAATGGGCCGAGTTTTCATGCGTAGCTTGTCGGCCGCCACTGTCGGGGTTCGGAAGCCGCATCATCGGATTAGAATGTCCCGGGTCATGAAAGCCGATCTAAGAGTGTGGGAGGTTTTTTTGGAAGACTTTAACGGGGTGTCGGTGCTGATGGAGGCGGAGGTGTCCAGTGTTGATTTACAGCTGTTTACGGATGCAGCAGGCAGTGGGGGTTTGGGGATTTATTTTGGAGGGGATTGGTGTGTGGCCCAATGGCCGCATGCATGGCATGCGGATGGCCTGACAAAGAACATTACGTTCTTGGAATTGTTTCCGCTGTTAGTGGTGTTGCATGTATGGCCCGACCGGTTGCGGAACCACAGATTAATATGGTGGTGTGACAATGAGGCTGTGGTTGCGGTAGTCAACCGGTATACGCCGCGATGCGCGGTAGTAGCGGGCTTAATGAGAGCTATCGTTTTTGCTTGTTTGCGTTTAAACGTCGCAGTGAAAGCTCGGCACATTCCAGGTTGCACTAATCGAATTGCTGATGCTCTTTCTCGTTTCAAGTGGGACCTGTTCCGGATGCTGGCGCCGGAGGCGAGCGAGGAAGGCAGGGAGGTGCCCGAACATTTATGGACGATTGGCCTGCAGAAATGGTATGCTTGTTGAAGAACTCTCTTGCGCCGGTGTCCTGGTCGGCATACTCGAAAGGATTCGACGCGGTATTGGGGTACCTGGAGGGGAAAGGATGGAAGCCTGGAGCTGCGGTGGACAGCTGGTTAGGACAATATATAGTGGAGTCTAAAGGCGCTGGGATGTCCAGGGCTTCGGTTCGGACAAAGTTGGCGGGATTTGCTTTCTTTGCCAAGGCAGCTGGTTGGGGGTTTGCAAGGCCGGGGTTTTTGGTCCAGAAGTTATTGAAGGGTTGGGATAGAGCTTGTCCTGCACCTCCGGATGCGCGGTTACCAGTGACGCATGACCTTTTGGTGCGGCTCAGTGCAGCACTGCCGTATGTGGCGTCGTCGGCTTATGAGGCGGCGCTTTTTAAGGCATTGTTTTGCTTGGCCTTTTTCGGGGCTTTTCGGGTCGGCGAGCTGGTGGCTAGCTCGGGCAAGCAGGGGCAGGGCTCGGGTTTATTATTGGGTCATGTGCAAATTGGAGGTGGACAGCTGCGGATCAAGCTAGCTAAATCAAAGACTGACCAGTTGGGCAAAGGCCTGTGGGTAGTCCTGCATGAGGTAAACTCCCTTCCGACGTGCCCAGTGGAGGCCGTGCGGGCTTATTTGGTGGTGCGCCCGGCGCCGGGTTCCCTGTTTTTCTTGCACGAGAATGCAAGCTGGGTGACACGTTTCCAGGTGGCGGCAGTGCTACGGCTGACCATACAGTATCTGGGCATGGATCCTAAGCGCTTTGCGCCGCACTCTTTCCGCATAGGTGCAGCGACAAGTGCGGCGGCGGCAGGGATGTCAGCGGTGGCTATTCAGAACATTGGCAGGTGGCGTTCACAGGCCTTCAAAGGTTATGTGCGCTTGTGAGACTGCGGGAGAGCGGGAGATTAACATTTGCTTTCTTTTTCAGATGCTGTGCGGTGCCCGCAATGGTGCTGGATGATCGGGCACTCATTTGTACATTGGGCGGGACTGCAAGCAGCTGAACGACCTTTGGGTCCTAATTTGGGACTTGACCCGGCAGTAGTGTCTCTACTATGGCTTGGTGAAAGGGGGTTGCATTGGCAGCAGCTTTTACCATTGCTTCGGCACCATAGACGGGTGAGAGCGGAGCCCGCTGTGATACTGCTGCATGTGGGAGGGAACGATGTAAATAGTTGGACTTGCAAACAGCTCATTCGGGCAGCAAAAAGGGATTTGGCGGAGGTGCTGAGGATGTTCCCTCAGGTTATCATAATGTGGTCTGACATCATTCCAAGGCCTGTTGGCGGGAGGCAGAGGCGGTGGTCCAGGGGGTTAGCGAAGGTCAATCGACAGATTGGGCGCTGGGCCTGTCAGCACGGGGGGTATCAGATTATGCACTCCTGGGTAGATGTAGATTGTGCTGGACTTTATCGCCAGGACGGTGTGCATTTATCGCAGGTGGGAGTGGACCTGCTGTTAAATGACTGGCAGGAGGCCTTGGAATGTGTGGTGCAGTGGGAACCTCGATGGTCGCAGCTTTAAGGGGGGGGCGGCGTATGGGCGTAAGTGGCCCTACGCCGGGTGGCGGGATCCCGGAGGTTTCCGGGGTCTGGAGCCTTAAGCTGGAATTGGGGTGGGGGCGGGTGCCCCCAACCCGGGTGACCCCTGGCCGGTCTTTGCTAGTAGTATGGCGAGGCCGGGGAAAAAGGGGGGTTGGATTTGCCGCTAGCTTGGCCGCGGCGGGAGTGGAATGAGCTCACCTTGCAAGTGGTATGGCGGTTGAGGGCTCATTCCGCTCGTGAGTTAGTATGATATATTAAGAAGTTGGATGTTGAAAACAATGTTTGGATTGTATTAAACTTAATAAAGCTGCGACCATTTGAGCCAAAGATCAGTGTATATGTATTTCTTATGGGGACGGGGTATGGTGGAAGGGAAAATGGGGGTGGAGAGGGGGGGGGGAAAGCGGGGTGCCACCGGGTCCGACCTGCCTTGGTTATGGCGAGGCCGCAGGGCAGGGTCCCTAGCGGCCGTAGGTAACCAGGCGCGCAGACCGGTGCGGGACCCTGCCCACGGCTTGAGAGGGGGGGCGGGGGCTGGAGAGCATTTTTCGAATTCATTGGCTCGCCCAGATGATGGATGTGGGCGCGAGCCAATGAGGAAAGATGAAAAGGGGGGGATTTAAGCAGAGCGCGCGGCGGCGACGGTCTCTTGGTGAGACCGGCAACCGGGGAAGAGGACGGCATCTTCCCGCCCGCCCACCCGCCCTGCATTCAGGCTATGGGTGATGGGTTGTCGCAGCTGGTGGGGGGGGAGGCGGGATCCCAGAGGTTTCCGGGGTCCGGAGCCTTAAGCTGGAATTGGGGTGGGGGCGGGTGCCCCCAACCCGGGTGACCCCTGGCCGGTCTTTGCTAGTAGTATGGCGAGGCCGGGGAAAAAGGGGGGTTGGATTTGCCGCTGGCTCGGCCGCGGCGGGAGTGGAATGAGCTCACCTTGCTAGTGGTATGGCGGTTGAGGGCTCATTCCGCTCGGGAGTTAGTATGATATATTAAGAAGTTGGATGTTGAGGGGGCGGAGCCTGATGTCCAGCGGGTAAGACGCTTCGCGCTGAAGCTCCCGAGAGGCCTACTTAGAATCCTGACTTAATACCTATACAAACTTACTATTTCGCTCCGGGCTGACCGGGGTACCTCGGGGGGGATGGCGGCCCATAAACCAGCGCGCTTGGACTTCGGGTCTCCTTCTTCGTCTCACGGAAAACGCTCCAAAACCGAGGTGTCCTCCCCTCAGAAGATGGTGCCATTTCGGGAGAACCCCGAAATGCCCCTGGAGATTTTTGAGGAAATACGCGGCGTGAAGGAATTGGTTGCAGTCCAATGGAGAAGCGCTTCGAGCCATGCGAGAGAAGACTTTGGAGTGCTCCAGGACCGACTTGAAAGTCTCTCATTACGGCCGGACAATATGGCCGGGGTCCTCGACTCGCACGCGGTGCGCTTGGGCACACTGGACAAGGCTGAGCGCCAGATACAGAATCTTCAAAAGGAGTTAGAAGATAGCAATAAATAATCGAGCCCGTCGCAAACAATGTGAGGCTCATTGGAATACCGGAGGGGGTGGAAGCGGGAGATATGAGAGAATTCCTGCTCAAAACTCTTCCCTCCTTGCTGAAGATCACTTTTCATAGAGAACTGGAAATCGATCGTGCACACCGTGTTCCTACCCACATGGCGCTCAACCGAACGACCCCCCGGCCTATTATCTTTCGCTTGCTACGATATCAACAAGTGGAACAAATTTTAAATGCTGCCCGGGCGAACCATCATTTGGAATTTGAAGGTCACAAGTCTCCTTCTTCCCTGATTTGGCAAAGCCTACCGTTGACCGTCGGAAGAAAGAAACTCCTTGCTTTTCGCCCTCGACTTCAACAGCTACAGGCTCGCTTTGGCCTGTTGTATCCAGCCGAAGCTCCGAGTGACCTCTCCACAACCAAACCAGGACATTCGAAGATCCTGATCTACTATCAACATTTTTAGACTCCAAAGAAGCAGAGCAGATGCGCTAATCCAAAGACTTGGACTTTTATTTGCCGGCTCTGTCCGCCATTTTGAAGGGCCCGATGCGGCGGTCGTAGTCAAGCACAGAGACTACCTGGACTTTCTTTCTTTCTTTCTATGACTTTTTTGTTTTTTGGTCTCCTATCCCTCCATGATGTGTGCCTCGGTCGGATTCGGAGCACGCACAGTCCTACAGGTTATGTGTTTTTTCAATTTCGGCCTTCTCTGGGGCTTCTCCCCGCAGACACATGGTCGCCAGTAATTTTTGGGGTTCTGCTTCTTCTCTACCGCGCTGCGGTTTTTCTTTTTTAATGTGGGGCGCTTCATTGTATTATCTAAGCTTATTTTATTTTCTGCCATATGTACAGCCAGCTACAGTCAATATGAGGGACATTGTGAAATTATGTGCGCTATCACGCTCAGAATTTTTAACTTTTCTGAATGGCCTTATGTAAAATCTTATCACTCAATGTAAAAGGCATTAATAGTCCAATCAAAAGAAAGAAAATCCTTAGCTATCTTAGCCATGAGCATGCTGATTTAGCGTTTTTTCAGGAAACGCACTTAAACTCTGCTGAAACACTGAAACTCAATGCTAAGCCTTACATGGTGGCTGCCTATTCTCCCGCCGTTTCCAAACGGTGCGGGGTAGCCATTCTGGTTAAGAAATCTTTGCAAGCTACTGTAATTGATACTAGCGCTGACAAGGAGGGTAGATGGGCCCGTGTACACCTTAAGGTTGGAGATAGTGAATTCACGTGTATTTGCATTTATGCCCCGAATGTGGACAACCCTGCTTACTATGCAAGTATTGCGCAGTTGGCACAGGCCTCTGCCAATACTCCATTAATACTTGGTGGTGATTTTAATCAAGTGTTAGACCCTCTGATAGATAAGACCAGCCGCCTAGAAACGAGTAGTCCACCCAAGAGTCTTGCTACCCTTACAGCTCTGATGCAAGATCTTGCGCTGGTAGATATATGGAGGCTGTTTCACCCCTCCGACTTAGAGTTTACTTTCTTTTCTGCCCCCCATCACTCCCAATCTAGAATAGATTTCTTTCTCATTTCCAAAGCACTGATTTCTCAAGTAGACACGGCTAGGACTCATCCTCTCCATATTTCAGATCATGCTGCCATATCTTTATCACTACATGTCACTGCGCGGGACGATTCTCCCCGAGCTTGGTTTTTTGATAGATCCCTACTGGGTCAAAAAGATTTTCAGGTTGATATAAAGGCCGCTATCCCAGATTATTTTCATTTTAACTCACCCCATGACACAGCGAGCTGGGCTTGGTGGGAGGGTTTTAAAGCATCTATCCCGCGCAAACTATAACTAGCTATCAAATTCGGCAGGGGGAAACAAAGAAAGCAGCATTTTACTGATTCTAGAGCAGCAGATACAAGCTGGGGGAGCGTCTCCTCACGTCCCGCACTGAACCCATGTATTTTACTCCGTTTACAACGCTTGCGTTTTCAATACAATCAGCTTTTGTACACTGCTGCTGTTAAAATATTGAATCACAACAAGGGCTATATTATCGGGAAAATAACCGTGCTGGCAAATTATTAGCAAATACCCTAAAAGGTCAAAAAGAAGCCAAGCGTGTTACCGCCCTCCGTAATCCGTCGGGGGGGGGCTTGGTCACTAAAGATATCGAAATCTTAGAACTCTTTCGTGATTTTTATACTCGGCTTTATCAATCTGAATGTGATTTTGAGCCAGAAGTATTTGAACGCTTACTTTCAGGGGTACAAAGACCGACCCTATCTGACGAAGATAGAGTGGCCTTGGACACACCATTTACTGTCTCAGAAATTCATTCTGCTATCAAGAAATGTGCCTCAGGTCGAGCCGCAGGCCCAGACGGTCTCCCTGCTGAATTCTACAAAACCTTTCACGCTGACTTAGCTCCAGTTTTGAAACTTTATTTTTCTGCTTCTGGGCCGAGGAGGGTTCTCCTTCTGGGTCCTTTTCAATGGCAAATGTAGTAGTTTTTTGAGAAAGAGGGGAGAGACCCGCACTCACTAACAGCTAATTATCGTCCAATTTCCCTCCTAAACGCGGACTATAAAATATTTGCCACCATTCTCTCCACCCGGCTCTCTGATAGGATGTCTACCTTAATACACCCAGATCAATGCGGTTTCATTCCTGGTAGATCAACTGCTGACAATGCTCGGACTCTATGCCATGTACTGACTACCGCAGTTAATCTTGATCGCCCATTTGTTGGCCTCTCACTTGATGCTGAGAAGGCCTTTGATCGTTTAGAGTGGCCCTTCCTGTTTGCAGTCCTCCGCTGGGTACGGATTCGGGGAAGGTTTTCTCCGTTGTCTTCGCACCATGTACGCACAGCCTACAGCCAGTATATGTGCCAATGCTTTAAAGTCTCAGCCTTTTCCCCTTCAACGCGGCACTCGTCAGGGATGCCCACTGTCTCCACTTCTTTTCGATCTTGCCCTCGAACCCTTGGCTTTACTAATCCGGCAATCGGAGGAGATTCATGGAATCCCCTTCACCCATAGGGAAATTAAAATTTCAGCGTATGCTGATGACCTTATGCTTTTTGTCTCTATAGACTCAGTACCGGCTGTCCTAGAGCAAATTGGTAAATACTCACAACTGTCCGGTTATAAGATAAATTGGACCAAGTCGGTAGCCTTTCCATTAAATCCTTTGCTTCATCAGGCCGATATGCAACCCTTCCCCTTTTTATGGCAACCTCGCATGGTCAAATACCTTGGGCAGGGCCGGCCCGTCCATTGAGCAAGAATGTTTTTTGCACAGGGCCCCGCGTTTCTGGGGGCCCCGCGCAAAAAAAATTCTTCAGCATCGCAATTTAAAAAAAAAAAAAAAAAAAACCCGGTTGCTTCTGCCGCGGCAGCATCAAGAGCTCTGCCGCGGGGCCCCCCCCCTGCCCTGCCCGGCAGAGCCTCCCTGCCTCTCTGCTTTCTTCAAGTCACAAAACTCGGGCTTCTTTCAGAGCCACGAGAGTTTCCTTTCTCGCGGCTCCAGAGCCGCGAGAAAGGAAACTCTCGCGGCTCTGAAAGAAGCCCGAGTTTTGTGACTTGAAGAAAGCAGAGATGCAGGGAGGCTCTTCCGGGCAAGGGGGGGGGGCCCCGCGGCAGAGCTCTTGATGCTGCCGCGGCAGAGCTCTTGATGCTGCCGCCGCGGCAGAGAAGCAGCCGGTTTGGGGTTTTTTTGTTGTTTTAATTTGGGATGATAGGGGAGAAGGGGGTTTAGGACTGGTAATGGGCTATGGGAGGGGGTAGGCCAAACTGGAAGTGGGCTGATGAGGGAGGGGGGTGGTTAGGACTGGTAAATGGGCCATGGGGGGGGGGGTAAGGACTGGTAATGGGCCATGGGGGGGGGTGGTTAGGACTGGTAATGGGCCCATGGGGGGGGTCAGGACTGATAATGGGCCATGGGGGGGCTAAGTGGGCTGATGGGGGGGTTAGGACTGGTAATGGGCCATGGGGGGGGTCAGTACTGGTAATGGGCCATGGGGGGGCTAAGTGGGCTGATGGGGGGGTTAGGACTGGAAATGGGCCATGGGGGGGAGGCTAAGACTGGAAGTGGGCTGATGGGGGGGTTAGGACTGGTAATGGGCTATGGGGGGGCTAAGTGGGCTGATGGGGGGGGTTAGGACTGGTAATGGGCCGGGGGGGGGGGGAGGCTAAGACTGGAAGTGGGCTGATGGGGGTGGGTTTAGGACTGGTAATGGGCCGGGGGGGGAGGCTAAGACTGGAAGTGGGCTTGATGGGGGGGGGGGGTTAGGACTTGTAATGGGCTGATGGGGGGGGGTTAGGACTGGTAATGGGCCATGGGGGGAGGCTAAGACTGGAAGTGGGCTGATGGGGGGGGGGGGTTAGGACTGGTAATGGGCATCAAATAATGGGGGGGGTAAGTGGGCTTGATGGGGGGGTTAGGACTGGTAATGGGGCTATGGGGGGGGGTGCTAAGACTCCTGGAAGTGGGCTGATGGGGGGGTTAGGACTGGTAATGGGCTATGTGGGGGGCTAAGGCTGAAAGTGGGAGTGGTGTGGTGGTGGTGGGGGGGGGGTTAGGACTGGTAATGGCTATGGGGGGGGCTAAGACTGGAAATGGGCTGATGGGGGGGGTTAGGACTGGTAATGGGCTATGGGGGGGCTAAGACTGGAAATGGGCTGATGGGGGGGCTAGGACTGGAAATAGGGTGATGGGGGTTAGGACGTAATGGGCTGATGGGGGGGTTAGGACTAGTAATGGGCTATGAGGAGGCTAGGACTGGAAATTGGCTGAGTGGAAGGAGGGCTTGAACTGCAAATAGCTGATGGGGACGGGGGGGGCTTGGAATGGAAATGGGTTGTGAGGGGGAGGGAGAGCTAGGACTGGAAATGGGTGAGTGGGGGGGGGCTAGGACAGGAAATGGGCTGATGGAGGGGCTAGAATAGGCCTGGAATTGGCTGTTGGGGGGGGGTGCTAAGATTGGGAAATGGTCTGTGGTGGGGGTTTGGATTGAAATGGACTCATGAAGGGGCTAGAACTGGAAGTAGGCTCATGGGCTTGGATTGGAAATGGCTTGAGTGGAGGGGAGCTAGGATTTGACATGGGCTGATGGTGGGGCTAGGAAAAGGACTAGAAATGGGCTCATGGGGGACTGGGATTGGAAATGAGCTGATGGAGGGACTCGGATGGGACCTGCAAATAGATGGGGGGAGCTAGGACTGGAAATGGGCTTTAATGGGGGGCTAGGACTGGAAATGGGCTGATGCGGGACTAGAAGGGAGCAGATGCTGGGTGGGACTGGAACTAGAATGGAGCTGATGTTGGGGGAGGATTAGAATGGGATGGAGCTGGGAGAGTGAAATGGAGAGTGAAAAAATATTTTGTGTGGGAGGGAAGGACAAATCTAAAATTGTCCGGATATTGGGAGAGTAAGTGGGGATTGAGGATGGAGGGGTAAAATTTGAGGTGGATGAAATAGGAATGAGGAAAGAGCAAAAGGAGAAAGATTAGTATGTTTAAAAGCAGATGTAGAGAGAGAATGGAAAAAAAAAACTAGAAGAGAGAAGAAAAGACAAATGGACAGCAGACTATGAAGAGTTAGCGGAAGACACGAGAAAGAAACCAGAAGAAAGTGGCTGGAGTAATTGCAGCTGAAAAAAAATTGCACAAAAGGTAGAAAAATATCTCTTTATTTTTGAATTTATTAATTTGGAATATGTCAGCTCTGGGAAATGTGCATCATTAACGTCTGCGCTTTGTTTAGTACAAGAGCAAATTAATGTATAGTTTTATTTCTACAGTGTTGTGCATTCCAAGTTTGGCTTTTGGGATTCCCAGTTTAATTATTGTCTTCCTGTTTCTAAATTGTGATTCCTTGTTTGGTGAATGGTATAGTTCTGCATGTGTAACTGAGCTGAGGTATTCTGTTTATGTAATTCCTATTTGACATTGCCACTTGTTCTCTTTCCCCAGTAGGTCATGTATTGTTGTTCTCTGAAATGTATTGGTTTAATATTTGCAGCGTTTCCTTTTGATAGTTAGGGTATGGTGCTTTATGAGTCCTGGTAGTGCTGTTAGGATACGGCGGGTTTGCTATGGGTTTTCTAGATGGGCAGTGTTGTAGTAGTTCCTAATGTGTCTGGCGGTTGGCACTGGATTATAGTAATGTAGAAGTCTTTTAGTCTTTCTTTATTCATACACTCATTAAGAGGCATGTTTACTAAAAGTTTGTGTATGGTAACATTATGCAAATATTTATGCAAATGAGGCCCCTTATGCAAATGAGGCCCCGCACCGAGTCTCCGCACATGGCCCCGCACCCCCCTTGGGCCGCCCCTGACCTTGGGGTTCACTATTGTTCTCCTTTGGAAGACACTATCTCCTTCAATGCCAAAGACTTAACCTCTAAAGTCCGGGCGCTTACTCACCGCTGGACTCCTTTAACACTTACCTGGTGGGGTCGATTAGAAACCATAAAAATGATGATTGTTCCGAAAGTGAATTATATTTTAGAAATGTTGCCCTGTCTCTTACCTCGACGTTATATATAAAGATATAGAGGGCCTTCTGACTAGATACTTGTGGCAAAACAAGACACCTAGGATAGCGAAACATAAGCTGCAAGCAGATAAGGAAAATGGGGGTGTCAGATTCCCTGATTTCCTGAAGTATCATCAATCTTTTCTTCTCAAACAAGGCGCTCGTTGGCTGGAAGATCCAGTACCGAGTAGACCTGTGTGGCTAGACATAGAAGAGGACCTTTGCAAACCGATTCCTCTTACTTTTCCTTCCTGGTATGACTCTCCCATCAGACTCCCACTATCCACCAATGCTTTTAGACACCTTAGGTGCCTTTAATACTCTTTATGCAATCATTAGACTCCCGACTCTGTCCGTTAGACAAGCTCCCACTTTGGTACAATACTCGATTTCGAATACAAAATAAGCCGATGGCGTGGAGCCCCTGGTACACTAGGGGCATTTGGATTCCTAGTCAGTTGTTCCATGAAGGTCGCTGGAAAACTTTTAGTGAATTGCAAATTGAATTTGGTCTCCCAGCGAAACACTACTTTCAGTTGGTGCAACTTCAACATTGCCTTCGGAGTGCTAGGTGCTCCCGCCATCGGCCTCCCCTACACAAGGTTGGTCGGAGACTATCCGATCTATCGGTAGTTCACCGGGTGTAGCATCCAATTTTTACAAAACCTTGTGGTAATGCTATAACTAGAGATACCCCTATAGCGCAGAAAGCATGGGAGAGAGAATTGCATGTGACTTTGACCCCGGAGCAATGGAGCCTTGTCTGGAGTAGAGTGACACGGGTCTCCCGATCCGCCTCACTCACTCAGACACTCTTCTTTCTAGCCACCGGTGTTTTTTACACTCCTGACAGATTAGCCAAATGGAACACTACTCAGGGCAATAGTTGTTGGACATGTCATGCGGCCATTGGTTCACTACCTCATGTTATGTATGAATGTCCCGACACTACAGTATTACTGGCGTCGGGTCTGGGGTCGTATCCAGTCTATTTTGCAACTTTCAGAGCCCCTTTCTGGAGGATAGTGGGACTTCGCTCAGCTGCGGGGGATCCCCTCTCTTCCAAAAACGGCTTACTTCCTTTTGGACTTTATGCTTGGCATTGCTATTTCCCTAATTACGAAATACTGGAAAAATAGCTCCCATCTGAGCCCCAATGAATGGTGGAATCATGTCTGTCTCTACAGTAAATATGAACAAATACCTCGTATGTTTGCTTCCCCCATTCAGACTCCTCATCATCGGTCTAAATGGAAGATGCTCAATGACTATGTACATTCTGCTAAATGCTCTCATCTGACTGTATATTTTTGTATATATATTTGTCCAATTATTATTCTGTTTCGATGATACTCTTTTGATTGTTTTGATGTATAATCACTGTTGTTTGGAAGCGCTCACAATGCTGGACATAATCACGCTAGGACGAAGAAGCGTGGGGGTGGGGGGTAATTGGGTTTACTTTTCCTTATTGTATACTTGTTTTGTCTCCTTTGGTGTGTTGTTTCTTTTGTATGTTGCAAAATGAAAATAAAAGTTTAAAAAAAAAAAAAAGAAGTTGGATGTTGAAAACAATGTTTGGATTGTATTAAACTTAATAAAGCTGCGACCATTTGAGCCAAAGATCAGTGTATATGTATTTCTTATGGGGACGGGGTATGGTGGAAGGGAAAATGGGGGTGGGGGGGGAAGCGGGGTGCCACCGGGTCCGACCTGCCTTGGTTACAGAACACATCACCCCCTATTCATACAACTACACTGGCTACCCATCACTTAACGGATCAAATATAAATCTATTCTCACAATTTATTTAAGTCATCCATAACCTATCCTCTATCCATCTTCAATCGCTAATACAAAGGACACCACAAAACAGAAGCAGAAAAACTGGTTCCTTCAATACACTTCACATTCCGGTGCTATGCACCAGGACTAATTCTACTACATCAAAGAAGGTTTTCTCCCTATTAGTACTGTCCTTATGGAACTCAATCCCAGAAAGCTTACATGCCACAAAGGACTTAACAGTCTTCAAAAAAAACCACTTCTATTTCTAGACTGCTTCACCAAGGACTTAACATAATCACCCAGTACGCAATTCTAAGTCCCCTTAGCCCTTTGCCTCCCCTTACAACCTCTATGTTTAACCCCATTATGTAACAGTTTTAATGTAATGTTTGTTGTGATGTTACCACCAATGTACTATATTTAAGTGTAACTCTATGCCCATATTACAACTTTTCATCTAATTCTGTCTTACTGCAATACATATAACATTGCTTAAGTTCGCTGTTACCATCCAAGTTCTTCTCCCCTGTTCTATGTAAAAGTTTGAACTGTTTCATTGCAAACCACTTTGAATTTAGGAGAAGGCCGTATAAAAAAACCTGATAAATAAATTACAATTAATACAACTGTAAAATGTTTTGTACAGTTCTAGTTGTCCAACTTAATATTTAAGATTTAAAAAAAACACAGCACGCAAATGATTTTATGCCAGTGTTAAACTTAACCATTTTCAGTGAAATAGGAAAATGACAGAATACATCACAAAATCAATTCAACTCATTGTATATAAATATATCCTAAAGCTTTCCTGCTTCCTGTTAGCACATACCTCTGGAATCTTGGATGCAAAAGAATGCACTTTAATATTTCTAGGATATTGATGAAAATGAATGTTGTCTCCTAGAAAGCTTCACTATTTTGAAATTATTGTAATTGTCTCCACTATATCCAAGCCAGTTTGTATATCTGCTATGGTTTGCATGTCTAATCTTTGCGACTGAAGAGTTTTCTAGACAAGAATACCAAAGTCAACTGGAATCAAATTAATTTAGGTGACACACTGGAAGCTTCATAAAGATTAATGGCTTCAGATTTCTGACTGGCAGGATATTATAATTTATGAAATGCAAGGATTCATTACCATTATACCCCCCTGCTATCATGAATGAAATTAAAATATGTTCCACTTTCCAGTACTGGATCATTTTTACTTTGTCCTGGTTCTTGTTCTGAAATTCCCATGATCTTGCTTATCGAGATTGACAGCACAGCAATTTTATTGCTACGTCCTCTCCAGACATGAAAAAACAATTATAAACGACATGGGGCTGGTGTGAGATTTTTGCAAAATACCATTTGTTTTTTTAGCAATCAAATATAATGACATTTATTCACACGTGCCTCTCTGGGTACATCATGGCAAATGACAAGAAGACCGTGGGATGCGCCCACGATGTCTGCATTCATTTCTTCTCAACTCCAAATATATGTCAGATATGTACTGCAATTCAAACTTATGCAGGGTGTCACGGTTTCATTGGGCTTATTTTAAAGTGAGACAATTTATCAGGCTATTGATGACAACAGCAGTAAATATTAAAACGTTACCTATATAGCCCAGCTTCCAAGTCCATCAGGTTGACTACATTTTTCTTTTCAGTTTAGCTGCCATTCTAAATTCAAGCTCACTGCTCCCGTAGATACAGGTCTCCAGCTAGATTCACTAAAAGATGTTAACGCATGCTAATGTGCATTGCGTGTGTTTTTATTGTAAGTCTCATTTTATGCTGTGGGATCTATTTACCAATAACACATGTTAGTATAATAGTGCACTTTACTAAATCTAGCTTAGAATGGAAACAAAGATGTCAAGTGGCATATTAGAAAGGTCATACTAGTGTAATCGTGGATGTCCAGGACAAAATATGCAGAAAAACGCCACGGAACATCTATGTTGCAGCCCAATTTTAGAAACCTCCATTTATATAGCTATCCCCACTAGGAAAACCTGGGGCGAGGATGTCCATCTCAGGCAAGTTTCCATACAAGGACATCCTGCTGCATAGCAAAATGAACACTTGAACAACATTCCTTGTCAGTGTTCGTTGTCCAATTGTAAAATAAAGGGGACATGAGTGTGCCTCCATCTCTACACTGTCCAGAGGTTATTTCCTGACAAAACAAGCGCTTTTCAGATGCTTATTCATGCCTAGAGCAGACATAGCTTTGACGTGGCTTGGGACATCCAGAAAGTTTCTGAAATCAGTTGAAGACATCCAAGTTCTTGGAAATGCCAATGCCACACCTACACCACACCTCATTCCAACTTGGACATCCTTGCGCTGGGGACATCACAGACCCAGTTTCTAAAATGGCTCTGGGGACGTCTCTGGTTGGCTTTGAGATGTCTCTATGTCCATTTTTCAGGACATCCAGGAGACAGAATGGGCGCTCCTAAAAATAAACCCCCTTAATAAATTATCTCGCCTTAAAACTTTTGTTTACTCTGAAACCCAAATGAAAGGGGGGTGGGGGGGGGGAGGGCAGGTTGTGGCTCATCCTAGGGAGGAAAGCATGAGCTTAAAAAAAAAACTTGGTTTCCCCATTTTCTCCAGCTCTAATCACCAGACATTTACTTGTTTCCGGCCCTATGTTGGGGGCAAATCTAATCAGCTTCAGCAGTATGTGATAACCTCTTTAGGGGTTCCACCAGGTTCCAACACTTCATCAAAGAGGACACCTTCAGAGCCATAGGATCCATCAAACATTTGGGTTGACAAGTGGGTTGCAAGGTGATGTTGGAGGCAAAGAGAAGGTAGAGGGAAAGAATCTAGCTCTGCCTTTCCTTATCCCCATGATAAAAAGAATTCAATTTATCTAAAAGACTGTAGAAAGAACTATGGAGGAGAGGAGGTTTTCAGGAACTCCAGCTAACAGCATTCCCTCTCATTTCAGCCTCTTGAAACTGCCCCCGATTCATGTCAAAAGTTTTATTATTTATCCTATTCCTTTATGTGAGTTTGTTTCAATATTCATAAGTATACCAACTCCATTGACTGAAAAATAAAACAAATTCTAATACTTGTGAAAAATAATGTTTTTTTTGGTAAGAAGGGCAGTGCAGACACTTTCCAGTCTGTGCCAATCTGCAGAAGTACAATGAGAAAAGCGAGTATTGCTTTGAGTGTTTCATACACAAAAAAGGCAGAAGAAAATGACTGTCTCCAGTCAGTGATCTGAGAACTGAAGACTAAAAATACTGCGGCTTACTAACACTTAGGGGGGGTAAAGAAGTGAACAAATTTCAACAAAACTCATCAGCTCTATTTCAGTGGGTACCCAACAAGAAAATGCAGAAAAACTGTAAATGATTTAGAAATTCATTTTTTAAAAAGACGTTAGGAAAGGGATTTTTTTTGGGAGGCGGGGGAGGGTCTGAGATTATTATTTTGTTACAACCAGAATTTGTTAGATAATTCTAGGTTGATTTGCATTCCAACATTCTGGTGGCCTGCTAATCACTCTCCAGGACTGGTCCAAGGTTTTAAAACTGATGCTTTGTTGCCCTCCCACCAATGTCCCACCCACGCAACATGGGAAAACTCCACTCTTAAACAAAAGTTGTGCACCCTGGAACTCTTTTGACCTCTCTTTCCCCAAAGTTTAGTAAATCCAAAATGATTCAGGGAAAAGATTCCAACTTGCTCCCATCCCAATGGTGCCATCTTGAAAAACTACATCAACTGATCCCAGTTAGCGCCCCTTTAAGAAACTCCTGCCACTACATATTTTTGAGAATTTTTAGCTGCATTCTCACAGAGTTCCAAGCTGTTGCAATGCAAGTAAAAAGTGTTATTTTAGCTACAACATGCAGATGGATTAAAAAGGATATGGACCATTAAGTGTATTGAGTTAATGCTATGGCAGATTGCAACAAACAAAAAATGGATTGTGCTACATTGAAAGAGTAAAATTTACCTGTAGTAGCCTGATCGCTCATTAATGCAGAGTCTACATAATAGTTCCCCAAAGGAGTCCCTTCTTCTCAAAGGAGTTTCCACTTCAAAGGCTCCGGAAGAAAAAGAGACCAAAATAAGGCTCCAGTCATTCTCAGGGCCCCCAACGTTCTGAGTGCCTTCCCTAGCTGGCTGGAAGATATCCTCATGTGTACTTAATTCCATCTTGCCTTTGGGGTCCTCCATGCCTCTTTCTGTCATTTTGTATTTTTAATTGCATGATACACCCCCACTTCCCATGCTGTGTGAAAACTTTCCTCTTTTTAGCGTGATTTTGTCAAAGGTAATAATGCAATTTGTCTAACTTTATCGATATCTATGTAGGTGCCAGTTAGGTTCCTGTCATAGGACAGTTAAGCAGCTAGTCTATGTAATTCTTTATTATTGTGTATGTTTATTTTGCATTTATTGTATTTTTTAATCTTATTTATTGTAACCCACCTTAGGCTTGAATTGTAAGGCCAGTCGTATGTCAAGTCAAAAGTCAAATAATATAAAGGATTAATCCATTCATTTGCGTTCCTTATAGCAACGGCGTTTAAAATTTAATAGTGACTCCACAAAGCACTCAGACTCTTCACCTGAACTAAATTATAAAGTGCATAGCACAACCTTTAACATACCTGCTAAAATCCCATTAGCACACAAATCAAAGATCAGTGCCACCTTAGGTTCAACTTTCCTTCTAGGTGCTGAACAGTCTATTGTCTAAAATGGCTTTTTTTGGCACAAATTTCTACCCTATTGAACTATTTCTCGAGAAAACCACAAACTAACAAGCTAAAAGGGTCTGCACCTTAATGTTAAGAAATACAAAGGATGCGGACAACTGGAAAAATCACTAAGTTCATCATTGATGGAGAAGAAATTGATATAGTTGACAGAAAGTACTACGCCTCCCCCCTGCTGAGTTAGTGGTTTGTGGACCTCCATTTCAAGTGCAGCACGTGGCGCTTACCCCAGATTGCCTTTCTGTTCCTTAAGAATAGGAGTGCTTCCAGAGCTCATCCCAAAAAGTGATTTTGATGAGTTTGCTGCAATAACTGTGAGTCTTTGTCATTGCAAATAAACTGTGGAATCTGTTTGTCTCCAACAGATTTATCTATCTAGCTGTCCTTAGTAGTGGGTTCCCTTACCCACAATCCATTGCTATCCAGTGTTAAACTTTTTCTCTTAGCCTACCAGAAGGACTACCCCTCCCCCCTGCCTGAGTTAGGTGTTGTGGACCTCCATTTCCTGTGATCTATTTGTCCTTATTGGTGGGTTCCTGTGCCCACAGTTCAGGAACAGTCTACTGGCCAGCGACACTTAGGTTCCCATCCACCCTAACCCCTCGCCCCACCCACCCCAGGGGCTACATTACCTACATAGTGGTCACATAAGTACCATCTATCCGTTCCTAACCTGGATTAAAAGCCACATCGTCTTCATCTTCCTCTTCTTCTTTCTCTCTTCCTCTTCTGGGACTGCATAAACATGTCGTGTTATTCAGTGCAATAACTGCGTGTAACTTTCATTCCACGAATGAAATCATTTGAAGCCTAAGGAGCTTGTCCCTATATGCCTACAGTCAGCCGCAATGCATGAAAGAACTGCCTCTACTAAGGAAAGACCTAGCTGCCATGCATAAAGAAAGTGTCTCTTACTGAGGGAGGAAATGGCCTGCCACGTGAAGCACACCTCTTCTAGGCTACAACACTGAACAAGGTCCACCACCACTCCCACAAAGAATCAAACGCCCCAGGAACAAATGGATCACAGTGGGTTCTGGTAGACTGCGACCAGTAACACAAAGACACTCCTGTATCTCACGAGATTATCCCTGTACAATGGCCTTTCTCTGCCTTAGGCTAATGAGGATGCCCAATCCAAAGAAACTGAGAAGGGCCCTTAAATGAGTAAAGACAATGCCCAATCCCCTGCTAAAGCACCAAATATGAAAGAAAAACCTGCACCAAACAGAAAACTACTACTACTTGGAGATTCCATCATCAGAGGCACCAAACTTGGGAAACACAGTTTCAAAGGAGCGCGAAGATAGTCATGTGCTTACCAGGCTCCTTCAGCCCAGCAGGAATACAAAAAAAGTTGTTGAATTACTTAGGCGTCAAAAAGTGAACACTACCAAAACTTGATTTTATTATCCACTTAGGCATAAACGACCTAGCTAGGAACAGTGCCTCCAACGCCCAAAAGG
>CM066044.1:159827826-159901481 GCA_033557465.1 Ichthyophis bannanicus | reverse complement strand
GCTTGAGGGTCTTGAATCGGGGAGATAGACGTGTTCGGCGTGGCACGTGCAAGCGCTATTCAGCCATCCCGTGCCTTGGATGCGGGTAAACATTTTAGACATCCCCGCGCCCACCGTATTCTGAAAAGTTACTCATTTTGGATATTGCCCATCCCGTAATGTACCCACAGTTGCCACGCCCCTTGGGAAAATCATGCATCTCCTGAGCTGCTCATCACAGACAGTAGTTTGCTGATGCCGTTAGACATAAATACCAATGAGAAATGACAGCTGCTGCAACCTAGACCATAAACCAGTCTTCCTCGTGCCCTGAATGTGCTAGGTAAGTCCAGTGTAGCCCAATATGGTATACCAGAATGTAAATGTGAACATGTCTGTCAGGACATACCTTGCATCAAATGGTATGTGGCATTAGGAACCAGCTCCAGTGATTCCTGCCCTGGTCATCCCTACAAACATGCCTTAAACTGCTAGGGATGGACCCTCACAACGTACACAAAAACCCCGCCTAACCTTGTAGTTCGAATGTATGCCCTTTTCATGCCTATGGCCTATAAGTGCACTCATTCTGCTGCTGCTACACTATCATTCCCCTCTTATCTCTCCCTACATCCCTCCCAGTGATCTCCGCTCTTCTATCAGATTGCTTGTATCTGTGCCCTTCTCTTTTATTGCCAAATCCAGACATCGTTCCCTTCACCTTGCTGCCTCCTTATGCCTGGAACAAACTACCTGAGTCTGTACATCAGGTTTCATCTCTGACGCCTCTCAAATCCAGGCTTAGCACTCACCTCATCATTGGCACTGTTGGATCTGATCTGCCTAAGCTCCCTTGTGTTTCCTGACCATTCCCCTGGATGTGTTTTCTGTCTAGACTAGACTAGACTAGACTTTAAGCTCCGCTGAGCAGGGACTATCTTTTACATGCATCTGTGCAGTTCTGTGAATGCTTTGTAGCACTATACAAATGATCAGTAGTAGTTTTAATAGTTGTAGTAGGGTCTTCTGGCTCTGGCATCTGAGGCCCACCTATCTGGGTACTGGCATTTTTTACAGCACTACACAAGTTCCACATTGTGGCATATGTTAGTCTGTATACATCTGCTATCTGTGGGCAACCCCCGTCCTGCCTTCCAACAGTCAGCTTTGTGACAGTGCTCCCTAGTCAGGGCTGTGTGGGCATGGGAGGGGAGATCCCTGAGCCATCACAACAAGTAGCCAGACTCCAGATATATCACCGCTCTCGCAGCTCTCATTGATCCTGGTCTGGGTAGGGATGTAGAGAAAACACAAAACAGCAGGCAAAGTTGAGGTCACTTGCGCTTTATTAATTATAAAAACCCCGACGCGTTTCGGCAGGTGCCTTCATCAGGGGGCTAGAAGACTGCAAACAAATAAAATATATATCATAAAACACTTAAAACAAATATGATAAAAACATAAATTAAAAATATAAATATAAATGACCATGGATAATATAAAAAGACAAACGTGAATAAATATAGTATAAAAACAATCATGTGGTACTCACGAATTGTATTATATCAAATACATTAGGTGAAGCGCATGGAATTGTGAAACAACATATGGCACAAAACCAATAATGTAGTTGGTAATGCTGAAAAAACAATAATACCATTAGTACATAAGACTAAGATTAAAATTATAAATAATTAAACAAAGAACAAAAAATGGGAAACCCAGACCCAAGGAGCACAAAAAATGTGACAATTAAGGACATTCTGCTGAAAAAAAGTGATGCTATAGAGCATACATTATTAAACAAATATGAGCAATATTCAAACCCTAAATATTGAACAGCTAATAGAATAACTGGCCATAGTCACACATTCTAAACAAGTCACCAAGTACAGAACAAATTACCACAAACTGACAATAGAATATGTAGACAAAAATTAAATTTAAATTCCAAGCAGCCAGACTCTGCGTGCAGTGCAGCACCGGAGTAATAGAATGCCTTTACTCCATACTGCAACAACTATTAAAATAAAAAGATGATATAAATTCCAAAAACTGACATATTCCAATTGCTAAATTGAAAATAAAAAAAAATTTCTACCTTTGTTATTTGGCCATCTTGTTTTTCTAAACGTGTTGACCCCAATCTCCAGATTTTGCTTTCCTCTGTCTTCTTTTAACTTTCTCTCCAGGGTATCCAGTCCATTTGCCCACTTCTCTCTTGTATTGTCTTCTTCATTGCTTCCTCTATTTCCATCTCTGACATTGTTCTTTTTCGTTTTCAGCTTTCTTCCATTTATTTTTATCTCCATCCACTGATATTTCACTCTTTCTTACAGTCCTGTCTTTAACCTTCTTTTTACCGCATCTACAAACAACTGTCCATCTGTTTCTCTCACCTTGGCCCTCCCATTCCCCATCCCCCATCCCCTTATTCCCCAGTCTCCCCCACCCCCTCCTTCTCCAGCATCTCCTCTCATTTTCTCTCCTTCCAGCATTTCATCTCAATCCCTCACTCTCCCCCCCCTTCATTCAATATCTCTTCTCCCTCCCATTTCTGTGGTTATCTCCCAGTTGTCTTCCTCTGTGTTCTTAGCCCACCTCCTAGACCCAGCAGCTCTCCTATATATTCTTACTCCACCTCCCCATGTCCAGCATGCACCTTTGTATCCCTCCCTATTCCCCCTCCTATGTCCAGTAACTCCCTTCTGTGTCCCAACTCCCCCCACATCCAGCTTCTGCCCCATCACCCTGATCCCCACCCTCAAGTGCTTAACATTCCCTCTCTGTAGCCTCCATCCTAACTCTCCAGCCACATGTGCCAGCATCTTCTTGTCACCCCCCCCCCCCCATGTTCAGCATCCGATCCCCCCATGTCCCTATTCACCCATTCACCCATGTCCAACATCTCTCCTGTTGCTCTATTTCCTCTCTCTTCGGCATTCCCCCCTCTCCCCTTGCCCAACATCACCTCTTAACTGTATCCTTCCTCCTTCCCCAGCCTGGGTCACTCTGTTTCCCATTTCACCATCTCCTCAATCCCCCCCCCCCCTCAAACTACTTTCTAGCTCCCTCCCCTCACCAGTGCCCATCTCCATGATCCCACTGCCACTGCTGGAGCCCTTGCCAGTTGCCACTATCTAGCACCCTCTCCACCTGCCAGTGTTCACCTCTGCCAGGACCCATGGAAGTGGCAATATATCAATGAACAGAGCAGAGCCTGCAAGTTATTTTAGGCATGTCACTCAGGGCTCTGCCAATCCCACCCCTTCTGACATAAAATTCCTGTTTCTAAGGGGCAGGACCAGCAGAGCCCTGAGCAATGCATCTAAAATAACTTGCAGTCTCTGCTCTTTCTTTTATGTATTGCCACTTCAGCAGTAGCAGAGCTGGGAACTAGTGGGGGGGGGGGGTGTTAGATAGTGGCACGGAGCCATGGAGCTTCACACCAGTGATAGGAGGCAGCATGTCCAAGAAGCAGAATCACAGAAGTGGGCTGGCACCGGATGCATGAGAATGTGTGGTAAGTGCGTGAGTGAGTGAGGCTTAAGGCATGTGACTTGGCATGTCTGTATTAAACCTTATAACATGTGTTAACAGCTCCTAATAAATTTATATATTTATTTAACAGTTTTTATATACCACCTTTCATATTATCAAAACAATTTACATTGAACTTCAAGGATACATTGAACAGTGAACAATCAGATGAACTGCAGTGTAACTATCTACAAAAGAACTATGTAACAGAAGCAACTATATACAAGGGATTATGTTCAGGTTCCGGGCCCAAAGTACTCCTGGAATAGGAGGGTCTTTAGCTTTTTCCAGAAGTCCCCGCATCTTTGATAGCCCTGAGGTTATTGGGGAGAGCGTTCCATAATGTGTGTCCGTATATTGAAAAAGCTCTCTGGCACATGCACGTTGCTTGGGTACTCTTCCATTTGTGGGTTGGAATACTGAGTAAACTCTAGTTTTGAGTTCTTCTTGATCTTGAGTTTGGGGAGTTTTGGAGGAAGCTAAAGAGGCCCGTCTGTAGCTTGGTTATGTGTGGTCTTGTAGATGAGCATTTGCTTTGCATTTAATGTGGGCCTGTATGGTGAGCCAATGTAGGCTTTTCAGAACAGGGGTTATGTGTTCATGTCTTGGGGATCCTGTTATCAGATGTGCTGCGGCATTTTGTACTAGTTGCATAGGTAGTATAGTCTGCTTTGATAGGCCTTGGAGGATGGAGTTGCAATAATCTAGCTGTGGGGTGATGATGATGGGCTGGCAGACTGTGCAGAAGTAATTCAGATCTAGGAGTGGTCTGAGGCTTTTTATTTTTTAATATGCTGAGTATGATACTCTTTTTATATGTGGTCTCATGTTTAGTTGTTTGTCTAGCATGATTCAGAGATATTTGATTTCCTGTTTAACTGGGATGGTGTTATTGTTTATTATAATCTCTTTTGGGGGAAGAATGAGGGATCACGAATATGTTACAAAGCAGCAGACCCAGCACAGATTCTTGGGGTACTCCACTATTCACCTTTCTCCTTTGGAAAAATTGACCATTTAGCCCTACCCTCTTCTTTCTATCTTTTAACCAGTTCCTGATCCACAATAACTATTGTAAATAGTTTTTGTTCAACCATGTAAATAATTTACACATTGTTTCTTTGTAACATAGTTCTTATGTTCCCTTAATGTTCTATGTAATAAAAAACAATATAACATACAGTGAAATATTGTAAGTTCCTTGTAAACCGCCCCTGATCTCTGGAAGGGGCAGTATAGAAAAGCACACAAATAAATAAATAAATAAATAGTACACTGCTTCCTATCCCATGACTTTTTAACTTCGCCAAGAGTCTCTTATGAGAAAACTTGTCAAAGGCTTTCTGAACAGCCACACTATATCGACCGACTCACCTTTATTTATTTTATTTATTTATTTAACAAACATTTTTATACCGTGCTTTCCATAAGATTACGAGCGGTTTACAAGCAATGAAGGTCTGAAAAGTACTCTAACATGGTCATTTTCAGTTACATGGAATATAAAATAACTATTTACATTGTTTGATACAGAAGTACCTGTTTATTCACACCTTCAAAAAAATATAACAGATTAGTAAGACAAGACCTTCCTTGGCTAAAGCCATGTTGATTTTCTCCCATTAAACCATGACTATCTACATGTTCAGTAATTTTGTTCTTTATGATGGTTTCTACCATTTTGCCCGGTATTCATGTCAGGCTTACTGGCCTGTAGTTTCCCAGATCACCACTCGAACCCTTTTTAAAAATTAGCATTACATCAGCCATTCTCCAGTCTTCAGGTACTACAGATGATTTTAATGAAAGTTCACAGATTACTGCAATCTCATATTTCAGTTCTTTCAACATCCTCGGGTGTATACCATCCAGTCCAGGTGATTTTCTACTGTTTAGTTTATCAAATAGTTGTAATATATCTTCCCAGTTTATCGATATTTCTCTCAATTCTTCCGATGCATCTCCTTTAAATACCATTTCAGTCATGGGTAACTTCCAAGCATCATCTTCAGTAAAGACCAAAGCAAAGAATTCATTCAGTCTCTCAGATGCATCTTCCTCCCATTCATGGATTCTCCAGGGTCCAAATAGAATAGGGTGATCTCCAATTGCTCCTGACCTGCCAGTTTGGTATTTCAAAATGGCATCGGCCAGCCCTGGGGCTTGCACCATTTCGGAATATGCTCTGTACAATAAATTAGTGTCAACCTCAGGGCTGACCAGTGCCTTTTTGAAATAATGACCTGTTGTGGCAGAAGTGACTGGACACTGTTTTACCCTATTTGGATTGTGCTAAAATGCATCTTGGGGTGTACGAGGACAGGCCCGGAGTGTCCTGAATTTTTTAAATTTTGGTGTCACCAGTTTTGTTTTCAGAGAGAGGAGGGAAAAATGTCCAGTAGGGCTTGGGTTGGTAGCTACTGACTACAAAAATGAAACAAAATAAAAATGAAAGAAAATGAAAAACAAACAAAATGTCATGTTTCTTTTAATTTTCGAAATGAAATGAAAGCATATCTCAGCAAAAGCAGGCAAAAGTTAAAGTTTGTATGGAGAATAAAGAACACAATTGTATAATGATGATATAAAAAGATTCACATATGACATTATATTTGATTCAGATGTTAATGTAGGTTTAATTATATCTTCATTTATTAAAGAAACTGTTAGTAAATTAGAGCAGGAAGAAGAGTCTCGGGAGCTGCTGGAAACAATTAAAGTAAATACTATAGAAAATGCACATGATAACCAGTATGATAAAAAAAACAGACGGCATCAGCTCTGATGATCACAATAAAGACCAAAAAGATGTAGATTATGCTGTTGGAATAAACTGAGCTGAAAAGATATTGTATCAGGCGGTTGAAATGAATGTGACCTTGAACAATTAGAAAATGGTTGAGATGTTTAACAGCGCATTGTTTACAACAAAAAACAAATAATTTGTTCTTGTTACATGGTCTGTCCATGTTATTTCTTTTGTATAGCTATTGAAAGATGATAAAAGCAACATATTAAAACTTTTTTTGATCTTACTTGTGAAGATCTTATCCTAAGGAATAGGAAGTTATCCAGATAAAAGCAGTAGTTCTCAACCCAGTCCTCCAGGGACCTCTTGGCCAATTGGGTTTTCAGGATACCTACAACGAATATGCATGAGATTTGCATACACTATCTCATGCATATTCATTGCAAATATCCTGAAAACCCAACCAGCCAAACAGTCTCTGAGGATTGGGTTCACAACCACTAATTGAAAAGTACAAGCTAAAACAATGAAATGAAGTTTCACTGAGAAATTAACAGCTGTCAAGGTACATAATACCATCAGAAGACAAGGAGATTTCCAAAGTATACTTGCTATTGCTCTTTGCATCTCCTATAATGAATTTTATGAATTAAATAATAAAATAAGAGTGATTTCAAAACTATTTATTAGAAATGTGTCCACTGTTTGCAGCGAACCTTTGATTTCTCTGAATTTGAAGCCCAAATTTTTGGTAGGTTGTCTGGTTGGAAACGGGTCTTACAGGTTGAGACATTTACTATTGGCAGCCAGTTTTATAAAAGACATGTTAAACATGGAGCCTTTTGTAAAAGACATCTAAGGCCATGGACACGTGTATATTATGGCAACACATACAGTGAGAAGAGCCAGTTTACAAAAACCCATGCTCAAAAAAAAGAAAAGCGACATCACTCTGGGCTTTGTACGTGCAAGTGGCAGAGTTTGCTACCTACATGGGTAAGTACCGGCACCTTCAAGGTGGAATAAGTCCCCCGTCTAGATTCGAGGCTCTGTACGTCTGGGGTCACAGCCTGCACATGCCATGCCATCGCTCTGCCTCCAGAATGCCCCCTTCCACCCCTGTCTAGGCCTCCCCGTACAAACCCGCTGTACGTACGGGGAGGGTATTGACCAGGCCAGCAGAGGGACAGGGATGGACTTCCTGGCGGGGCAGAATGACCCTCATAGCGTTTATTCAGGCTATACACTAATGTGCTGTTTGTGCTAAAGGAGCCAATCTATGGGACCCTAATAATTCCCATGTTCTGAAAAATGGGACTGCTGATGCAGGGATAGTATGGGTATGAGTAGGAAAAGGATTCTTGTCTGGTTGAGAAACAAAGAGAATATTTGTGGTGGTGGTATCCCATGCTATTATGTTATGTCATAGCTGTTATATATAGATTCAGGGTGCCTTTTTGGCAGAATCATGTTTTAGAGACAGAAAGTAAGAGTGTGTGTGTATGTGGTTTGAGGGGTATATGGGGGGGGAGAAAATCTGGTTTGCTCATCTGCAATTCAGGGGGGACATGAATGCCTGGCCAGTACCTGGACCATATGAATGACTGCAGTGTCACCAGGTGCCAGTGTGATCGGGCAGTCAAACTCAGAGTGGTTCACTATAGCTAAATGTCAAAACATATCCCTGTCAATAACAAGGGACCCTCAGAATACAGGCACTCAACAGTGAAAACAGAACTATGCATGCTCATAATGCACATTTTGTGGGACCGATGCTGTTGACAGGGAAATGTTTTGACATTTAGCTATAGTGAACCCTCTCTCTGAGTTTGACTCAGGGACAGGGATATAGTGTATGTTTTAACATGTGGAGCCCGATTCAGGGAGGAGGCCATAAGGGCCATCCAGATGTCCTCGAGGAAAACGGGGCTGATAGGACCCAATTCTGGTCCGTGGGAACAAAACATTTCCACAGTAGGCAGATTCAGGCCCGAGGACAGCCCAGCGTGCCCCTGCCACCTTCGCGGACATCCTCCCCGCAGGCGCCCCCGACATCTGGAGCTCTGGCCCCCCTTTTCGCCACCGCCTGACCCATGGTTGGCCTGCCGTAGCCTGTATCGAGTGGCAGGGACCCCCCCCTCACTTCCCCCCCCCTCACTTGGCGAGGGTTCCCCGGCCCCAATCACTCAGAAAGTGCTGCTTACACCACCTTTGCAATGGTATAAGCAGCATGTCCCCACAAGCATGGCAGGATGTACATCGGCCCTGTGCGTGCTGCCGGGCTGGTCCCCCACTCCACCTACATTCCACCCTCTCCCTACAACTCTCCCCATCTTAAAGCACGGGACGCAACCCACATTTCAAAATAATCTCCTTAGCCATAGGGGTTCCTATGCTGATTCCTTCTGGATTATTTTACATAGATACTCTAATAGGATCAGATATTGTTGGCAGTGTGAAATGGTAGCCATACATCCACTGTACCAGGCTCCAAATTTTGCAAATGTCGTTCACTCGCTTCTGTGCTTGAAGCTGTTTTAAACCCAATCACGAGTCGGGTGATCATGTAAATTACTGTACACATTGGCAGTGGTCTAGATGTTCTCCTACTGTCTTATCTACTTGTATGTGATATTTTAAATGCTGCTGAGCAGAAGTAGATTTTAATGCTAAAACTCTTCTCAGATCATTTTGTATAACTGCAGATTAAAGACTTTTTGCTAAGTAAATAAAAAAAAAATATATATATAAATTCAAAATATTATATTAAAATGAATTCAAAATCAAATATGCAATTTTCTAATCACTAAAAATGGAGCCGATATAAGCAAAACATGACTACCATCATAAAGCTGATGTAACAAAAACACTATGGGGCTGACATTCAGCAGTAGTGGCTAGCTGCCGCCACTTAAAAAAAAACAACACATTTAGCAATGGAACTTACCGAGCATCTGGCGTTGAATTACTGGTTTTGTCAATCAGTGCATCACTATCAGCGGTGATATTCAGGCACTATATCCAAATAGCGATAACTGGTTAAAGGACAGTCATTGAACTGCCCTAACTTTACCTGGTTTAGCTATCTGGTATGGGGAGCTGCGGTATTTATTTTATTTTTATTTATTTACATTCTCTTATATACCGCGTTATTCTGCATCAGTGTGGTTTACATTGAACAAACTGAAATTACATTGAACAGGGCATTATAACTTGGAGATAACTATTTTACAGGGAACATGGGCTATGGAGGGTTAAGTGGCTTGCCCAAGACCACAAGGAGCACCTGTGGAACTAGAAACCCCAGTCCTTCCGGCCCAAGGTTGCTGTCCTCTAGTGGGATTTGAACCCCCGACCTTCCGGCCTGAGGTACCTTGCCCCAACCACTAGGCCACTCCTCCACTCCATGTGGAGGAGTGGCCTAGTGGTTGTGGAGGAAGTGGAGATATGGGGGAGGGTTAGGGTACATGAGGGGAGGAGCTGTGTGTGTAGGAGGGTGAAGTGGGGAGAATGATGTTGGGGGATAATACAGTATGCATGGATGCTTGGGTAGGGTGCATCTGTGGGGAGGTGGACAAAGAAGGGCTGTGTAACGAGAGGGGGAAAGGAATGTGCATTGAAGTGAATATGCAGCTGTTATTGCGAGACTTCAGCCTGGCACTGGAAGGTGAAGGCTGCTGGGACTGAAAACTTCAAGGCAGAGAGAAGAGTGGGAAGCCGCACAGCAAACATTTTCAAGTAAGTTTGCCAGAGGGGGTGCTCTCCTCGCCCCAACAATGCAGGGCCTGCAGCGAAATTTTGCATGGGAGCCCCTCAGTAAAACCTACGCCACTGAACATGTGTTATTGCCGTAACACACTGTAGCAACTACCCTCCCTCCCCCCCCACCCCCAAAAAAGTTTTTATGTTTCTGGATTATTTTATCATTTCCTATGATCATAAGCTCATGGATGCAGTAATCTGGCCCTGAACAGTGTTCCTGCAGAAAGGTATCATCTTTGTTTGCTTTGTGGAATCCAATATTATCTTTATGTCGATTAATTCTTGTCTTTAGCATCTGGCCTGTCTTACCAGTGTAGAAAGCCTCTTCACATTTTCTGCATTGAGTAACACAGAGCAGGGCTACCCATCCCAGTCCTTGCATATGCATATGAGAGATCTGCATACAATGGAGGTAGTTCATGTTTCCTGTATGTTCATTGCAGCTATTCTGAAATCCTGACTGGTTAGGTATGTCCTGATGACTAGGTTGCGAACCCCTGGTATTAGAGGGGCTGATGTGTAGGATCCCCTTATGTTAAACGTCTTTCCAATGTTGATAACTGTAGGGTCCTGCGATATGTGTTGACACGGTTTGCAGTGTGGTATATTGCGGGTACTTGTGGATATCATAGTTAAATTCTCATCCAAAACTACTCCCAAGTTCCTGGCTTGCATACTTATTTGAAGTTTTGTCCTTTACTTAATATTAATGTATTTGAGTGGATCCTCTTTTCTTATACACAGAATCCGTTTCCCCCATATTTATATATAAATGATGTCTAGTTAACCAATCTTCAACAGCCTTAAGACAGTTCAATGATTTCTCTATTGCTACTCTACAGTCAGTTCCAAGGGTAAAAATAATTGAAGATCTTCTTACACTGAGTAGCAAATAATCTCCCCCGAAGAGCAACAGATTAAAGAGCAAAAGAATAGATCCCTGGGGAATTCTACAGGTATCAAATTATCACAATGTTCTATAATCACAAATTAGCTTTGATCTGTTAAATATCAGCATGACCAGTCTAAAACTTTGCTTCCAGTTCTTATTGATTGTAAACAGATAAGTAAAATAACATAATCGATTGTATCCAATAATCCAATTTAATTAGCAAGCTTCTTCAATTGTAATCTTAGTTAATCCACTTATGCCAATAAGATCAATTTGGTACCATGCGCCTTCCTAAACCTGGATTGGAATGAATCCAGTCAATGTCTTTCTTCCAAATGATTTAATAAGTGGGAAGGGTGCAAATTTTCCCATTCTGTTAACCACTGGTCTGAGATTAGTATAGTCTATGTTAACTTTTTAAGTGGAGAACATAGTGCCGAAGTCTCCAAGCTACCTGAGAATCTCACCTGATTAAAATATTGGTCACTAGCCATGACTCCGTTTTACTAAATTCTTCTTTTGCCCCCTTCAGTATTCAAATGGAGTAAAGGATCCTGAAGACTAGTCGTCTTATTGGTAAATGCCATAGTTGTTCAAATTTCCTCTGGATTTTTATGACAAAAATTAGTTGAGTCCTAAATCATTTGTACTAAGTGGTCAACTGCTCATCTAGTCCATTTCACCTACAACCTACTTGTTGAGCTTTGTTTCCACCTATCAAGAGGATCAACATTACTTTATACACAAAAATGTAAATTCATTTATAATGTTTATGCTAAGACATGACTAGCCGAGGCACGCAGTCAAGCAATTTCAGCAAAATAAGCCAGAATCTATAGCTTGGGGCAGTTCAAGCATGTCAATGGCAGAAACAAAAGACAAAGTCATGGTCACATCATTTCAGCTCTCTAGGTGTTGCCCTTTTCTATGCTGTTTGTTGATGTTTTACTTACTTATCTAGGGCCTTTGTTCATCCATCCCTGAAGATTCTAGTTTAAAGCCATCCTCAGTAGATTATCCAGTCTGTTGCAGAAGGCACTTCTGCCCTTCTTTGATAGGTGGACGGCATCTCTGCTCAGCAGCCCTTGGAAAATCATGCCAAATCATTCTTGGTGATACCATCCATGCAGCCAGGCATTCATCTCCTTCCAGCCTCAGCTTTGACCCTCAACAAGGAGGATTGAGAAGAACACCACTTGAGGCATCTTACTGCTCCACCTTCTCTCCCAGAGCCATAAAGTCACTTTAAATATGCTCAGAAGGGAACCTAGCAGTATCATTTCTGCCAACATGGATGAGTAGTATCAGATAATAGTCAGTAGGCTTGAGGAATCTCATCAAACTCTTCATAATGTCTCAGATCTTGGCACCAGGCAGGGAACAGCTTCATTTCAAGCTACAAGTTCTCTGTCTGAAAGTTCTCATTAGATAATATGTTCTGCTGCTTAAAGTGTATTTATTTATTTATTTAACATTCCTTATATACCCCCTTTCATGATATCAAGGCGGTTTACATTGAACAAACTGAAATTACATTGAACAGGGCATTATAACTTGGAGATAACTATTTTACAGGGAACATGGGCAATGGAGGGTTAAGTGGCTTGCCCAAGACCACAAGGAGCACCTATAGGACTGGAAACCCCAGTCCCTCTGGCCCAAAGTTGCTGTCCTCTAGTGGGATTTGAACCCCCAACCTTCTGGCCCGAGGTAACTTGCCCCAACCATTAGGCCACCCCTCCTCCCTCTGGTTTATTTTTTGTAACCGTTTGCAGAAGGAGATTTTTCTGTTTTAAAAAAGGCTTTCCTCTAGCCTGCAAGCTCTAAGAAGAGGAAAGCTAGCAAATTTTCTTTGACACCTCTGCACTGCTAAGATATTCAATCCTTCCCTTCAGACCCCAGCTCCCACCCACCTCATATTTTGGCTCTTGATCATGTTGACTAGGTCCCCAAATTAAAGGGCTAGCTTAGAAAGCTTTCTTTTTGAGAGGCAGATTAGGGAGTTAAGGAAACAGGCCAAACTTAAGTTCCTTGGGGAACTAATTCAATATAGTATATTTCAAGAGCCTTTGATTAGTATTATCTTAAGAGATTATTGTGCTAATTCTACAGACACACTATGCTACACACCCCAGATAAACAAACACATCTTGCAGTCTGAAGAGATAAGGCAAACTACTGCAGACCCCAACAGTAGAGAGCAAGCAAGCAGAACTACACCCAGGGAACATAAAAAAAGTTATTAGCTTTCACATAACAAAGGATGACTGTCATGGTATGTACAAAATTAACCTATGTGGAGAAATTGCCTCCAATAGCTAGTTCATAGGATATCATCATCATGCTCCTGATCGCCTCATTTATAATCTATTTGCAATGTCATTTTAAGGAATACTGACATTTTAATGGCCCCTAAGTATCAATATTTGCATTACTGACCTTATTAGGGAATAACAGCCTTTTAATTATTCCTAATTAATAATTGCAATACTGTGATTTTTCAGGAATAATGACCTTTTAATTTTCCCTAATTATATTACTGTCTTGCTCTTTTAAAAAGTGATGGCTTTTAATTGGTCCTAATTAATTATAATAAAATTAATTGTCATTTTTTGAAATGCTGACATTTAATAACTCTTCATTCCCAATCATTCAGTTAGTGAAAATTTTGGGGTTGAAGATGCTTTAATCATTGCTACTGGTTGGCTTTTGAAAATTGCCTTCCACCTGGTTATTTCAATATTTAACTGATTATTGCCAAAATAAAATAAATGTTTAAAACATTACCATTGAAGATTAGACATTTTCCAGCCTAGCTAGGGTGCCCAACTGCTTCTACTTTTTCAGAATGGACTGATCCAGTCCAGACTCAAGGGTAAAGGGGAGGAATATGTAGAAGCTGATGAGGATAAAGCGGAATTGCTTAACAAATATTTCTATTCTGTGTTCACAGATAAAGAACCAGCAGCAGGACCTCAGAAAACACCCACAAACAGGAACAGAAGCAAGGGACTTCTTGAACAATTTTCAGAAGACTGTGTTCATGAGAAACTAGCTCAACTTAAAGTAGAAAAAGTGATGGGACCGGATGGGATACACCCTAGAATACTGAGGGAACTTGGGGACGTTCTAGCAGCTCCACTGACTGACCTTTTCAATGCTTCGTTGGAGTCGGGAGTGGTGCCAAAGGAGTGGAGAGAGGCTCATGTGGTGCCTTTACACAAAAGCGGAAGTAAGGATGTGGTTGAAAACTACAGGCCGGTTAGTTTAACTTCGGTGGTGAGTAAATTGGAAACACTGCTGAAAGAGAAAATAGCGAGGTTTCTGGAGTCCAGCCAATTACAGGATCTGAGGCAGCATGGGTTCACCAGAGGCAGGTCTTGTCAGACAAATCTGATTGATTTCTTTGACTGGGTGATGAGGGAGTTGGACCAAGGGAGAGCCCTAGATGTGATGTATTTAGATTTCTGTAAAGCCTTTGACACTGTTCCTTTATAAACAAACTGAACACGCTAGGGATGGACCCTAAAGTTACTGCTTGGGTTAGAAATTGGTTGGGTGGGAGGCGACAAAGAGTACAGGTAAATGGATCTCACTCTGAGAAGGATGTTACCAGTGGTGTGCCCCAGGGATCTATCCTTGGTCCGATTCTTTTTAACATCTTAGTTAGTGATATAGCGGAAGGGCTGTCAGGTAAGGTTTGCCTCTTTGTGGATGATACCAAAATCTGCAATAGACACCCAGGAAGGTGTAGATAAAATGAGGAGGGGTCTAGCTAAGCTTGAAGAATGGTCTAGAATTTGGCAGCTGGGATTTAATGTTAAAAAATGTAGGGTCATGCATTTGGGCTGCAGCAATCCAAGGGAGCAATATAGTATAGGGGATTGAAGTACTTTTGTCCACTAAAGAAGAGTGTGACCTAGGCTTGGTTCTGTCTGATGATCTTAAAGTAGCTAAACAGGTAGAAAAGGCGACGGCAAAAGCTAGGATGATGCTTGGATGCATACAGAGAGGAATGGCTAGCAGAAAAAAAGGAGGTGATAGTGCCTCTCTATAAGTCTTTGGTGTGACCTCATTTGGAGTATAGTGTGCAATTCTGGAGACCGCACCTTCAAAAGGATATAAACAGGATGGAGTCAGTACAGAGGGTGGCTACTAAAATGGTTAGTGGTCTAAAGCATATGAGGACAGACTTAAGGATCTTAAGTATTGTCACGCTCTCACCACCCGCCTCTAGCCTAGAAGAGCGTGGTATTGGAGGAACCTCTCTCGATTGACTTGGGCAAACTAACTTTCCCCAGGCGTATCTTGGGATATGTAGTTTGCCTTCAAAAATGGCTTCAAGAAGAAGTTGTAGTCATGGTCCGGAGGTAAGGCAAAGTGACAGAATTTTATTTCTTACGCAAACCGTGCTGATGTTAAATAGTGCGGTATATAAACAATGTTAAATAAATAAAAGGTCAAGTACCCTGTACACAGGACTCCTTCTTATGCAGGATTATTGGTAATACAGTACTAGAACAGCATAACCGCTTCACAAGCTTCAAACACACACAGCTGCTTCAAACATTTCTCAGCCCTGAAAAACAGCACTTCTTTAGCAAGGGTAAAAATGCCTCTTTTTAGCCTTGCCTTGTAAAACAATTAATGGCAACAATAAAACTTAGTCCCACTGGAACAAAAGCTTCTTCTTAATTCCCTTCCCGGATTAAGTTTAAACCAAAATATGGGAGACACGGGCAGCAAATATTCACCAAGCTTTTTTTTTTTTTTTTAGCTTCCCTGCAAGTTTTCCTGGCTGCGTCACAAACCTCTGGGTGCTAGCAAAAGTATCCCCGGCCTCCTGTCGGTTCTCTGGGTCTTGTTATTTCCAGCTTTAGGAGACCTTCTCAGAAAGTGTTAGCCCTCAGCCTAATGGTTCAACACACTTGGCTTGGCATAAAGTACAGTCCATAGGAATATCCATAGCCCTCAAGTCCCCCTCAGCAGTATCGACTTGCATATGTTCAATTGTTGGAGCAGTGTCCCGTTCTGAGTTCTCAAAGCAGTGCTCAGTAAACAGCTCCCCCTTGGGTCCTAGAGTCACTCCTGTTCCCAGCTCTACCCGGGACAGCCGGTCAGTACCTTCAAACTTCGGCCCGTCTCCTCGGCTGTGTTCCCTGTGGTTCAGCTCCTCCCAGGGATCTCCTCTATAGCTCCGCTGCGTCTCCAGCTTCTCTTGGCTCTCCTGAGCCTCTTGTTTCTCCAGCTCCCCTTGTTTCTCCAGCCTTCTCTCTCTTTGCCGTAGCAGGGGTTTATATTTCCACCTCCAGGGTTCCAGCCCCTCCTCCTCCCTTCCGGCCCTTCCCAGGTGATGATAATCTCTTCTCATGCCTGCAGGGACCTCATAGGAGTCTGGGTGTGGCACCCTGAGTTTTCTCTCTCTCTTCTTTCTCTTCCTTCGCGGGGCCTGAGATCCAGGCCAGGCAGGGATTTCGTGGGTATCGGTGTACGCAGGATTCAGGTTACCCTTGAAATACACAACTGGACTCTTCCCCTAAGTCCAATTCCATGTCCTTTTCTATTCTCATGGGTTCAAGACGGGCGTCTCTTGTCACAGTATGTACACCTTAGAGGAAAGGAGGGATTGAGGTGTTATGATTGAGATATTTAAATACCTCCGTGGCATAAATGTACAGGGGGAGAGCCTCTTTCGATTGAAAGCAAATTCTGCTACGAGGGGACATTGGATGAGGGTGAAGGGGGATAGATTCAGGAGTGATATGCGGAAATATTTCTTTACAGAAAGAGTGGTGGATCTGCTGCTTTTCAATCTTGACTCACCTAATCTCCTTTCCTTCCCTTGTTTTACCCCTGCTTACACCTTCTGTGTTTTGTTTTGACTAGATTGTAAGCTCTGATGAGCAGGGATTGTCTCTTATATGTCTGTGCAGCACTGCGTACGACTGGTAGCGCTATACAAATGCTCAGTAGTAGTAGATGAGGACAGAATCTGAATTCAAAAAAGCATGGGACAAACACAGAGGATCTCTAAAGGAAAAAAGGGGACTGTTGTAGTTGTTGATATGGAAGGACAGACTAGAGATAGGCCATGTGATCTTTTTCTGTCGTCATATTTCTATGTTTCTATGGTTTTATCCTGTTCCTTTTATGAGGAAAAGTAAGTTTATGAAAGAAATACTCCCTGGAGCAGAATTGTAAGAGGATTATAGTTTGAAACCCAGCACTGTATTGGAAGAGATGCACAGTTTGTGATCCTAAGTACTTTTGCATTATACAATTTAAAAATGCTTTATAAAAGAAATTAACATAACTGCTAATTGAAGTGGACCACAAGGGTGAATGCTTAGTTCTGTAATTTTACGGTATATAAGCTGATTCTACAAAAAAAAAAAAAAAAGCTTTTTCATCTATAGGCAGACTTTTTGTTGAGCTCTCTCAACAATTCTATATATTTTCATAGTCGACCCCGGAGGTTTCAGGCTGCTTCTGTGGTACTGGACAAACTGCCGCAGGTTGGAATGTTGAAGAAGTAGTAAAATGACGAAATACAAAATATGGATGGATGTGAATGAAATTAGTAAAATATGAAATGGTAAAAGGATGATGCAAATTCAAGGGAGAGAAAAAGGAAGAGGCGGCCATGGAGCCTTGCTTCCTTTCCTCAAAATGGAGTCTGCATTGAAGGGAGGAGTGCAGGGGGAATTACCCAAAAGAGGGACTCCAATTGCCCTTTGGACTAAGGAATGAAGCCAGGCAGGTATTAAAGAGACTGGAAGGAATACTGTAGGCACTGGGACTGGAAGTGAGCTGATGCCTGCGATGGTATTTGGAATAGAAGGGGCTGGACAGTAGGGAAGGAGGGGGACTGGAAGGGAATGGAAACCAGTGGCAGTCCTGGGAATGCAAGGGGGTTGACACTGGAAGGTACTGGGAGGGGAGGACTGGAAATGGGGCTGATTCTGAGGAGGGTTACTGGGACTGGAAATAGGCTGATGGAAGGAAGTGAATAAAACAAAAGGGACAAGAAATGGCCGATGGACTATAGACCATAGAAAGAGAGCTAAGAGAAGATAAGAAAGCAGAAGCCTCAGATTGGGACCAGCATGATGAGAGAATAAAATAGTCAGACAACAAAGGTAGAAAAAATAATTGTATTTTCAATTTAGTGATTGGACTTTATGCTATATTGATATTTTACACTGCATCTTTTATTTATCTGATGTTGCACTGCATGTGGAGTCTGGCTTCTTAGGGTTTCAGTTTAATTTTTGTCTACATATTTTTATTTTTACTTTAGGTTATAGTCACTTATTCTGTATTTGGTGAGGGTCTGTGTTCTGAGTGTTTGACTGAGGCCATGTGTTCTGTTAACAGAGTTTGGACTGTAGAAGTTTGACTTGTTCGGCTTTTCAAATAGGTTTATGTTTATGTTTATGCAATTTCTTGATATACCGCCAAGGCTGAAGGGCATCAGAGTGGTTTACAATCACTACAAGCAGATACTGGATACATTCCCTTGTCCCCAAAGGGCTCACAATCTACATGTGTACCTGAGGCAACAGAGGGTTAAGTGGCTTGCTCAAGGCCACAAGGAGGACCAGAAACCCCAGGTGTATGGATGTTCTAGGGCCCCCTGCAATATTTATAGTGCTGCTTTTTTCTGGGTAGGCCCCTTGTTGTACGAGTTGTGGAAGGTTATGCTGGTATGATATTGTAGATTTAGCCTTGTAGATCCTTCAGTGACTTTTGAAGGGTTTTATATTAGTTCACCTATATGCCTGGTACTGGAGAATGTTTATGTTGTTGTTAGTGAGATGACCAGAATCAGATTTTTTTTTTTTTAGACTATCACAGCCTTTTTGAATGATGCTAAGTATTTACTGCTAAGTAGTCATTTTTATTCTGGCCATGCATTTGCCCTTTCACTGCAACTTTCTTACAACATTGGATTTGAAGGAGAAATACTAACATCACGTGAAAAGAGTTCACAAAGGAGTTTGGGGAAAAAGGAGGGTGGGGTGTAGACAAAATTAATAATGAGGGAGAGGCACTGATTTATAAGTTAGGAGGAGTGGACTAGTGGTTTGAGTAAGTCACTGCAGGACCAGGGGTTCAAATCCCACTAGAGGACAACAACCTTGGGCTGGCGAGATTGGGGTTTCTAATCCCACAGGTGTTCCTTGTGGCCTTGGGCAAGCCACTTAATCCTTCATTGCCTCAGGTACAAAAACAGATTATGAACCCTTCAGGGACAAGGGAAAAATATATATATATATATATACAGTATCTGAATGTACACCGCTTTGACTGGTAGAAAAGTGGTATATAAGCCTAGTTAAATAAATAAATAGGTTGCAGGGGAGTGACAGAAACCCTTCCAGGGGCACCTGTATGCATGCAGCAGGACAGCTTCAGGCTGTGGTCGGGGCTGACAGTGGCCACGGTGGGTCCAAGTAAGCCCTGGGCAATGTGGCAGAATTTAACAAGAAAAGCGAAGCCGCAGGGCTGGGTTCTGCAGGTCATGCAGACCTCGAGGACAGCCACGATCCGTGGCTGCTCCCATTTAAGGTCCGCAGTGCTTGTGGCTACTTCTGGGCACTGCTGCCTCAATCCTCACAGCAGTCCAGCACTCTGCAGTAGCCACAAGCACCACAGGCCTTAAGTAGGGCAGCGGCAGTGATCATGGATTCTCCCTTATGCCTGCTTGAGCCCATAAGCTGCCTGAGCTCAGCCCCGCGGTTCCACTCAGCCGCCATCATGCAGCTTCACTTTTCTTTTTAAATTCTGCCGCCACTGCCCAGGGCTGACTCAGACCCACCACAGCCGCCGACAGCCCCAATCGCAGCCCAAAGCTGTCCTGCCTCAACATCCGCGAAAAACTGCAGCTGCATTTTCTTTAAAAAAACTTTTAAGAACAACTTCTCTGCCGCAGCTCTCCAGTACAGTCCAGAAGATGCCTGTTCTCCCTCTTCTGATGCCACCAAACCCTGGTAAATACTAGTTTAATTTTTTTTTACACCTTGGGTTATATTAGCACTGGAATAGGACTGGAAATGGGTTGATACTGGAGGATGGAAGGAAATGATACTGGAGGTGGACTGATGCTGAAGGGGGGGGGGGCTAGAACTAGAAGTGATGGTGCTGGGAAGGACTGGGACTAGAAAGCTCATGCTGGTTGGTGCTGGGACTGGAAGGGAGCTGATGCTGGGAAGGGCTGGAACTAGAGGAGTAGCTTAGTGGTTAAGGCACTGACTTGGTAACCAAGTGACCAGGGTTCAGTTCCCACTAACACTCCTTGCAGGCTTGGGCAAGTCACTTGACTCTCCATTGTCTCAGAAGAAAAGCCTGGCAATCTACTTCGGATCACATTGTCAAGCAAACCCAGGAGCTGATGGGCTGCCAGGAATGGGCATGGACTCCAAGGCACACATTGCACTGCCTAGAGCCCACTAGCAAGCTGCGCCTTTTTCAGTCTCAGGCAGATCTGAGGCCCTCTCTGGCTTGTGGGCAGGGCCGTACCTAGTCCTGTGTGAGCTGTGCGGGCGCACAGGGCGCAAAGGCTTAAGGGGCGCATTTCTGCTGTCTGCCATTGCCTGCCACCACCACCACCACTTTTTCTTCACTCAGTGGCGGCAGGCAACGGCAGACAGGCAAAATGCGCCCCTTAAGCCTTCTCGCGTCACGCTAAGCACATCTGTCCCTCCCTGCTCTGACGCGACATCAGAGAAGCGAGGGACAGATCTGATTAGCACGCCGGCAACTTACACAGCAGGCGCACCTCTCTCTTCTCCCCGCCGCAGGGGAAGGGGGAGGGGGAGCTTGTGCCCATTATGCAAGTCTCACAGGGCGCGATTCAACCTTGGTACGGTACTGCTTGTGGGTTCAGGGCAGATGTCAGGTTGCATCCCTCCCAATGCCAATCCTGACATCTGCTGTCTTTTATTTTACATAGTAACATAATATATGATGGCAGATAAAGACCAGTATGGTTTATCTAGTCTGCCCAGCAAGGCAGAAAAAGCAAGTACATCTGCCGCTCCGTGCAGGTCACCCCCCCCATGCCTTTGTTTAGGGGTGTACCCACTGCTCCATGCAGGTCACTCCTATTTGTTGAAATATTTTATTTTATTTATTTATTTGAACAGTTTTCTATACCTTCCCTTCCAACAATCTGGGGCGGTTTACATCGAACAGTTAAAGTTACATAGAACAATATTTAAACTATATACAGAGAACGTATAATGTATTTCCTGATGTTGCCCTTCAGTTTAACCCCTTGCAGCTTTATGTTATGCCCTCTAGTTTTACAGCTTCCCTGCCTTTGGAAGAGGTGTTTGTTTGTTCATTAATACTCTTCAAATATTTATTTATTTATTTTATTTATTTAGTAAACACTTATATACCGCTACTTCCAGCGATCAGAAGCGGTTTGATTATATTTGGGATTTGTCAAAAATCAAGACAGAAAAGTTGGGGCATAGATAGAGAGAAACAGGGGTAATACACAGCACACATAGTAGGGTCCAAATATAGACCTTAATGTACTAACATACATTTACAAAAGAGATTGCCCTTCATCTATTTACATTTTTACATACAGCCATTCACTTCCTCTTTTATCCTCTTGGATTTACATCTGGTCGTAGTGACAATTGAACAGATGTGTTTTTAATTTCTTCCTGAATTCGATTATGTCTTTAATTGCTCTCAGCTCGTGTGGTAGGTGGTTCCATAAGGTGGGGGCAGAGAAGGAGAACGCTCTGCGGCTAGTACTGACTTTTACATGTCTGATGCTGTTTGGAACTAGTAGTGTGTCTGTGTTGATGGTTCTCCTGTTTCTGGTGGTTGGTTGCGTGGAGATAAGGGTGGAGAGGAATGAGGGGGCTAGGTTGTGTATTAGTTTGAACGTAGTTACCAATGTTTTGTATTGAATCCTGGCAACGATTGGTAGCCAGTGCAGATCAATCAATACAGGTGTGATATGTTCAGTGACACTTGATCGCATGATGATCCTTGCCGCCATGTGTTGTGCCAATTGTAATATATTGGTCGTTTTCTTTGGTAGACCCTGTAAGATGGCGTTACAGTAGTCTAGGTGAGGCATGATGAGCGCTTGTGCAACCGACCGGAAGTCACATGGATCAAGTATATTCCGCAGGGGTCGTAGTACTCTAAGCTTGTGAAAGACGGTCTTGTTGGTGTTGCTGAGGTGTTTTTCCATCTTTAGTTTGCTGTCAATTGTGACTCCTAGATATTTAATTTCATTTTTAGTGTTGTAAGTGTTGTTGCACAATGTGATTGTTGGAGGCGGTTCGAAGTCAGGTTTACTGGATATAAACATTTACTTCCGTTTTCTTGTGATTAATCGACATATTGTTTTGTTTTAGCCATCCCAACATCTCTCCCATGCAGGTTTCAAGCTGAGCGTAATTAGGTTCTGCGGCCTCTAATTGCGTGTACAGCATGATATCGTCTGCGTATATGTGGTAGTTAATGCCATATTTCCTGAATATTCCACTGAGGGGTTGCATGTAAATGTTAAAAAGTAGCGCCGAGAGTGCCGAACCCTTCGGTATGCCTTGAGTTTGAGTGAAGGCCTCAGCTTTTTCTCCGTTGAATTGGACCTGCGGCCTTCTGTTCGTTATGTAGGATGAGAACCATTTCAAGGTGGTTCCTAAGATTCCAATTGATGCCAGCTTGTTAAGGAGGGTTAGATGATGGACAGTGTCAAAAGCGGCAGAGATGTCGATGAAAATGAGAATAAACATTTTCTTTCTGTCTTCCAGGCCCTTGAGGAGGTTGTTAAGCAGGGCCAAAAGCAGGGTTTCGACCCCATGATTTTTTCTGAATCCGTATTGCTGTTCGTCCAGGGTTTCATGGTCATCGAGGTGGTCTTGCAGTTGGATGAGGGCTGCTTTTTCAATGATCTTTGCTAGGAAAGATATGCTGGAGATTGGGCGGTAAGATGATGGGTCTTCTTTGTTTAGCGAGTTGTTCTTTAGTATCGGTCTAATTATTGACCTTTTGAGCTGGTTGGGCATGATTCCTTGGCACAGTGATTGGTTCACAATGTGTGAGACCTGGTGGGCGATATCCTTTTTTGCCGCTTTGATCCATGTAGCTGGGCAGGGATCAAGCAGGGAGGTGGTGGTATTGATACTGGTTTATTATTTCAATCGTTTGCTTATCATCAATTTTGTGAAATTCGTTCCATGTCTGTTCTTGCTTCACTACAGTTTTCAAAAGGTGGTTTGGTAACACAGAGAGTGGGTGAGGTTGTTGTCAGCTTACTTGCGTAGTGGTTTGCGAGAGTTGAGGCTGAATAGTATCGCTCTGCTGTTCCGGCTGGATTGTTTGGTTAGTGTTTTCACTAGTCGAAATAGTTCACGTGGTTTGTTGATGGCATTATTCAGCAGGTTGGTGTGGTGTTTCCTTTTTGCAGCATCTACCTCTTCTTTGTATCTTGCGAGGAGGTTGAGGTACTCAGTTCTGAGCTCCAAAGTTTTGTTATGTCTCCACTTTTTTTCACACTTTCTAAGCTCTCTCTTCCTTTTGGTTAGCGTTGTTGTGTACCAGGGTTCCGATTGTTGTTTACCTGGGATTGCTGTGTTATTCCATTTCGGGTTCGCTGTAGCCTGAATTCCTGTGTCCCAGCTATTTGTTAGTGCATCGAGGTCTGTAGTTTCCAAGTCAATGTGCGCCTGGATGTTACTTGTGAGACCATCCAGGTCAAGTTTGTTGAAACATCTCTGTTGGTGGATTTCTCGTTGTGCTTTTCGCGTCTTTTGGTAACGATGGGAGTTTTATCCGTATGTCTATTTGGCGATGGTCAGACCAAGGTATTGATTTGATTTTGATTAGGGGTTTAACATGGTTGGACTGTTTGTTTTTAGGAGTAAAGACCATGTCCAGTGTATGTCCCTTTTCGTGGGTTGGCTCGTTTATTATCTGATGATACCCAAGTTGGGACATAGCTTCCAGGAAGGTGTTGGCGTGTGCTGTTGTTGTTGACGCTAGGTTTAGGTCACCTAGGATGACTTGGAATTTCTTCGGTTGTGTTGAGGAAATGTTTTCTAACCCTGCGGTCCATGCCTAAGGCCCTCTGAAGCATGGGCACACCTGAGCTCCGCTGAGTTTTATGCTGTGTCCTCCTTGTTGTTGCCATGCTCCAATTGGCTTTCTGCAGCAGAGGGGCAGGAGAATCCTGTGTTCCCTGCCCCTGTGCTGAAAGACGCCAAATCGGGCAGTGGTGGCTGGCTGGAGATTTCAGCAAAACCTTAGATACTGCTCCTCATAGGAGGCTTTTCAATAAAATAAACAGTTTGGGAATGGGTCACAAGGTGGTGAACTGGATCAGAAATTGGTTGACTGGCAGACGACAGAAGGTGATGGTAAACGGAACTCACTTGGATGAAAGTTAGGTGATTAGCGGTGTGCCCCAGGGTTCAGTCCTGGGACCAGTACTACTCAATGTATTTATGAGTGATTTTGCTGAAGGAATGAATGGAAAAGTCTGTCTTTTTGCAGATGACATGAAAATTTGCAACAGAGTGGACTCCTCTGAGGGAGTATCTAAGGTTTTGCTGAAATCTCCAGCCAGCCACCACTGCCCGATTTGGCGTCTTTCAGCACAGGGGCAGGGAACACAGGATTCTCCTGCCCCTCTGCTGCAGAAAGCCAATTGGAGCATGGCAACAACAAGGAGGACACAGCATAAAACTCAGCGGAGCTCAGGTGTGCCCATGCTTCAGAGGGCCTTAGGCATGGACCGCAGGTGTGGACTAAAAGAACTCCCAGCAAGGTCTTAACCATACAGGACATCCAATCCTGCTCCACAAAAACATGCAGCATATCAAAGGACAAACAACAAAACGAAGCAGTTTCAGGTCAATCCAATGCCTCCCTTTATCACCACAGCTTACTGGCTAACAGCATTCCCACCTACACAGCAATACACAGCATACAATGCATACCCAAAATGTTGTTGTTGTTGTTGTTAAGTGCCGTCGAGTCGGAGTCGACTCATGGCGACCCTCTGGATAGCTATCCTAAATTGTGTTCGGTCTTCAGTCAGGCGGCTCATTGTTGACAGACTGGTACCCGTAGCTGCTGTTATTGTAGCGATCCATCTCATTGCTGGCCTTCCTCTTTTGCGTTGACCTTCTATCTTGCCAAGCATGATGTCTTTCTCTAATGATCTCTCTCTTCGCATGATGTGTCCGAAGTATGAAAGTCGAAGTCTTGTCATCTGAGCTTCTAAAGAAAGCTTAGGTTTGATCTCCTCTAGTACCGACTGGTTTGTTCTTCGGGCAGTCCATGGTATACACAGTATTCGCCGCCAGCACCATAATTCAAAGGCATCAATTTTCTTCCTGTCTGTCTTTTTCACTGTCCAGCTTTCACATCCATATGATGTTATTGAAAATACCATGGCTTGAACAAGTCGAATCTTTGTATGGAGCGAGACATCTCTGCTCTTGAGAATCTTATCTAGGTCTTTCATAGCCATTCTGCCAAGAGCAATGCGTCGTCTGATTTCTTGACTGCTTGTTGCTTCTTTATTGATAGTTGATCCAAGTAGGTTAAAGTTGTTCACGATTTCAATTTCTTCTCCTTCAACGATGAACCTGTTGATTATGCCAGTTGTCATGATCTTTGTCTTCTTTACATTAAGGTGCAGGCCCATTTTGAGACTATGTTCTTTGATTGTGAGAAGCAAATGTTTCAGATCATCTTCACTTTCAGCCAGTAATGTGGTATCATCAGCATAGCGAAGGTTGTTGATGAGTCTTCCACCAATCTTCACACCTCTGTGGTCTTCATACAGTCCTGCTTCTCTGATGATTTGTTCTGCATATAAATTAAACAGGGAGGGGGAAAGTATGCAGCCTTGTCTTACACCTTTGCTTATTTTAAACCATTCTGTTTCTCCTTGTTCCGTTCGAACTGTTGCTTCTTGATCAATGTACAGATTGCGCAAGAGAAGGATCAGGTGTTCTGGTATACCCATGCTTCTTAACGTGGCCCAGAGTTTCTCATGGTTTACCCAAAATACAACCCAAAATACACCTCATAAAGTACACCAATGAAGCAAATGACACCATATGCCCCCAAGCATCACCCCCCCTCAAAGACTCATTCACATCCCTCTCATACAAGGGCACTCCTCATCATCACCACATCCACAAGCAATCCATACCTCCCTAATAAATGCATGCTCAGTGAGAAATAAAACCCACATATTCCAAGACCTCATCACATCTCAACAGATTGATGCCCTATGCATAACAGAAGCATGGTTGGCAGAATCAGACACCGTACTCATAAACCAACTAGCACCCAAAGGATATAGCCTTTACAACTGCTCCCGAGCTCACTCCAGGGGAGGAGGCGTGGCTATTATAGCAAAATCCAACCTCCACCTCCGAATCTATGCAGCTGAAATCACCGAAGAAACAGACACGCTCACAATCACCAACAAGAACCTCCTGATCTGCCTTATACATAGGGCACCCACAGCAAATTCGGACCTATCAGATATTCTCAAAAACATTTCTGACAGCAGCAACACCACAAAAAAACTGATAATTCTTGGTGACTTCAATCTCTCACCCATCAACAGAAGCATGCCAATGCTTTCCTTGAGGCAATGGAAGCTATGGAGCCGATACAAATCATCAATAAACCAACACATGAGAAAGGAAACACCCTTGATCTCAAATTCCTTAACTCTCAAAACACCCCTTCACACAAGAACCTGAAGATCACATCTGTCCCTTGGTCAGACCACCACCTCATTACCTTCACCAGTTCCTTTCAACCAATATACACCAGAGAAGACTCACAACAGACAAGAAGATTCAAACCATTTAACAAAGGAGATTTCCTTAACCAAGTACTATCAAAGATACAATCCAATCAATCCGACCCTGAAATACTAACTAGCAATTGGAACAATGCAATAAGCACTGCGGCCCGATCAACAATAGCTCATAAAGGGAACAAAGTAAGACCAACAAGAGCATGTTAGTTCACACCCACCCTGAGAAAATTGAAAACACAGTTTCGGAGAATATAAAGGAAATGGAGAAAGATAAAGAGCGATGCAGACCAGGCAAGATACATGAATAGCCTAAACCACTACCGAGTCGAAACAGACAATGCAAGATCACTCAAAACTCATAAATGCATCAAATCAACAGACCACGATAACTCTTTGAGATTGTCAAACAGCTCACCAAAACACACAGCCACTCAAATCAACTCCCAGACAGCACCGCAGCATCTCGCAGCACAGTATAAGCAGTTTCAAAGAATACCCAACCCACAATCAGCAACTGCAGATGATGCCAACAATACTACCCCTGACACTGAATGGGCTACATTTGAAACAATCTCCAAAGAAAGAATCAAGACCACCATATCAGGACTCAACACAACTATCTCTCTCTCTAATCCCTGCCCAGTGAACGGGATAAAAAAGTCAAAACAGGAACTAAGCCCAGGGCTTGCCAGCATAGTAAACGAGTCCTTCAAACAAGGATTGATGCCCAGCAGCCTCAAGAAGTTTGATTTCTGCCCGACCCTCAAGAAACCTGAACTTGATCCAATGGATCCTGCCTCATACCGACCAGTGGCAAGCCTCCCATTCACTGAAAAAATCATCGAGACGTTTGTTCAACAGCAACTACAGGACCACCTAGACAGAACCAATACCCTTGACCCACAGCAACATGGATTCCAACCCTCATGCTTTCATTAATAAACACTCTGACCAAAGGAATACAGACCAAACAGTGGATACACTTTGATCTTCCTGAACATATCAGCAGCATTCAATACCGTCTATCATAACATCCTCCTACACAGACTGTGAGAAAACGGCATACAGGACAAAGTTCTACAATTGCTCAAGTCCTACCTAACTGACAGGTATCAACTAATTCAAACCCGTACAGCTACATCCTCCCCATTTCAACAAACACAAAGCATACCACAAGACTCTGTACTCTCGGCTATGCTGTTTAATATTTACCTGCAACCACTCTGCTCTCTAACATGGGCCCATAATGTCAACTTCCATATATTTATTTATTTATTTATTTTTATTTAGCTGTATTTATATCCCACTTTTCACCAGGTCAAAGCGGTCAATTGGGGGATACATTTAACACGAGGGGATATGAGACACATACGATAATACTTACAGGGAACATGGGCAATGGAGAATTAAGTGGCTTGCCCAAGAACACAAGGAGTATAGGACTAGAAATCCCAGTCCCTCCGGCCTGAGATTGCTGTCCCCAGGTGGGACTTGAACCCCCGGCCCTCCGGCCTGAAGTACCTTGTCCTAACCACTAGACCACTCCTCCCTATACATATGGATGACATTATGATTTATGGCCCCTTCACAGCTGCAGACCCGATGAATACACAATTAATAAACCACTTCAATGATGTCTCCAAGTGGCTTCAGGCAAATAATTTCGCAATAAATCTAAGACGGTACCTTCATCCCTCCAACACACCTCACTCTGGGATCAACCCAAATAAAGGTACAACCACACATAAAATAAATCTAAGGATCACTCTGGATCAAGCACTTTTCTTCAAGCAACATATTGCAAAAACAGCAAGGGCAATATTCTTCAAAGCCAAGATGCTGCAGCATCTCAGACCACTTATAGACCAACAATGACGCTCCCCCATCTGGACTATTGTAATGCAATATACCAAGGACTCCCGGCCATCAATCTCAATCCACTACGGACAGCCCTCAACGCAACAGCCAGGATCATCCATAAAGGTAGGAAATACGACCACATCACCCCTATTCTGAGAGAGCTTCACTTCCTTCCCCTTGAGGCACGGATCAAATATAAAACATTGGTACTAATCCTTAAAGCAGTTCATCAGCAACAAACCTCACATACGAGTTCTCTTTTGCAATGACCGAACTTCAGAAGACCAACACGGCAGGCCACAAGTGAACTCCTGATCGTGACGCATGAAAGGTCTAAATTTAACTAACAAACCTGCAACCGTGCATTTGACTTATATGCCCCCTCACCATGGAACGCTCTCCCAGCCCCACGCTGGAACAACAAGGATCTCTCCTCATTCAGGCAACATCTAAAGAGCACCTGGGAATGGAATAGAGCTTCACTCAGTAAACTCAGACTCACGCAGTTCATTGGTCAAACTGAAACTCTGATTCAGATTATACCTACGGACAAGTCGCAAAGACTTCATGCATACTACTTGCAGGAATACAAATATGCTTGAACTCCTCTGGTGTTGGGTCCCCCCTCCCCCATGTAAAATACCATCCCTTGTTTAATGTATCTCCTTCATTTTGTGTAATGTAAACCACTTTGACCTGGTGAAAAGTACAGCAAAATAAATAAATAAATCTAGGTAGATCACATCCATCGCATGCCCTTGATCTAGTTCTCTGGTCACAGTACGGGGGAAAAGCATATCTATCTCTTCTGTGTTGCACTACATGCAGTGTCTGGCTTTGAGGTTTTATTTAATTTTTGTCTATATATTTCTCTTTTCGTTTTGTGCTCATTTATTGATGAAGGCCTATCTGTATTGTGCGTATGTGTAACCAATGCTGGGTATTCTCTTAGTATGGAATTTCTGTTTAGGAATGTGTAACAATCTTGCTTGTTCAGTTTGCACATTGTCCTCTCTGCAATTATTTTTTGGGGGCAGGGGGCAGGACAGGGGGCAGGGACAAGGGTGCAGGGCAGGCATGGGCTGATCATGGCTAGTCACAGGTGGTGTTTTTTTTCTCTTTCAAAAAGTTGGCAACCCTACTTAATGATAAAGAAAGAATAACCATAAGCTTATGATTTTTGCTTGTTTACTTTACTGTTAAATAATTATAATAATTTGGGGATTTTTACCCTGTCTTTCCAAATTATGCTCAAATCGGCTTACAGCCTTAAGGCATCCAGCTCAATCAGAACCTGCCTCTCTTGATCTACGGAGCCATAAGCCTTCAGTTATAGCGGGTGGGTGGTTTTTTCTACTTTAGATACTTTATAGTGGGTGTTTTTTTCTACTTTAGATCCTCCTCCAAACTCACTTAGCCCAATCATTGCAACAGTAGTTCTTTGCAAAAATTCTGGACCAATACGACTACCACTGCTTTCCCTTCCACCAAACTGCATTTGTCCCATGCGATACATGAGACACTAAACTGACAGGATTTCTCCCCAACTGGTACAGCCCATTAACACCGTCAGACTAATAAACATGAGCTAACCCATCAGCCAAGTAGCAGGATTTTCCCCCTAACCCAACAAGTTACTGCTATAATGCACACATCTCAGCTTGTTCATGAGATACATAGGGTAGTTCATGCTTCCAGTGCCTCTTAAATTCTTCAATAGTCCTCCCAATGTTCTTCATGTGGAACTTTGTATTCGTTTTGCCTCAGTTCTCGCCCAGAAGATAAAAGCCGTCATAGTTTGCACTTCTCTTCTTTATTGATCCTTCCCTAAGCAGTTTATTTTATATTCTGCTCAAGGAAACCACCGGGTGCATGCAGAGGTGTATCGGGATTATTTCTTACACATTTACTTAGCTACCAAGCAAACTGAATTTTCATGAGATTTGCTATGGACTGTAAAGTTTCCTCCATCTATTCTACATATAATTTATAGCAAAGCTTGCATTTGACATACATATGTAAGAAAACTCCTGAGAAGCAGCAGAATGGTTGTTATTGTGGCCATATGCATTGGATAACAATGATTCTTCTTTTTCTTTTTGCCATTTAAACAAAATGCAGTTTCAAAAACTAATTTGGAAAAGGACGAATAGAGCAAAGAACTGTAAAGAACCATTCTATACTATGCTCTATAGTGCTCAATAAGGATCATCCATACCCGAAGGTGTCCTCAGTCATGCAATGCTACCCAGCTGACCCCTCCCCTATACCACCCTACTACCCTGCTCATCCCCCCATCTCTCTCCTCCCCAGTCTGTCCCCTCTGCAAATATGGCAACCATATCTTCTCCCACTTCCAGTCCTTCCCTTGTAATCCAAAAGTTATTTTGTCAAATCGTAGGGCCTCCCCCACCTTTACCTACCAGTCAGTCAATGAGGGGCCACTTGGGTCTTTCCAGCACCATGCCAACACAACCTGAGCTGCCAGTAGAGGTTTAGCCCTCAGCCACCCCTTGTAACCTTTCCCCTTCCATTCCTGCTTCCATAGACCTAGCAATATTTCCAGGAGGTCCAACCTTACCCCATCACCTGTGATCAATTCAACCTCCTGGTTAACCCTGTTCCAGTAATCCTGAGCCACTGGGCATTCCCACCATTGATGGTAAAAGGTCCCTCTCCCCTCCTCCCCCCAACATTCCCCATTCCCCATCCGCTCTGCCTTCCTGAGTTGCTGGGGGGGGGGGGTATGACATAAGCTCTCTGCACGAGTTGCAATTGGGTCTGCCTCCATGAGGTAACAAGGGTCCATCTATACACCTCCTCATGAATATCCTGCCAGGCCACCTTGTCCATTGTCCTTCCCAGCCATGCATGCCACCCTGCAGCATGGGAAGCTCCCCCTACACCCCCTTCTGTCTAAACCCCGATAGAGTTTGGACACAATACCCAGCATGCTACTGCCCCGGAAAAGAACATCTTCCAGAACAGTCTGTCTGCATTCCACCTGTGACCGGTTTTCTGAGTTCAGCAGGAAATAACTAATCTGAAAATACTGAAAATATGGCACTCACCACCTCAGCCTGCCCTCCAAGACATTTAAAGCTATACATCCTCCCACCCCCCTCAAATCTGAAAAACTATCCGATCCCTTTGCCCTCCAGTTGCCCCACTAAGGTCCCAAACTCAAGTCCCAAAAAAGTCTGGAAGTCTTGCAATCTGGACCACTTAGAGAACATAGAGGGGATCCCTTCCACTTTTTTACAGGCCTTTCCCTGTTGCAATAAGGGCCCCAAAAAAGGATGTTGCAGAGCCTCTACCTCCTCCCCCTTTATTTCCCTTCCACTCACACCCCTCAACAACTGAGAGCAGCAGTGGGTACACCCCTAAACAAAGGCATGGGGAGGGGTGAGCTGCACGGAGCGGCAGATGTACTTGCTTTTGCTGCCTTGCTGGGCAGACTAGATGAACCATACTGGTCTTTATCTGCCATCATATACTATGTTACTATGTAAAATAAAAGACAGCAGATGTCAGGATTGGCATTAGGAGGGATGCAACCTGACATCTGCCCTGAACCCACAAGCAGGACCGTAGCAAGTTTGAATCGCACCCTGTGTGACTTGCATAATGGGCACGTGCTCCCCCTCCCCCTTCCCCTGTGGCAGGAGAGAAGAGGTGCGCCTGCTGTGTAAGTTGCCGGCACGCTAAGCAGATCTGTCCCTCCCTTCTCTGATGTCGCGTCAGAGCAGGGAGGGACAGATGTGCTTAGTATGCTCAGATAACAAGACTTGAACTTTCATACTTTGGACATATCATGCTAAGAGAGAGATCATTAGAGAAAGACATCATGCTTGGCAAGGTAGAAGGTCACCATAAAAGAGGAAGGCCAGCAATGAGATGGATCAATACCAATAACAGCAGCTATGGATACCATTCTATCAACAATGAGCTGCTTGGCTGAAGACCGAACAAAGTTTAGGTCAACTATCCAGAGAGTCGCCAGGAGTCAACACCGACTCGACAGCACTTAACAACACAGAAATTTACAAAATTACATAGAACTTTAGCCTAGTTTATTGCCTGTGTATTAAAATCATGCTATATTTAGGTTAGGAGGAAGAAGGAAATAGGGGCGATTGTTTTAAGCAGGGAGTATCAGAAGGAGATGGGGCGTATCAGGGATATTTTCCATTTTAGGCAGCTGAACAAGTACACTGAAAATGACCACACTTAAAGAAAGCTCTTTTAGGGGGTATTTTTATAAAGTTTTATAAAAGTTTGCAACATTTGTATAATGCTTTTATAACATTTTTAACATGTATAAAGCAATATAAATACATAAAATGGTCCTTATAAAATTGTGTCAGGCATAAAAATACATGCAGTGGCACACAGGCACACAGGCACACATATGTACTATAGGTGTTGCTAAGGGCGCGGTACGGGTGCAGCGCAGTGCAGGTGGAGTTGCAAAGTACACAAGTTGATTATAAGATGCAGTAACCTATGCATGTATTTGCATACTTTATGTGCAGACATGTGCACCTGCTCTCAAGCAGACATAATGTCCATGTCGGCAATGCAGCTGCAAGTCCTGCAGGATTTGCGTAGTATTTTATAAACACAAATGTCTTCATAAAATAGGCTAGACATAGACACTTCCCTGCTGACCTAACCCAGGCACCCTTCTATAAAATCACCCTCCTTGTGTGTAATCGTACTATCATTAGGCTGGTATATAGGGTTCTAAAGACTAACATGCTACAAAAAAATACACTAAAATAGTTGCAGGTCCTTCTTCTGACATCAGACTTGTGGATTGTGCCTCGTTTCCTTAGAAAATGGAAATATTCCTAACTTGTACTGTAATAGTCCATGTGCAATAAAGTTCTTGCATATAAAGTATTTATTTACCTTAACGATTAAATATTGGTCTAATATAATTTTCTCATTCCTGTTCCCTGTTCCTCTACAGAATTTTAAATCTTTCTTCCACTAGATTCTTTTTTTTTTTTTTAAACTTTTATTTTCATTTTACAACAAGCAAAAAGAAACAACACACCAAAGGAAACAAATACAAACATACAATAAGGAAAAGCAACCCCAATTACCCCCCACCCCTATGCTTCTTCTCTAAGCTGATAAGTATCATCATATGAGCGCTTACAAACAACAGTAATTGTACATCAAAACAAACAGAAATAGTATCTGCGATACAGAATGATCATGTGACAGAGATTTACACAGATTTAAACAGTCAGATGAGAGCATTGAGCAGTTTGAACATAGTCGTTGAGCATCTTCCATTTAGACAAGTGGTGGGGGGTCTGAGCGGAAGAAGCTAACATACGAGGTATTTGCTCATATTTACTGTAGAGACAGACATGATTCCACCATTCATTGGGGCTCAGATGGGAGCTATTTTTCCAGAATTTCGTAATAAGGGAAATAGCTATGCCCAGCATAAAGTTTAAGAGGAAGTAAGCCGATTTGGGAAGAGAGGGGATCCCCGCAGCTGAGCGGAGTCCCACTATCTTCCAAGAGAGGGGCTCTTGAAAGTGCAAAATAGATGAATACGACCCCAGACCCGACTCCAGTAATACTGTAATGCGGGGCATTCATACATAACATGAGTGAGGGAACCAATGGCCGCATGGCATGTCCAGCATCTATTGCTCTGGGTGGCGTTCCATTTGGCTAACCTGTCAGGAGTATAGAAACATCGGTGGGCTAGAAAGAAAAGTGTCTGAGTGAGTGAGGCGGATCGAGAGACCCGTGTCACCTTGCTCCAGACTAGGCTCCATTGCTCCGGGGTCAAAGTTACATGCATTTCCCGCTCCCAGGATTTCTGTGCTATAGGAGTGCCTCTATTTACAGTATTACATAAAGTTTTGTAAAAGTTAGATGCTACACCCGATAAGCTCCCAATAGATCGGATAATCTCCGACAATCCTTGGGTATGGGGTTCCGATGGCGGGAGCACCTTAGCACTCCGAAGACAATGCTGAAGTTGCACCAACTGAAAGTAGTGCTTCGCTGGGAGACCAAATTCAATTTGTAATTCGCTAAAAGTCTTCCAGCGACCATCAGAGAACAGCTGGTTAGGGATCCAAATGCCCCTAGTGTACCAGGGGCTCCACGCCATCGGTTTATTTTGTATTTGAAATCGAGCATTGTGCCAAAGCGGGAGTCTATCTAGCGGACAAAGTCGGGAGTCTAGAGATTGCTCAAGGGTATTAAAGGCACCTAAAGTGTCTAAGAGCATTGGTGGATAGTGGGAGTCTGATGGGAGAGTCATACCAGGGAGATAAGTAAGAGGGATTGGTTTGCAAAGGTCCTCCTCTATATCTAGCCACACTGGTCTACTCGGTGTTAGGTCTTCCAGCCAACGAGCGCCTTGTTTGAGAAGAAAAGAGTGGTGGTATTTCAGGAAATCAGGGAATCTGACACCACCGTTTTCTTTATCTGCTTGTAACTTATGTTTCGCTATCCTAGGTGTCTTGTTTTGCCATAAGTATCTAGTCAGAAGACCCTCTAAATCTTTATATGTACGTCGAGGTAGGAGACATAGCAACATTTCTAAAATGTAGTTCACTTTGGGAACAATCATCATTTTAATGGTTTCTAGGCGGCCCCACCAAGTAAGTGTTAAAGGAGTCCAGCGTTGAGTAAGCGCCCGGACCTTAGAGGTTAAGTCTTTAGCATTAAAGGTGATGGTATCTTCTAAAGGAGAGCAGTAGTGCACCCCAAGGTATTTGACCATGCGAGGTTGCCATAAAAAGGGAAAGGATTGCATATCTGCCTGATGGATCAAAGGATTTAGTGGAAATGCAACCGATTTGGTCCAATTTATCTTATAGCCCGAGAGTTGTGAATATTTACCAATTTGTTCTAAGACAGCCGGCACTGAGTCTAGGGAGACAAAGAGCATCAGGTCATCAGCATATGCTGAAATTTTGATTTCCCTATGAGAGAAAGGGACTCCGTGAATATCCTGGGATTGCCGGATTAGTAAAGCTAAGGGTTCGAGTGCAAGATCGAAAAGAAGTGGAGACATTGGGCATCCCTGGCGAGTACCGCGTTGCAGGGGAAATGGCTGAGACTTTAAAGCATTAGCACAGATACTAGCTGTAGGCTGTGCATACATGGTTTGGAGACAACGGAGAAAGCCTTCTCCGAATCCGTACCAGCGAAGAGTTGCAAACAAGAAGGGCCATTCTAAGCGGTCGAAGGCCTTCTCAGCATCAAGTGAGAGGCCAACCAATGGTCGATCAAGATTACTGCGGCAGTCAGCACATGACATAGGGTCCTAGCATTATCAGCAGTTGATCTACCGGGAATGAAACCGCATTGATCTGGGTGTATTAAAGTAGACATCTTGTCAGAGAGCCGGGCGGTGAGAATGGTGGCGAATATTTTATAGTCTGCGTTTAGTAGGGAAATTGGACGATAATTAGCTGTAAGTTGCGGATCTCTCCCCTCTTTCTCAAAAACTACTACATTTGCCATTGAGAAGGATCCAGAGGGAGATCCCTCCTCGGCCAGAGCAGAAAAATAAAGTTTCAAAAACGGAGCTAAGTCAGCGTTAAAAGTTTTGTAGAATTCAGCTGGGAGACCGTCCTGGCCTGCGGCTCGACCTGTGGCACATCTCTTGAGTGCCGATTGAATTTCTGATAAAGTGAATGGTTTGTCCATGGCCTCTCTATCTTCGTCAGATAGGGTCGGTCGCTGTACCCCTGATAGTAATCGTTCAAATACTTCTGGCTCAAAATCACATTCAGATTGATAAAGCCGAGTATAAAAATCACGAAAGAGTGCTAATATTTCTGTATCTTTAGTGACCTAGCTACCCCCCGACGGATTGCGGAGAGCGGTAACACGCTTGGCTTCTTTTTGACCTTTCAGGGCATTGGCTAGCAATTTGCCAGCACGGTTATTTTCCCGATAGTACATCACTTGTTGTGATTCAATATTTTTAGCAGCAGCGGTATATAAAAGCTGATTGTATTGAAAATGAAGACGTTGTAAGCGAAGTAAAATACATGGGTCAGTATGGGACGTGAGAAGACGCTCTCCAGCTTGTATCTGTTGTTCTAGAATCAGTAAATGTTGCTTTCGTTGTTTCCCCTGTCGGATTTGATAGCTAGTTATAGTTGCACGGATAGACGCCTTGAAACCCTCCCACCAAGCCCAGCTCGCAGTGTCATGGGGTGAATTAAAATGAAAGTAATCTTGGATAGCGGCCTTTATGTCAACCTGAAAATCTTTTTGGTCTAGTAGGGATCTATCAAAAAACCAAGCACGGGGATGTTCACCTTGCGTAGTGACATGTAATGAGAAAGATATGGCAGCATGATCTGAAATATGGAGAGGATGAATCTTAGCCGTATACACTTGGGGTATCAGTGCTTTGGAGATAAGAAAAAAATCTATTCTAGATTGTGAGTGATGGGGGGCTGAGAAAAAGGTGAACTCTAAGTCGGAGGGGTGAAGCAGCCTCCATATATCTACTAACGCAAGATCTTTCATCAGAGCTGTAAGGGTATCAAGACTCTTGGGTGGACCACTCGTTCTAGGCGGCTGTCTATCTATCAAAGGATCAAGTACTTGGTTGAAATCGCCGCCAAGTATTAATGGAGTATTGGCAGAGGCCTGTGCCAACTGCGCAATACTTGCATAGTAAGCAGGGTTATCCACATTCGGAGCATAAATACAAATACACGTGATTTCACTATCTCCAACCTTAAGGTGTGCACGGGCCCATCTACCCTCCTTATCAGAGCTAGTATCCAGTACAGTAGCTTGCAAAGACTTCTTAACCAAGATGGCTACCCCACACCGTTTGGAAACGGCGGAAGAGTAGGCAGCCACCATGTAAGGCTTAGCATTAAGTTTCAGTGTTTCAGCGGAGTTTAAATGCGTTTCCTGAAGAAACACTAAATCAGCATGCTCATGATTAAGATAGCTAAGGATTTTCTTTCTTTTGATTGGACTATTGATGCCTTTTACATTCAGTGATAAGAACTTACATAAGGCCATTCTGAAAAGTTAAAAATTCTGAAAAAGAACATGATAACGCACATAATTTCACAATGTCCCTCATATTAACTGTATATGGCTGTACACATGACATGATAGAAAGTAAGCTAATGGAAAACAATTAAGCGCCCCATATAAAAAAATAAGCACCGAAGTGCATTAGAGAAGAAGCAAAACCCCAGAAATTACTGGCGACCATGTGTCTGCGGGGAGAAACCCCAGAGAAGGCCTAATTGAAACATATAACCTGTATAGCTGTGCATGTTCCGAATCCAACCGAGGTGCACGTCATGGAGGGATAGGAGACCAAGAAAGTTATATATAGACAGAAAGAAAAGTCCAGGCAGTCTCTGTGCCAGGCGGTGATCACCGCGTCGGGCCATTCAAAATGGCGGGCAGATCCGGCGGGTTACAGATCCAAGTTGTTGGATTAGCGCATCTGGTCTGCTTCTTTGGAATCCAAAAATGTTGCTAGTAGATCAGGATCTTCGAATGTCCTAGTTTGGTTATGGAGGGTCACTCTGAGCTTCGCTGGATACAATAGGCCAAAGCGAGCCTGTAGCTGTTGAAGTCTAGGGCGAAAAGCAAGGAGTCTCTTCCGACGGTCAACTGTGGGCTTTGCCAAGTCAGGGAAGAAGGAGACTTTATGACTTTCAAACTCCAGATGATGATTCGCCCGGGCAGCATTTAGAATCTGCTCAACTTGTTGATATCTCAGTAATCGAAAGATGATAGGCCGGGGGGTCGTCCGATTGAGGGCCATGTTGGTAGGAACACGATGTGCTCGGTCAATTTCCAGATCTCTGTGAAAAGTGATCTTCAGCAAGGAGGGAAGAGCTTTGACCAGGAATTCTCTTATATCTCCTGCTTCGGCCCCCTCCGGTACTCCAATGAGCCTTACATTGTTGCGACGGGCTCGATTATTGCTATCCTCTAACTCTTTTTGAAGATTCTGTATCTGACGCTCAGCCTTGTCCAGTTTCACCAAGCGCACCGCGTGCGAGTCGAGGACCCCCGCCATGTTGTCCTGCCGTAGTGAGAGACCTTCAAGCCGGTCCTGAAGCATACCGAAGTCTTCTCGCATGGCTCGGAGCGCTTCTCCGTTGGACTGTACCAGTTCCTTCACACCGCGTATTTCCTCCAAGATCTCCTGTTGCATTTCGGGGTTTTCCCGAAGTGGAACTGTCTTTTGTGGGGAAGACAACTCTGTTTTGGAGCGTTTTCCGTGTGAAGAAGAGGAGACCCGAAGTCTAAGCGCGCTGGTTTGTGGGCCGCCATCCCCCCCGAGGTACCCCGGTAAGTTCGGAGCAAAATATTAAGTTTAGGTAGGTATTAAGTCAGGATTCTTAGTAGGCCTCTCGGGAGCTTCAGCGCGAAGCGTCTAACCCGCTGGACATCAGGCTCCGCCCCCCCTTCCACTAGATTCTTAACACTTTTTTCTGAGGAAAGGATGTGAACGGCATGGAACTTCTATCTGTCTTTCCTCTAGATTTGTTTTTAATATCTTGTCATATAAAAACTTGGTCAGCCATACGTCTCACTTGGAACATTTTCCATTTTGATAGAATAAAAATTGTTTGTCTAGAACTGTAGCCTGGGAATATTTCCAGAGACGTAATACTTCTAATAATAAAGGATGGAGAAATTGTGTTTTTTTCTAATTCTTTTCTGCTAATGTCCTAAATGTTTTATGGGACAAAACGATCTCTGGATTATCTATCTGTGGCAATGTCTACCTTGGGAGCCTGTGGTGCCTCTCTCAAAAGATTAACATCATTTTTCCCCTAGCTTTCTTTTTACTATGAAGGATAGTTTCAACATTCTTTGGTAGCATATGGAACATCCCAGGATTTATTAAAAAGCAACACTAGCCAGAAAAGACTTTAAACTTACCACATCTTTGAACCAAGAGGATAGATCAACAAGTAGATATAACTGTTGATATGGTAGTTCTTCCACTGAAAGCATATTTGCAGTTGCTGTCACGCCTACGCAGCAACGCTGTCCTTCTTCTTTAGGGAACAAGGATTTTGTATATTTTCTATTTTATGCTTACCTTACCAGTCGTTCGTCATACCCTACTGTGTGCATTGATAGAACACCCCATATATATATAACTATATATAAATAATATAGTTGAACATTTGCTTGTTCTTTATGCATTTGGATACCATTTTGAGGAGATGCAACTAAGCCTAGCAAGGGATGCCTTATTGCCAGGGGGAAGACCATGGGCTACTTTTCAACCTGAAATGTTTAATAGTCTCTGAACCAGAGGTTTCAGACAGACTCTCTCTCTCTCCTTCTCAGAGAAACACAAACATGATTTTTTACAGGCTAACTCTTGTATCTCTGAGAAACACATACAATCACTTTCTACTACTCTTTCTACTTATAACACAGGTACACTACCAAAAAACTGCCTCCAGTTTTGCAACTGATTCCTATAGATTTTGGGGTGCTGAATCCAGGAAAAATAGCCAAAATGTTCCATCACGTCATGTTTTCTTGCAAAATTAGATTTCTTACCCATATAAGGAATGTTCACATAATTTCTTTTTAGCCGACTGCAGTTTATTTTCTTGGCCCAAAATAGAGGTTGTAATGGTTAACTAACTAGAAACACTCCCTCATGATATTTTAGAGTGTTTTGTATTCATTTTATACATTAACAGGACAATTGGGAGGCGGGGGGCTAAATCCAGTACTCGCGCTGGTGCATGTTCTTTCCTGTTCGCCTCGCCTCGTTTCGCTCGCTCAAACACGGTGGTTGCGACATGAACGTTCCTGTCAAATTTCAGTTTCTTGCAAGTTCATTATTATCTTTTGTTTGCTCAGTCGTAATCCAGCTTTATTCCGAAGTGGTTCACTACAGTTGTAGTTTGCAGTGCTGTGTATTTGTGATGGCTCACAGAGCCAGAGGTTGCGTCAACTCTCCGGACAGTTTTTGTTTATTTGTGGGGAATATACCGTGAAAAAGCGGCAGAGGAACATTTCTGCATTTATTTAAAAAGTATATTTCGCCTATTTCGGTTTGAAGTTAGGCGATCAAGACAAACCGTGGGCTCCTCACAAAGTGTGCAAGACATGTGAGGAAGATCTACGCTTATGGATGAAAGGTAAAAAACAAGCATTTCGTTTTGGAATACCTATGATGTGGCGTGAACAAAGAGACCACAGCAGTGACTGCTATTTTTGCTCTTGCATTGTGAAGGGATACAACTTAAAAAATAAGAACGTAATAAGTTACCCCAACCTTCCCTCAGCAATTAGGCCTATGCCTCATAGCAACGAAGTACCTGTGCCTGAACCACCAAAATCTTTGGATCATATTTGTGTGGACGGTTCTGATCATGATGAGACTCGTCAGATGGCTTTTCCCGATGAGTCCAGTACTTCCGAGTTTGAAACTGAACCAGATCCGAAACCTGAACTTTTCTCTCAAGCTGAATTGAATGATTTAGTCCGGGATTTAGGACTCCCAAAAGATGCTGCCCAACTGCTAGGTTCTCGGCTTAAACAGAAAAATCTATTGTCACCAGTCCCACCTCTCTCACATTACCAAATCCTGTTTCTTTTTCCTCCGACAAATACGTGCAATTCGCCCCTTTTTGTCCTCAGCAGCCCTCACTACCCTTGTGTTGTCTTTGGTTATCTCTCGTGTCGACTTTGCAAACTCAGTTCTTGTCGGTCTCCCTAAGTCTCGCTTATCCCGTTTACAACGCATACACCACACTGCTGCTCATCTTATTTGTCATGCGTCTCCCCGCGACCACATCACTCCCCTCCTGTTTCACCTCCACTGGTTACCCCTCCCTTACCGTTCCCAATTTAAGCTTCTCACTCTGGTACACAAAGTACTTCATACTGGCTCCCCCCAATATCTTGCTGACTTACTCTCTATCCACTCCCCTCGTTATACTCCCCGCTCCTTTCATCTTCACCGTCTAGCCCTTCCCTCCCCTTCCCGTGCTCATTTACAGTCCACCCGCTCCTCTGCTTTCTTCTTCATCGGCCCCGCCCTCTGGAACTCACTACCTCCCGCTCTCCGTCTTGAACCACTCTTCTCAACCTTTAAACAAAACCTAAAAACACACCTTTTCTCTTTGGCTTTTGATGTGCCCTCTCCTTTTGTGTAATCTCCTCTTCCCCGTCCCTAACCTTCCCTTGTTGTTTCTTCCCCACCCACACCATGTCTCTCTTGTCTACTCTTTTTAAACAGAAACTGTACTTTTAATCAGATATTGTATTTCTTTTCTTTTCCAGGCTTCGGCCTTTTTTAAGACAATTGTTTTTATATTGTACATCGCTTTGATTTCTGGAGAAAGGCGATTTTATCAAAACTAATAAACATAAACATAAACATACCGCAACCGCGAGACACAATTTTTGAAGTATTTCAGCAAAGAGGAAGATTTGGTATTTTGCAACGATATATACGGAGTGATGGAAAAGTTTAAACTCAAGTATGATCCTGCTGAATGGCAGCTGTTCATTGATTCGTCAAAAGACAGCATAAAAGGTGTTCTTCTTCATAATGGCAACACATTCGTTTCAGTTCCTATTGCTCACTCTGTTATTCTCCAAGAAAAATACGAGAATTTGGCCCTGATTCTTCAGAAGATTCGTTATGATGAGCATAAGTGGATGATTTGTGGAGACTTTAAAATTCTATCCATGCTATTAGGGCAGCAATCCGGTTTCACCAAATATCCCTGCTTCCTTTGCTTGTGGGAAAGCCGGGCCCGTGACCTACACTGGGGGAAAAAAGACTGGCCAATTCGGGAGTATTTGAGACCCGGTGAGAAAAATGTTCTTCATGAGAGCTTGGTACCTCGTGATAAAATTCTATTACCACCTCTCCACATTAAGTTGGGTCTCATTAAGCAATTCATCAAGTCCCTTCCAAAAGATGGTGAGTGCTTTCGGTACCTTTGCTCAAAGTTCCCCCGACTTTCTGAAACAAAGCTAAAGGAAGGAGTGTTTGTTGGCCCTGATATAAGGAAACTCATTTCAGATGGAGCATTCGCTGAAACGATGTCTGAGAAGGAAAAAGAAGCCTGGGATTTCTTCAAGGATGTTGTTCTCAAATTCTTGGGGAACAGGTGGGATGAGAACTATAAGGATATTATTGCCAGGATGCTCAATGCCTTCAAAGAACAAGGCTGTAACATGAGCCTGAAAGTCCATTTCTTGCACTCCCATGTGAACTACTTTCCCGAAAACTTGGGGGCGTACAGTGAAGAACAAGGTGAAAGGTTTCACCAGGACATCAAGGACGCAGAGAGAAGGTACCAAGGAAGATGGAACACCACTATGATGGCTGATTTCTGCTGGTTGCTGCTGCGGGAAACCCCAGATGAAAAATACGCCAAGCAGCGCACCAAGAGAAGCATTCGGGGGAAGAAGAAACGGGCCCACCAGGAGATTGATTGACCCAAGAATGACTAAAATCTAAACTGTGTTGACAAATATCGTGTTTTTACTAAACTTTGAAATAAAAATTTGCTAGTTATTACCACAGTGTCGGATCTCATTTATTAGAATTTTATTTTCACACCATCGGGTGTTTGTCTTCATGTATTGCAATGGTGCGGTTTGCGTTTTCTATTCTTACATACATACCTGTACAACATTTTTTGCACATTTCTTTGCTTTGCTTTGTGTCTAACCTCGCTCTTATATGCTCAATGTTTGTGCACATGTATGTGGCTGTTTTAAGTGCAGACAATTTTGCTACCATCACAGTGTGTTTTGTTGACATTACTCTATTCTTATGTGCTGCCTTGTTACAATTTTCTTTATTCTTATTTGAATAACTACTAAACAATTAGTATAAAGAATTCATCCAAGAAACTTTTATCTCGATCGCACTCAATCTGAAACGTTCACCTCAAACTGCTAACCCAATGTAGCAAAAAATCTGTACGTGATGGAGCAAATTGGTTACCAGATTTGGATTCAGCGCACCAAAAAACGTAAAAATCAATCGAAACAGAAAAATTAGAGGCAGTTTAAAAAAAATTTTTTTTAGTGTACCTGTGTAATTTATATAGCGCTACAAGGCATATACAGCACTGTACAGGCGCATGTCAAAGACTTTCTGTCCATCTATCTGTCTGTCTCTCTCTCTAAGAAACACACATACTCATTCTGTCTTTGACTCTCCATCAACAAAGCGCAAGGCAGTCACTTACGGTAGCCAGTATTAATCTAGGGGGGCTCCTTGCTTTTCTCATGGCCAACTTTGTTCTATGCTCAAAGATTTGTATCTATTCAACCCTAACTCTAAAATAAAATAAAATAAATAATATATGTCAATGCTTTGCAATAAAAAATATGATCTAATGTGTGTTTTACAATGTTTATTTGACCTTGACCATTTTCAAAAATGTCAACCATTAGATATTGGTTTTCCCAAGCAATATCAGGTAACTCAGCTAGTCAACAGTTATGTAACTGTTGATAGCCAAAAAAAAAAAGAAAATTATAGAGAAAGAGTATGTGAGAACACTTTTGGTGAAAGGAAAGACTGAATGTTGCATGGTTTGCAATTTTTCTGTGCTCATACTTATGCAGTGGTACCATTTATCAGAAACGCAGTGGCACAGATGAGCCCAAGATGTTGATTATTCATAGCCAAGCCTCCCTCTGGAACTCCATCCTTTCTGAGGCTTTGGACCAACTGGCACCGCTATGCCCCCGTCATCGCTTGTCCACCTCTGGTCATGCTCCCTGGTTTCACCCGGCACTGCGACTGCAACGGACCCAACTCCGCCAGGTTCAACGCCGCTGGTCCCGTCATCACTCTCCTGATCTTTATGTCCGTTTCAGGCAGCTCTATGCTGATTACCGGTCGGCTGTTCATTCAGCTAAAAGGGCTTACTATGCAGCTGAGATTTCGGAAGCGGCGAACTCTTCTCGCCAGCTCTTCACGATCCTACGGAAACTCTCCTCCACTAGCTCTCACAGTATCTCGACTACAGGGGCCCCTGATTCTCATTCCCTGGCTACTTTCTTTTCAGACAAAGTCCTTACCCTACGCGCTTCCTTTTCTACTCCTCCTCCACCTCCACCCTCGCCACCTGTTTCCACCTGCAATTTGCTCGCCATTGAACCCTCGTCTTCTTCCCCCACGTCCAATCGAGCTCTTGCCCATACCTGGTCTTCCTTTCATCTGATTTTTCCTGCTGAACTTCTTTCAATGCTGTCTACCTCCCGAAAGACCACATGTGCCCTAGACCCGATTCCCTCCCGTTGGCTGTCCGAGCCTTCGCTACAGTTGATCCCGATCATCACTTCCATTCTCAACTCTAGTTTATCCTCTGGCTTGTTCCCCTCCCCTTGGAAGTCAGCTATTGTTCATCCCCTCCTAAAGCAACCATCCCTTGACCCATCTGTCCCTGCTCACTGGCGTCCTGTCTCAAATCTCCCTTTCTTAGCTAAGCTTCTGGAACATTTTGTCTTCAATCAGTTGTCTTCTCATATTGAATCCACAAACACTCTTCACCCCCAGCAAGCTGGCTTTAGGCAGGGCCACAGCACTGAGACTGTCCTTTTAGCGGTTTTGAACGAACTTCACGTTGCACATGATCACGGTGACGTTACTTTGTTGGTTTCTCTGGATCTGTCTGCTGCGTTTGACTTAATTGATCACACTCTTCTTCTCGCTCGTCTTGCGGAGGTAGGGCTACGCGGTACAGTTCTTCTTTGGTTTTGCTCTTTTCTCACTGCTCGTTCCTTCTCTGTCACCCTCAATGGGAAATCATCATCCCCTTTTCCTCTTACTTGCGGTGTCCCCCAGGGTTCCGTATTGTCTCCTTTGTTGTTTAACATTTTCCTGGCTCCCCTACTCCTCCTACTGCAGCAATACCCAGTATCTTCCTATGTCTACGCAGATGACATTATTTTGCTCTATCACACCTCTCCACTTTCTCTGGATCTCTCCTCTTTCAATTCCTGCCTTTCTCATGTGGCGTCTTGGCTTTCTCAACATTTCTTGCGTCTTAACCCTTCTAAATCTACGGCTATGTGGGTATCCCTCAGTGGTTCATGTCCCTCTATTGCCCCTATGATCGATTCTACTCCCATTCCTCTTGTATCCTCTTTTAGGTATCTCGGGGTGATTCTTGACTCTTCCATTTCCTTTCGTGATCACATTTCCTCCCTCACCAGGCGCTGTTTTGCTACCCTCCGTCAACTTCGGGCTGTTCGTACGTTTCTTCCTCCTGAATCCCTGGTTACTCTCGTCCTTGCTCTAATTACCAGCCGACTCGATTACTGTAATGTTTTCATGGCCAACCTTCCCAATTATCAGCTCCAATTCCTTCAGCTTATTCAGAACACCGCTGCCCGTATCATCACTTTCTCCCGCCGTTTCGATCATATCACTCCTATCCTCTTCCGCCTCCATTGGCTGCCCTTGCGTATTCGTTTTCAATATAAACTCCTCATACTCACTCACCATGCTATCCACACTAATAACCCTCTGTACTTGGCTGATTTGGTTTCTTTGCACACGCCCTATCGTCAGCTCCGTGCTCTCCACGCTAATCGTCTGTCCTTACCTTCCCTTTCCCGTGCACATCTTGAAAAGACCCGTCACTCTGCCTTTTTCTTTCTTGGTCCATGGTTGTGGAATGCCCTACCCTTGTCCCTCTGTCTCAAAACCTCTTATCCTCAATTCAAAGCCGCACTTAAAACCTATCTATTTCGGAAAGCATTTGACCTCCCTCTGGATTCCCCTCCCTGATGCAATAGTTGGTTGCTGTCTTGTCCCAGTTGCATTGTGGTCCTGCTATTCCCCTGTTTGTCAGTGTTTAATTGAGTCTGTCTGTGCTTGGTTGTGTATTGTGTATTGTTTTCTGTCTTTTGTTTTGCACTATCCTTTCTCTTTCTTTCCTGTTAATTTTGGCGTTCTTTTTCTGTAGTTTGCAGTGTTGACCTTTTAATTTCTTTTTTGTACACCGCTTTAATGTTTCGGCCTAAGCGGTCTATCAAATTTTAAAATAAAGATAAAGATAATTATAATCTCAAAATTATTATAATACAAAGATCCTTCCAATCCTTGTAGAAAGATACAACTGAGAACACATAAGGAACCCTTTCACTAAGCTGTGCTCAGGTGTAGTACCTACCATGCAGTAATTACCAAAATTAATAACAGTAACTGCAAAAACCTCTGCATTAGCGATGGGGGTATTCCCAGCTGTTTCTCATCCAGGTGGAGGGCAGTTATCTAATCTCTCGTACAATTAACATGTTACCAGATACATATGGGGGGCCTAGTTTATAAAGTGACGTACCTGTGCACTTCATAAAATAGCGTGATGTCTCACTATAACTATAAAAAGCTTTCTTCGGGTCAAAAACCTCATAATTATAAACCAAGGTATCCCATAAACTTAAACACATTTTCTTTTTCTTCTTTAAGCCATATTCTCAGTTTAAAAGAAGCAAGAGGAGCGGCCAGTGCTGTAGTTGTCTTCATTTACCTCTCAAAATAATTTCCTAGTATTATCTTTTAATTGCTTTGAAAGGCAAATGAAGACAATGAATACCGTAAGTAGTTAAAACAAGTACACTGGCTGCTCCTGATTCCTCTTCTTTTTTTTTTTTTCTTTTTTTCTTTTTTTTTTTTTACTGAGAATATGGTTTGCAAAAAGAAAACAATTAAAAAAAGAGAATGTATTTAAGTTTATGGATCACCTTGCTTTTATAAAATATCGACATAATGGCAAGCCATAATCTCATCACAGCAGCAACGCCTGCCCTAGAGCAGGGGTATATGCGCATACTTAGATCATTCAGAAACGTGCATAAGTTGTTATATTTTATAATATATGCATGGAAATTTAGGCCCTACCTATGTGCCATCTCTGTGCATATACAAACTGAAAGTACATGTGATGGGACTTACCAGCGCATTACTTTCCACGTGCCCCTTATAAAATGACCTCCTTTATGCACAGAAACATTTGTTTAATGTGTGTTAACAGCCATGTTAACAGTAATGAATGGTAAATTATCTCTGTGGTAACTGTAAGGCAAAGTCCATGTCGATTCTCCACCCCATTACACCTTAGCTGTTAATGTGGAAATTACCGCACATTAAGTGCCAAGGTGCTGCATTAACTGTTTGCATGGCACCTGTATTAACTATTAGCGTGAATTAACTGCTCATTAACGTAGCTTAGTAAATAGGGTCAAGTGAGTACAAACATAGGCCAAAAAAGTCTGCTCCAGCTATTAAACTAGAACTGGATTCCAATAGGAAATTTATTAGCAGAGGCATTTTAACTAGGCAACGCTTTGCTTAGTCATTCAGAGGAGTCTTATTCAGAGACCCGAAGACTTAAAGTCCAGTTTCTCAGAAAGGCATTCGGAAGATATTCCAAAGAACTCTCCCAAATGCACTGAGTGGCTAATGGATATAATTAATGGCTCAGCGCCCTGGAAGAAGACAGCAACACCGCTGGAAAAGAATAGCAGAGCTTATTGTAAGTGACAGCGGGCCTCATAATTGTATGTGGTAATATTATCAATATAAATGGGGTAAAAAGAAAGTAATAGGATATTTTGCAAGCTCTTTACAGATAGACTAGCCTGTCTAATGATTTCATTTGTCACAACGATATACAGATATGTTTTTTTAAAACAAAAATGAGAAACATGGCTCCATTGTTCCACCTTTGTTCAGTCTCTTAGTGACAGTTATTAGGTATTTATAGGGGGAACAAAAAGAAAGCCTTTTAATAACCTCTCTGGGGGACGATATTAAGCAATGGCAGACAGTGCTGCCAGTGCCATCGCCACTTTAATTAAGACCCAAATTGGCAGTGGGGATGTACTATCAACCGCCTGGCCAGAATGAACAAATGGATGATGAAATGCTCAAAGAAATCAGGGAAGCTACAAAAGTTACAGCACAGTAATAATAATGGGCGATTTCAATTCCCCGGTATCGACTGGGTCAGTGTCACGGCAGGACAGGCTAGGGAGATAAAATTTCTAGATTATAAAATAAATGACTGCTTCTTGGAGCAGCTGATTCATGAACCGACAAGAGAGGAAGCCATTTTGGACCTAGTCCTTAGTGGAAAACAAGATCTGGTGCAAGAGATAAGGGTGTAGGGGCCACTTGGCAATAGTGATGATAGTATGATCGCATTTGATTTAATAAGTGGAGGAAGGACAGCAAGGAAATCCACAGTACTACCTTTTAACTTTCAAAAGGGAGACTATGATAAAATGAGGAAAATAGTTAAGAAAAAACTAAAAGGAGCAGTTGCAAAGTTAAAGATTTACATCAAGCATGGGGGTGTTTAAAAATACTATCGTGGAAGCCCAGATCAGCCCTCACTCGACCCTAAGATCCCTGCTCATTACCGTCCGGTGTCCAATCTTTCTTTTCTCTCTAAAATTCTGGAAAAGGTTGTATTCTCACAGTTCTCACCTTGAATCTACTCACTTTCTTCACCTTCGCCAGTCTGGTTTTCGGCCTGGCCACAGTGTGGAAATGGTTCTTCTGGGATTTGTTAACGAACTTCACGTAGCTCATGATCACGGTGACTTCTCCGTGGCCATGTCCTTGGACTTTTCTGCTGCTTTCAATCTCGTCGACCACTCCCTTCTCTTGGCCCACTTACGTGAGGCGGGTCTCTGCAGCACGGTTCTTCACTGGTTTCACTCCTTGCTCTGTTCTTTCTTTGTCCACCCCAGTATCTTCTTCCGAGCCTTCCCCCTCCCCTGCGGTGTTCCACAGGGCTCTGTATTGGCCCCCCTCCTCTTTAATATCTTTCTCTCACCACTTGCTTTACTGGTTCAACAACATGTGATTTCTGCTTTCTACTATGCTGACGATTTGGTTCTCTTGCATCACACTTCTCCGCTCCATCCCGATCTCTCCCACCTCAATGCCTGCCTCTCTGCAGTTGCCGACTGGCTCACTACCCATTGCCTACATCTTAATCTTGATAAATCATTGTATATTTCCCTCTACCGTTTTCAAGGCTATATATCACTGCTGCTGTCTTGTATCTTCAACACTATAGAGAAACTTTCTTATTTGTTACTTATCTCAGAAACTAATATTACTAATTATAAGGGATATGTAGGTCTTAGATGTAGAGATGGACAGATAAAGGGATACCAGAATCCCCAATATGTATTTGAAGATGGATGAATTTCTTGATACAAAATGTGTTTAGAAGTTTGACTTCTCACCTACTTCCTTTTAAATAGAATAGGATGTCATGATCATGGGTTCTGTGTAACTGTCTTTAAAATAGATGGAATAGTGTTAACGCAAGCATAAAGAGTAAATATAGGCTATTAACTGTGCAAGCATAAAGTTCATTGTACAGTCAACTGGAAGTCCCTGCTGACACAACATAATTTTTGCAGCTTTTGCAATTATAAATTTCATCTAATATACTGTAATCAGATCTTACTCTGTAAAAAGAACTTTGGCGACACCTTGTGTTATTTCGTGGTTATAATAAATGACTGTTACTTCCTCTTTCTCTAATAAAAAGGAGCTTTTAGGAGGAGGACTTTGAATTCAATAAGCCTGGAATTATGCCTGTTCATAGTCCGCTTATTGTCTTCTCTCTGAGCTCAAAGAACATAACACTTGTGTGTGTGTGATTGTGTTCTGTATTACTCTCTGCCTGTCTCTCACTGCTTGATGGACCAGAGACCTAAAGAGCCGTGGTACTGTGGTCAGATCATGGAGTTTTCTTCATCAGAGTTCTCACAGCACTGGCTATAACAGACTGTGTCCTAAGCCTCGGTGCTTACTTGCATCAACGACCTATACAGGAATATCCCCTTCTTAACGGTCTTTAGTGTCAGTATAGCATTCTGAGTGGAGGAGTAGCCTAGTGGAGGAGTGGAGGAGTAGCCTAGTGGTTAGAGCACTGGCTTGGTAACCAAGCAACCAGGGTTCAATTCCCACTAGCACTCCTTGTGGCCGTAGGCAAGTCACTTAACCCTCCATTGCCTTGGAAGAAAGGCCTGGCAATCTACTTCCAGTGACACTGCCAAGAAAACCCAGGAGCTTCTGGGTCGCCAGGAGTCAGGACTGACTTGAAGGCACACATTGCATTTGCAACAATTGTGCTTATCTGATCAAATTTTTATAAGGTATGACCACCAGATTGTATATGTGTTGGCAAGATATTAAAGTGTTTTTTTCTTTATAAATCGCTGGATGCAAGGCATGCCAATAATATTGACTGTTATTCCTCTTAGCCAGTGATGAGCTTTTGAAAATATGAAAACGCCAAACAACTAAAGACGAGATACTTCATCGAGTGCTTGGATACTAAAAATTCCCCCTGAAGAAACCCACGTCTGTGAAACGCACGAACAGAGCCGGATGGTGGCATCAGGGTGTTTAAATTTGATCAGATAACTCTGTTCTGGTTGGGCTCTCCTCTTCACAACTTCATCGCTTACAACGTATCCAGAATACCGCTGCTCGGCTTATCTCCCACTCTTCTCTTCGTGATCACATTACACCTCTTCTTATTCACCTTCACTGGCTCCCTGTTAAATTCCGCTTTCACTTCAAAATCCTTTCACTTGTCCACCAGGTTCTCTATACTCACTCACCTCAATATCTGGCTGACCTTATTCACTTTCACACCCCTACACGCACTTTACGATCATTGCATCTTAATCGCTTGTATCTTCCCGCCCCTTCACGTGCCCATCTTCAGTCCACTCACTCCTCTGCCTTTTTTTTCATCAGCCCTGCCCTTTGGAACTCCTTACCCTCCTCTATCCGGCTCGAACAGCAGCACACCACCTTTAAGAGCAGTCTGAAAACCCACCTCTTTGCCATTGCTTTCAACCTCCCCGCTCCTTTGTGTAAGCTTACTCTCCCTGTTCCCCCTCTTTTTCCTCTCCTCTTTTGTCTCCTTGTGTGGATTTACTCTTTTGCTTTCCTATCCATTATTGTAACTTCCTTTCCACTTTCTGCCATTGGCTTTCTGTATTTTTATTCTATGTAAACCGCTTTGATGTTATTTAGCGGTATATAAAGTAAATAAACATAAACATATTCCATGCTTTAATAAAAGTGGAAGGAAGTCCAAAAAACTGCCAGTACAGTTTAAAGGTGAAGTCAGAGAGGCTGTTGTTGCCAAAAAAGCATCTTTCAGGAAATGGAAAAAGGAGCCAAATAATGAAAACTAGAAACAGCATAAGCACTGGCAAGTTAGATGCAAGGCATTGATAAGGCAGGCTAAGATAGAATTTGAGAAGCAGCTTGCTATGAAAGCAAAAACAAATAAAGACTTTTTTAAGTACATTTATAGCAAAAAACCTATGAGAGAGCCAGTTGGACCATTAGATGATAGAGGGGTAAAAGGGGCACTAAGAAGGGACGAGGCCATAATGGAGAGACTGAATGAATTCTTTGCTTTGGTCTTTACTGAGGAAGATGTAGGGATGTTACCCATGACTGAAATGGTATTTAAAGGTGATGCCGCAGAAGAATTGAGAGAAATATCATGGCAAGAATCATCGGCAAAGCCCCACTGAATGACCACATCACACCATCCTATATGGCCTCCACTGGCTCCCAATAACAAGTTGAATAAAGTTCAAATACTCATGGCAACTTTCAAACTACTTAACAATATAGCTCCATCCACAATGCTCATCCAAACCGCCCCCTTCCGGCCCCGCCCCCCGCTCCCCCCCCCCCCCCCCCCGGACACAAGAACTAGAGGAGAAAATGCATTGCATTCCCTTGAAATCACCAATAAATTCTGGAAAATGAAGCAGACCACAAGCTCTAGGGCATTCACATTCACCGCCCCTACCCTCTGGAGCTCCCTACCACTATCAATCTGCTCAATTAAGGACTTGCAGCTGTTTAAAAAACACTCAAAACATACCTCTTCACCGCACACTATGGAACACAAAACACAATACAAAACACCACCATGAACTCACAGGCACACTAACCGCATGCACAATGCTGACCGACAGACACCTAACCACATCAAAAGCTCAACTCCATCCCACATTCCGGGCAACATTTGCCTATAACCTGCTTGTACATAGTTATAAATAAGTTAAGTTTGCAGAATGTTCACAAGTTACCATGTAAACAGTTCTAAAAAAACTGTTCTCTGTAACATGTTAGTTATATGTAAACCGCCCCTGATCTCTGGAAGGGGCGATATAGAAAAATGTAAAAAATAAAATAAATTAAATAAATATTGATACACCGGAAAGATGTATTATAGCTATTTGATAAACTGAAGAGTTGCAAATCACCTGGACTAGATGGTATACATCCAAGACCTAAAATATGAGATTGCAGACCTACTATTAGTAATCTGTGAACTGTCATTAAAATCATCTATAATACCTGAAGACTGGCCAATGTAACGCCAATTTTTAAAAAGGGTTCCAGGGGTGATCCGGGAAACTACAGACCAGTGAGCCTGACTTCAGTACTGGGAAAAATGATAGAAATCATTATAAAGAACAAAATTACTGAATATGTAGATAGTCATGGCTTAATAGGAGACAGCCAACATGACAGCCAACAAGGATGGTCTTGTCTTACTAATCTGTTATGGGTTTGTTTGTTTTTAAAGGTGTGAATAAACAGGTAGACAAAACTGATCATTTAGCCCTACCCTCTGCTTTCTATCTTTTAACCAGTCCCTGATCCACAATAGTACACTACCTCCAATCCCATGACCTTTTAATTTCACCAAGAGTCTCTCATGAGGGATCATGTCAAAGGCTTTCTCAAAATCCAGATTCACTATAATCGACTGGCTCACCTTTGTCTACCTGTTTATTCACACCAAAAAAACATTTAAGAGATTAGTAAGACAAGACCTTCCTTGGCTAAAGCCATGTTGGCTTTCTCCCATTAAACCATGACTATCTACATGTTCATTAATTTTGTTCTTTATAATGGTTTCTACCATTCTACCCAGTACTGATGGGGGGGGAGGGGGCAGAGTTATAATGTGAATTGAATACAATATGGGCCCGATATTCAGTTACAGCGACGGCTAGAGTTGCTAAAGCAGCTAGTCACTATTGCCAAAGATTAGACGTGGCTATTCAGTGCCGGGGCCATATACGCATCCTGGCATTGAATATCCAGGTTGCCCAGATAGCGATGAAGCTAACTAGATAGTAGCGATATTCAGCCTGGTTAGCTTCAGAAGCCAAAATTAGGCCAATGTTTGCTGCGCATGACTTTCGCCGCTTTGCGATAACTGGGCAGCGACTCAATATCGCCGGTGCCCGGTTATCGTCCGATGCCGCCCCCATTCCTCCCCCGGAACGCCTTGATGCTAGCCAGCTAACATTGAGGAATGCAGGATGGCACCCACAGATATTCAACAGCACTAACCATGTTAGTGCTGCTGAATATCCTGGACAAGGGGATTAACAGGATTGGTTAGCGGGTATGCTCATCTTATTAATCCCTTTGAATATCAGGCCTTATGCACATACTTGCATGAATACATCTGCCTCAGAATAAACGTAAATTTGCGAGATAAGATCGGCATTATCAGGTTTTATTATAGGAGCCTGCGTTATACAGTAAAGGCATGTAGGCACCCATGTTGCCAACATAAAATAAGTGCATTTTGACCATTTCTATAGTGCTCCTTTTATTTAAAAAATGCCCCCATTGTATGCAGCACCAAAAATATAGTATGTTTCTTGTTTCCTTGATATTTAAGCAGACTTTGATGTCTTTTTGATTCTCTAGATGTCGACATATTTTAAAACTTTCATTCACTTTCTATTGCCTGTAATATACATTTTTGTGTCTTCATTATCATATTTTATGCATTGCAATGGTATGCAACTCTTTTGTATTTAAGTCAATAGGCAGATGTCAAAAGCTGATTAGAAAGCAAGGCCAATTTGAAACCAGGAAAGAATATTACTATGATATAAGGGATTGTTAATCCTTAGAAAATCTAGTAACATAACTTCATCTCTAGATGAATAATACATTAAAAGTAGGCTGAAAATAATCAGACTTTCAGGGAAAGAGTTGTCGGCTGGAGTTATACTAATGAGTAATACATCAGCATGGCACTATTGCTCTGATGATTAATTTAGGTATACAGTACCAACAAAGCACCAGTGCTTCGATGTTTTAGTGTGATAGATCATCAATATGCAATTTTTCTGATGTATTACTCAACAACATGAGGTTGGCTAACAGCAACACATCATAGTTAGGCCTCTAAAGGCTCAGAAATGCAAATTTTATTGAGCTTTCATCACTGGTGTACTGTAACATGAGATAGTCTCAAAAGTGAATAATATGTAATCAGAAAGAAAACAAGGATCCCCATGTCTGTCGATGAAGGCCATGACCTTATATGCATCTTAGCTATCCCAAGGAGAGCTAGCTGTTCAACATGTGGCATTACAGATATCCTTAACACATGAGCTGGGCAGAGTTGCTCAGAAATAAGCTGGCTATTATAAAGACAGTGGGTCCAATATTCAGAAGCAGCGGCGGCTAGCACTGCTAAATCGCATAGCCATCGCCGCTTGAGGTTTAACCCTGGATATTCAATGTTGGGGCCATATCCAGGTCACCGCACAGCCCTGAAGTTAACCGAGCAGCGGCAATATTGAACTGCTACCCAGATAACTCCCACTCCCGCGGCTACATAAAAACATAAGGAAATGCCATACTGGGTCAGACCAAGGTCCATCAAGCCCAGTATCCTGTTTCCAACAGTGGCTAATCCAGGTCACAAGTGCCTGTCAAGTTCCCAAAAAGGCACACAGATTCCATAATTTCCTATCCTATATCATAAGATCAAAACGTTACGTCACCTCCGCCCCCTACTAGATCCCACCGACTTCCGAACAACCTTCCAGGCATTAGTCCTCCCACACCTGGATTTTGCCAACATCATCCTCCATGGTCTCCCTCAATCAACTTTAAATCCGCTCCGCCTAGCTATGAATACAGCTGCTAGAGTCCTCTCCTGCTCGTCAAGATACGACCATATAACACCCATCATGAAAGATCTGCATTGGTTACCCTTTACATGCCAGACTCCAGTATACGTCTTTAGTCCTTACTTTCAAGGCCCTAAATAACCACCCCCCTACGCCAATCAGCAAGCTTATTCACGGCACCCTGGAAAATAGAAAAAGGAGACCCACTTCAATGAACACCTTAATAGTCCCTAAAATGATAACAAAGTGCACTAAGGCCACCTCCAACAGGGCCTTCTCCTTATTTGCTCCTTTAAACTGGAATGCGCTTCCCCACAAAATCCGTGCTATCAAAAGCCTAATCCTATTCAGAAAAGCATTGAAATACCATTTGTTCACAAAATGCTACCCAGAAGACAACCTAGACATTAGCAAAACTAGCACCTCAATACAACCAGAAAAGGGCTAGTTAGTCAACCTTCTCTCTAGTCCTATGGCGAACCACCTGAAAAGCACATGCAATATCCAAACGAGTTTATAATATTATATATAGCATTAATTTAACCTGTACCATAGTTCTCCCGGTTGTCCCTTGTTGAATTTCCCTGTTCATTGTAAACTCAATGTTACTTGTATGCATTGTAGTATGTTCTTGTTTAATGTACACCGCACTGATTGTAATAGCGCGGTATAAAAGAAATGTTAAATAAATAAATAAATAAATAATATCCTGGGGTAAGCACTGGATTTCCAGGTTCTCTTTTATAATGGTTTATGGATTTTTCATCCAGGAACTTGTCCTAACCTTTTTTAAATCCAGCTATACTAACAGCTTTTACTACATCCTCCGGTAATGAATTCCAGAGTTTGATTACTCATTGAGTGAAAAAAATATTTTCTCTTATTTATAAATGGGCCAATATCGCCACTGCCTGGTTAGCGATGGGTGACACTTCTCCTCTACCCCTGAACACTCTGATGCTAACTGAAGATTGTGAAAATGTTGTATACAAAAGAAGTGCTTATTATCTCTATAAATGAAATAGAATCTGAATGTGAATTTGAATATTGGACCAATGGAGATACTATGAGATCTGGAAAAGACTCTATATACTCTCAATTTGAATTTGATTGCCCTCTTTTAAAATAGAAAAATATTCCTAAAAAAAATAGTATGTTTGCATGCTAAGGTTGGCGGTGTATGGCATTAATGTGCCTTAGCTAAGTGTAGGTTTTTAGGGCTGAGCAAGCCTTTATAAAGTAAGCATAAAATGGGTGCCTTTAGACTCTATGGGCCATGTTTACTAACACTTAGTGCGTGCAACCCATTTATTCCTATGGGCCACGTGGCACTTACAATACATTGTCTGTTAGCCCTTCTATAACAGCACTACAAGACTACTGCTAGGGTTCAAACGATGCCATGTTCAACCCAACACTGAAAGGGGGGTTGCTTCTGCCCCAGAAACTCTGTGTGTGCCTTTGAGATAATGCTAACTCCTGGTGACCCAGCAGCTTCTGGGCTTTGTTGGTAATGTGAGCAGACGTAGATTTCCAGGCCTTTTTACTGAGGCAAAGGAGGGTTATGTGACTTATCCAAGGCCATAAGGAGTGCTAGTGGGAATGAAACCCTGATCTCTTGGTTACCAAGCCAGTGCTCTAACCACTAGGCTACTCCTCCAGAAACTCTAGACCACCGGGAATTTTGGCAAGTAGGCCTGAGGGGGGGGGAGGGGGCTTCCAGGGGAGGTTGGGTGGGGGAGGAATCTGAGGGATGACTTTAGGAGGGGGGCCTGGACATGGGGGAGAGTAGTTCTTGAGATTTTAAAATTGGTTCCTTTAAAATGGTGGCTAGAAGCACTGGACTGCATGTTAGCAGCCCTTGAATAATGCAACTGGCGAAGTTCAGCACAAGCTATATTATGCCATTAACATAATAATTAGGTGCTTTGCATGCAGTCGCATGTTTTGGACCTCATTATTTGCTAACTCAGGTTGTGTTGAACTAACGTGTGCTATGGTACAGTAACGCATGATTTTGCCATTTAACGTGCATTAAGAGGTTATTCTCTTGAAATACATTAGTAATTACCTCTTGAAGTGAGACAGTTTGTCAAGAGTTCAGTGCATTGCTTCCAAAGTTCATCTGGTGTTTTGAAACATCCTTCCCCCACCCCCATCAACACACACCACAAACACATAAAGAAAAGTAAAGTGAAAGGGTATGTAAGTGATCGAGATCATAGAACGAGGTTCATTCCTGTCATGGCATGCACAAAACTAATTAAACATCAAAAAAGAAATCACCAGGAAAAAACAGAACACAATTTTCCAAAGGTTGCACATTTTCAAGGAGATGCAAGCTTTACTAAAAGAACAAAGGGAAAAGATCTCAGAAATGTTCCTTTTGAAAATTGAAAGCTCACCAACAGGAGTCTCAAAATAGGCTTAAGGACTCAGACCTCATAGATCATGAAAACCCATCATCTACAAAGTCCTTTCTATTCTTCAATTACATTATTCCCTCAATATTTTTGTACTTAATAAATAGCAAGAACTTATCTGCTAGGATCATTCAGCCAACGTTTTCACACTCGACATGGCCGTGTTTCGTTGACAAGCTGCATCAAGAATAGAACATCAAAAACCATTTGGCTGCGAAAATGCTTTTCAATATTGTTTGCGAAAGCGCTGGAGAATCAATTCATCCAAGCAGCACCAATGCTTGCTGTGCCGCATTGCTTCCCACTCTCGCAAACCAGTGCCGAGATACAAAACTAACCCATTTGGAAGGAGATAGCACCCTGTGAAAGAAAAGGGAACTTGTTGAGGGAGCGAGAAATCTTGGGAGCAGACAAAGCAATCATTAAAAAAAAAAATAGATGCAATAGATACCCTGCACTTCTGCTGTATTTCCATCACATTTAAGAAGTGCAAGTATTAAATCTTACAACAGTCACTAATAAGAAAACCACACGATTAGGAATCAATTATTATAATATAATTATACTTACTATAATATCCTTTGTTTTATTCTCTATTCCTATCCTTATGATTCCCAGCATTCTATTTGCTTTCTTGGCTGCTGCGGCACACTGGGTGGAGGGTTTCAATGTGTTATCCACACGTTGCACATTAAAAGTGTTGACCGCTATCCCTGACTAAATATCAGCCCCTAAGCTCCTAAGTATGTTTGAAAATGAGGCACAAATATAGGAGCCTAACTTAGGATCCTAATTACATTTTTTGGTATCCATTCTTTTTGTTTTAATTTAAAAAATATGCTATCACTTCTGTTTTTAACTAAAACAATTAAAACAAAAAGAATGGATACCACAAAATGTAATTAGGGATCCTAAGTTAGGCTACCTATATTTGTGCCCTTATTTTCCACCCATACAGTATTGACGCATGGTAGTGGCACCCTATTCTATGAAGTCAAGGATTTGCACAGATTTTGTATTTATATGAATGCTAACATAACTGACCGTGAAATGCACATAAAATGGTACTGCGGTCACCTGCACCTGGCTCTAGAATGGGTGTAAATGACCACACGTCTCATACATGTGTTTGGGCCACATTATACAAAGGCTGCATTTAAATTAGAGATCTTTCCCACCACTTTGCCAAATTCCATACTTAGGAGATTAGTGTGCTGATACGTTGTATATGGGAATTGCAGTCAACACTTTTAAAGTGCATAACGTGTGGATAGGATGTTTGAAAACCATCAGCCCAGTTGTTGCAGCGGTCAGCCCAAGGAAAGCAAATAGAAAACTTGGAATCATAAGGAAAGGAATGGAGAATCATAAAACAGGATATTATCATGCCTCTGTATTGTTCCATGGTGCAACCGCACCTTGAATATGTGTGCAGTTCTGGTCGCCGTATCTTAAAAAGGATACAGCAGAATTAGAAAAGGATACAAGAGACAGAGCCACCAAAATGGTAAAGGGAATGGAAGGATACCCCTATGATGGGAGAGCTCTTAAAAGGTTAGGGCTCTTCAAACCTGGAAAAGAGAAAGGCTGAGGGGGAGATAGGATAGAGGTCAAGAAAATAATGAATGGAGTGGAACGGATAAAATGTAGATCGATTGTTTTACGTCCATCAAAAGAAGAGAAGGGACTAGGGGGCGGCATGCAATAAAGCTACAAGTGAAATATTTTTTCACTCAATGTTGTAATCAATCTCTGGAAATTTAGTTCCCCCACAGGATATGCAGTAAAAGCTGTTAGTGTAAACTGGAGTTTAAAAAAGGCTTGGACAAGTTCCTGGAGGGGAAAGAGCCATGTACCCTTATTTTATTGAAGAGGACCCTGGGAAATCCACTGCTTACTCCAGGAGAAGCGTTGGTGGAACCTGGGTGCCTTTTTGGGGAACTGCCAGGTATTTGTGCGCTTGGATTGACTGCTGTTGGAAGCAGGAATACGGCGGCTTGATGGACCTTGGTCCTGACCCTGTAATGGCAATTTTCCTTAGGTTCTTATGAATGGAATTTTCAACAGTATCTTTGTAGGGCATAAACCATTAATTGCATTCCTAAAGGCACCTGCTTGTTTTCGCTTGCTCTTTCCGGCCCTGTACAGTAACTGTGATTGCTTCATTTTCACCTATTAATGGTTCATATGATCTGCTTCTGCAACAACTCATTTAACTTTACTTCCGATATGGGTCATGTTTTGGAGGCGGGGGCGAGGGAGTAAATCGTGCTCTCCCCACACACATGCAGGTGCCGCAAGCAACTCTTAAATGCCGTTCTCATTGGAGAGCTAGAGAGAGAAAATATATCTCTGAGATGCCATCAGTGGGGGGGGGGGGGGGGGGGGGGGCACAGCATAAACCGGGTCAGTCATCGTAATATGGACGTGTGCACAATGCACGCCCCTTGCCATTCACAGACACATGGCGGTTTCAGGCTATCAGTTTCCTAAAGAGAGCAGCGTTTGATGAAGGTGTGCTGCATTCTTGAAGGATATCGTGCTGTTAGGTACAATAATAGGCGCTGAAGAGTATGCAGCAAACCCGTTGGAAGAGGGGTGCACCAGGATGTCATGGGAGGCCGCACAGGGCTATCCAACCGCTAATTAACCTGGGCATATTCACCTTAGGGTGGGCAGCTTCTGGGGGGATGGGCAGTAAAGAGCAGCCCTCAGTCACGAGCAAAGCAGTAGGTGCTTTGCGGCCACTCAAATTCAATGAGTCAAGCCGTGCATACCTGTAACCTGTAGGAGGAATGGGAAGGAAATATGCAATAGCTCAGTAGGTGGCTTTTTGAACTCTCTCTCATTTTGCATATCTTTTACCAAACAAAGCTCAGCTTTTAAAAGTGGATGGGCCAAATATGCATTTTTTATAAGACTGCTCTGGGAAGGAAGGGGTTCAGAGGATTTACAGTTTTGCCCAGGGTTGCCTAATTCCCTCCCACTGGTTCTCTGCTGCCCGAAGATCCGGTGCAAGGGTAAAGGAGTGTTCCTGCAGGGGAAGCGGGGAGGGTCCAAGAAGAGATCTATATGGATTCTGAGGTAGAATTTTCCTTCTAAGCCTCTTTGGTGTGAAATGCAAAAGGCAATTGATGAAATATTTTAATAAACTAAAAACTAAGCTACCTTTTATTAAAGTGCTACAGAAGTTTGCAACTAACATGCAGTTAGCGGCAAAAGCTAGTGCTGTTCCTAGCACTTAGCACAGTCTGAACAGTACCATGAGCGGACATTCCCCCCCCCCCCCCCCCCCCCCCCCCTCCCCCCACCCCACCCCCCCCACAATTACTACAGGTGCATTAGAGTGAACCCAAGCTAATCGCATTGTCAACAGCTAGCATGCAGTGTGTACCCCCACACTAACAGGGGACAGTGGCAGAGTCTCATCCCTGCCCACCTTGACACTCTCCATCTCCACCCCTAAAAACTGCCCCCTACCGCCCCAAGTGTGGGGCGATTCCCAAGCGCACAAAATCGGCCCCTGGCATCGAGCGCCATAGGCATAGTTTGGGGAGGCAATGGGGGGTAGTTTCAACCTCTAATTTTGCCACGCCGCCCCCCACTGCCAGTATGGACTTCCTTACCGTTTTTCTTCCTCTTCCTCCAAAGAACGGCCTGCAAACTACACCGATGGGTTCCAGCCTAACATTGCACCAAAGCCCACAACTTTCCTGCTTAGCTGACTTTAGTAAAAGCAAGGCTTGTGCAAGAATTCAAGGTGCCCTAGTGCAACACCCCCCCCCCCCCCCCCCCCCCCCCCCACCCCCCCGCCCGCCCCCCCCCCCAACCCCGCCCCCCCCCCCCCCCCCCCCCATTACTGCCCCTCTCCAGGGCCAGCAACAGTGGCAATAGCAAAGGCACCGTGATACAGTTGCTTACCAAAGGCTCCGGCCCTGCATTGCGGGTGCCTGCTTGATATCGTAGGGGGCTTCTATCTGCCCCCTCCCCAACACATCCTTTTGGTTTGGCATAAACCGTCAGCGGGCGTCAGGAGGGAGAAGCACCCAAAGATATCAGGCAGGAACCGTTATTGCAGCGCCGGAGCCTTTGGTTAAGCACAGAGTCATAGTTCCTTCCCCGCTGTCCCCGATGCTGGCCCCAAAGAGGAAGCAGGCAGTAGAAAGGACCAGCCCTCTAGGTGGCCACCTAGTTCACCTAATAGCACTGGCAATGAGTAATATGGCTCCTTAGATTTTATAATGGTTGAAGCGTTCATGGCATAAGACTAGAATTACTAATATATGCACTAATATCATTAATCCAGTAATGACGTCCCATTGCATACAACGGGAGCTCAGTAAAATACTTATTAAACACTAATAGCACTAAAGCCTGCTAATGCAGCAGCAGCACACCTTAGCATCTTCCGGCCCTAAGAAAGAAGCAGTGTTTACGCACAAGTAATACTTCAAAGTCAACACCCATCTGATGACTAAAATGTTATAGATTTGAGAGGCAAATATCTGCTAAATCTCAAAAGGTCCATTTACTATGTTCAAGGCTGTTTTTGTTGACTTTCCGCAAATGCCTTTTTAATCAACAGCTGAATGAAATGGGCTCAAATGACTACCTTCTTCTGAACTTGATCACTAGCCCGTTCCTTCACCCTGGGAAATGTGATCTGTAAGAGTTGATGGTAATTCTTTAACTCTAGACAGCTACAAGCATCAAATGAGCCTCTTTCTCTAATAAGCAGAATGAACTCTGGGCTGGTCACAATAAAGGTATGCAAATACACCCAAAGAGGTTCACTGTAGATGTCATGGCTTGTTTCCGCCGCCTCTTCAGAGGCCAGATTGTCCCTACCTTTTCCACAATAGTCCCATGAACCACCTGAAGGCTGGAGAGATTTTGTTCAGGTCCTGGCTACTGAACTTCCATTTCAGTGCATTGTGGTATATGTCTCCCTGTCCCTGCTGCTCCCATTCAAAATCTGTACAACCAGATAGCTGAATGCATTAGGATGAGGGGTTGTTCAGAAATCCAGGGACTTGATCTAATAGCTTTGGGCCCGATATTCAAAAGGGTTTATCTGAGTAGGCAGGACCTGCTACCGTAGATAAACCCCAGTGAGAACAATATTCCACACCATTATCCAGAATCAGGAGGCCGTGGAACGCCTCTCTGATTGGTGGAGGCCAAGCTCCGCCCTTGAACTCTCCCCCAGCTTTGGTCCGAAACGCTGCCTCTTAGCCCCCACGGCCCTCCCCTCCTGTTCTGTTCACAGGGATCTCATCTCTCATAGGGGATCACGGTGGACTCCTATCTTGCCTGCCAGGAAGATTGGATCCCCCCCCCTCATCGGGCAATGAGCGGGAAGACCACCACAATCATTGCAGAGCATCCCCGACTGGCGGCAGCTGGATATCAGGAATACTCGCTACTGGCAATATCTGCATAATTGCTTTTCTTGCCTGCATGCCAGGCCCTGAATATATCAGCCCGTTTGTCCTTAGGTTGGCCACTCTGCCTTATTATAAACTTCTGGTTCTTGGAGTCGGGTAGCTTCAAGAACCTCATTCAGAATCAGTGGACCAGAACTAAGAATTTATTAGTCCCTGTATTCTCTATATTCATACAAGCACCATAATTTAGCCCTGTGAAAGTGGCTGCAGCTTAATCATTGCGGTGCCAAACAATATAGGAGCATAATTTGACGTTGCCGGCCGCGGCTTCCCTTCATGGCTACCTGCCCTTAGCCCCGCCACCCATCACTGCTTTTCATGTTCCCTTGGTGGCAGGGTTGACAGCAGCGGAGCGGATCTCAAATTGAAAAAAAAAAACACGCAGGTCTTTTCGACTCCGTGCTTGCATCAGAGGAGGGAGGGACCAGACCAGCCATTTAAACATAGGTCTTTGCAACTTCGCACTTGAATGGCTAGTCTGGTCCCCCCCCCCCCCTCCTCTGACATTCATGCCCAGGCACATCAGAGGAGGGAGGGATCAGACCAGCATGCAAGCACGGAGTCGGAAAGACCCATGTGGGTTTTTTGCAATAGGATGTCTGCTCTGCTGCTGTCAAGGGAACACAAAAAGCAGCGGCAGGGGTGCAAGGGCAAGCAGCGCAAAGGGGGCAGAGCCAGCTGGAGACATGGAAGTGTTGGGTAAGATGGGGAGATGCTGGGCATGGGGCAAATGACAAACCAGGGAGGGGGGTGTCAGATGTGCAAGTCGCACAGGGCGTATGTATGGCTTGGTACGGCCCCGTATTCATATACCACTCCTTTGTAACTTTGTTGCTTTAATATTTTCTCACAGGGCGAAGACAACAGATGGAAGACAGGTATTTTCTGCAACAGTGCGGAAAGATCCTCTCTCCATACTAATTTTATTTTACGGTTACTATTACTGTTTTGAAACACTAATCTCCTTCTGTTCTGTTTTGACCTTAACCCTGTCAGGAAGTAATTCTAACAAGCCAGTTGCTAGATTTGCACATGTATTGACGCATGTTAGTGGCACCTATTCTATGAGTCAAATTTGCACAGATTTGAGTTTATAGAATGCTAACATAACTGACCGTGAATGCACATAAAATGGTACTGCTGTCACCTGCACCTGGCTCTAGAATGGGTGTAAATGACCACACGTATCATACATCTGTTGGGCCACATTCTACAAAGGATGCATTTAAATTAGAGTTCTGTCCACACTTTGCCAAATTCCACCCCTGTGCACGCCTGCAGTGAAAGTACACGCCCTCAGTCCATGCCACGTACTTTCAGAATAGTGACCAAACTCCCCACGTAAGCAGTCATTTATATGTGAAAGTCACTAAAATACCATGATTTATGCAATGCACACACTTTCAGAAAGCTAGCTGTCCCTTACATAATTACTCACCACATATATACTTTAGCAACACATGTAAAACTGTCATGTCAATAACATGATGGGAATCTGGAACTGTAACAATAACATTGTACTTGCATCTTGTCTATATAATAATAATTATTGGGATTAATATTCAAAAGCACTTATGCAGTCACCAATCAGCATTCAGTGCTGTCCAAATAAGTGCTTTGTTTTTGTTAAATGCCAGGCCACTTTGCACATACATTTGTACAGATAAGTTGATACCCATGCAAAATGCATCCACATGAAAGCACCATTATAGAAAGGCTGTCTAGGTACAATCTGGGATGTCCATCTGAAATTCCATGGGAGGGGCCACAGAGAAGGTGGGGAGGTGTAAGTGTATTCTAAAATCAGCCTGCCTGCCCTCTCAAATATAAACGAATTCCGGGAAACTATAATAATCGGGAACCTGTAGAATAATGAGCCTGGCACGTGCAAGTTTCCGGCTGATTTTAGAAACTAGCACATGCCCGACATGGATGGGAGTGGCTTGGGTGACAGTCATGCTTGCGATATCTCAGAAAGGGAGTGTCTTTCTGATGTCACATACACATCCTAGCCTGCCATTTTGCAAGCAGAGACGTGACACAGACCTGTAGCCACAAAAACAGTTTCTGTGTTTACCTGCATGTTTTTTTGGGCATAGCAAAAATTATTGGGGGACTAATAGAGCTTTCTCCTCTTCTCTCCACAGGTGTTAGGTTGTCGAAACGAGCACTTTTCTGATGCTTATATGTGCCCAGGAGCAGGTATTGACATGGACATTTGCACCAGCCAGTTCCAACATATAGCAACATTCTAAAATCGTGTGCAGTACATGTATCTTTTGAGTAACGGCATGGGCTTGCCTTTGCCACATGGATGTAATCACGATGGACACATGTAATTTTGGGACTTTCCAACATGGCTATTGGGATGTCTGTGTGATTGCGCATTTGTATGGGCATTTTCTGATGTGCACATCACCAACAGAGCCTCTAAAATTACCTCTTTTTGGAAAAGGAGGGGCCATGGGCATTTTGGGTGGTCCTAAATTTATCTATATGGTGGAAATATTCAGCCGATATCTGGGTCCATTTAGCCATTTTCAGTGGACCACATCAATAGCATCCTAAATTTAAATGAATAAGTTATCCATTTAATGTTTAAGACCACAAATTCCATGGTTCTGCTAAAATAGATCTTTTAAATGTCCCGTCCCTGTCCCCCCACCCACACATTTCTTTTTCCAAAGCCATGTTCCCTGTAAAATAGTTATCTCCAAGTTATAATGCCCTGTTCAATGTAATTTCAGTTTGTTCAATGTAAATCGCACTGATGCAGAATAGCGCGGTATATAAGAGAATGTAAATAAATAAATAAAAATTTATGGTCTACTGTGCTATCACAGCTATGAGATGGGGCTCTTTCACTCTTTTAATAGCCATGACAGGCACAGACTTGCTGGCAGACAGAGTGAAATTGCTTCCAGAGTTGCCAAGTTCCTGTCGCAGACCACAGTTTATGATTAGCAAGATTCGTTCAGGCAGTCACCATGGAGTGTATAGTCTCACCATGCTGCCAATGTCCAGGAAATGCCAACATAATAAGCCCTTCACATGCTATAGACCTATATTTACAAGCTATGCCCTTCTGTACTTTATAGTTTTCTTAGATCTTCCTAAGAAATTGTAAAATATAAAACCTGAATAGGACACATACTTGTGAGTCAGATTTTTCCTATTGTTATGGGAGAAATAATACTTAAACATCCAGCACAGGATGGCAAAGTGGCGCTAATTTCTATTCAGATTCTATCACTAAACCTCTAATTTTCAGCTCCCAATTCTTCTGGTCTATTGGCCTTGATCATGGAATGTTACAAGTCAAAGGCAAGAGAGCATTCAACAATACCAGGAGGTAAAGTACAGTACTTGAATAATGCCCATGGCCAAAGGCACTATTGCTATTAAAGTCTGCTGCATTCAGATGCAAGCGATGCACAGTACCATTCAGAGAACTTGGGTTCAGCTCCTAGGCTCGGCTTCTGTTTCCTGAGTTAGAAGTACTCAGGCATTCACAGCCCCAGAAGGAGGGAGTCTCAGTCATCACTCAACAGTAATACTTAATGACTGGTCTTAGGGCCACTGCCCAAGGACTGTCACTGCGATGGCTGAACTAAGTTGGGAAGAGAATACATAAATGGGTGTGAGGAGGCAGGGAAAGGAAGCCACAGCCAGGCCTGGAGTTAGGTACAGATAACAAGCAATTACTTAGGGTACCAAACTGTAAAGGTATAAACTACACTTACTTTAGATCAGTTGTTCTCTACCCCATCTCAGCAGGCTATCTACATGAATGTGCATGAGATAGATGTTCATAAAATGGAGGCAGCACATGCAGATCTAAATGATGTATATTCAGTGTACATATGTTGAAGAAACCTGACTCACTGGATGTGTCCCGTTCAGGGCATGCATTTCAAAGAAAAACCATTACATAAGAACATAAGATACGCCATAGTGGGTCAGAACAAAGGTCCATCAAGCCCAGTATCCTGTTTCCAACAGTGGCCAATCCAGATCACAAGCACCTGTCAGCGTTCCTAAAAGGTAGACAGATTTCCATGCTGCTTATCCCAGGGGGAAGTAGTGGATTTCTCCAGTCTGCTATAATAATGGTTTATGGACTTTTCCTCCAGGTACTTAGTCCAAATCTCTCTTAAACCCAGGTACACTAACAGCTTTTACTACATCCTCCGGTAAAAAATTCCAGAGTTTGATTACATGTTGAGTGAAAAAATATCTTCGCCGATTAGTCTTACCTTGGATTCAAAAATCTTAAATCCAACTCTAACTTGGCATTTGTAAATGAAAGATCCTAGTAATGTAATCCACTATTGACTATATTCAATTGAGCTGGATTCACTAATTTTCATTAAACTGCCACACAGCATTAATCCAAGATTCCATGGACTTCTGTCAGCTAATGCCCACTGAATCTGGTCACTATTGACTTGTGATAATACTAGCATTAACCTTTAAAAAGGAGATAGAGCAGCTTTTAAACTAGATCATAGAGGAAAGCCAACAGTCACCCAAGAGTGCATGGTTTGAAAGGATGTATCCTTGAAGGATACTAGCAAAAGAGGGAAGTTAGGGCATCCCAACAGAGAAATTCCAAAAAAGATATAAGTAACCTAGATGCCCTTAAATACAGAGCAGACAGAGCTGGAAGATTCCAAATTACCCCTATCAACTGATAAACAGATTAATATAAATAAAATACATCCCCTAAAATGCACATATGACAGTGCTAGAAGCCTAAAAAAATAAGATGGGAGAGTTAGAATATATAGCACTAAATGAAAGGCATAGGTATAATTGCCATCTCAGAGAACTGGTGGAAGGAGGACAACCAATAGCACACTGTGATACTTGGGTACAAACTATATCACAATGATAGGTAGCATCAAATTGGTGAGAGGGGTTGCACTCTACGTTAGGAGAGAAGGTTTGCCGCTGAGATATGTTAGAGAGGGCATTGAGCTCACCAAAAGATTCAACTTTTGGCAGCCGGAACAAAAAAAAGAAAAAAAAAGGGAAGAAAAAAAAATAAAAAAACAAAAAAAAATCAAACAAAAAAAAAAACAGAAAAACAAAAAAAACAAAAAAAACAAAAAAAAAAAAAAAAACACCAAAATAAAAAAAACAAAAAAAAAAAAAAAAAGAAACAAAATACCACTGCTAACGAAATCCTCTCATGGATAGAAATTCCATGCTAAAAAAGGGGAAGGTGATAGGGCCAGTGGCGGGGTGTACTACTAACTGCCTGCGCCAAAACTGCAACAGATAGGATGTATAACAAATGCTAAAAGAAATCAGGCAGAAGCCTAACAAAGCTATTACAACACAGAAATGATGGATGATTGTCAATTCCCCCAGATATCAACTGCGATCAATGTCAACAGCAGAGACATTGCCTAGCGGTGATGAAGGTTTCTAGCGTGAAATAAATGGACATGCTTCTTGGATGCATCTGGTTCATAGCAAACCAACAAGAGGAGGAAGCTATTTTGGACCTATGTCCTTAGTGTGCGAACAGAGGATTTGGTGCAAAGAGATACGGGTTTTTTTGGGCGCCAATTGGCTCATAGTGATCATATGCCATCGATCGCATTTGATTTAATAAATGGATGGGTCTGAGCCACAACAAGGGGAAAGGAATCCACATTACTACCCTTTTTTTAACTTTCAAAAGTAGGAGACTATGAATGAAAAATTGAGGAAAATAATTAAGCAAACAACACTAAAAGGAGCCCAGACCTGCCAAAGTTAAAGATTTAACATCCAGCATGGAAAGTTGTTTAAAAATATACTATCTTGGATGCCCAGACAAAACCAGATGTATTCACATCGGCTTTAAGAAAAAGTGGAAGGAAAGCCAAAAAAACCTGCCAGCTGGTTTAAAAAGCCAAGGTCAGATGGAGCTGTTGTAGGCCAAAAAAGCATCTTTCAGGAAATTGAAAAACGGAGCCAAATGACGAAATGGGAAACAAACATAAGTTTCTGGCAAGGCATGCAAGGAGGACAATATGAAAAAAAGAAGCTTTCTGTGGAAGCAAAAAACAAAAAACATTTTCAAGTACATTCATAGCAAAAAAGCCTGTGAGAAGAGTCAATTTGGACCATTATGATGATTAGAGGGGGTAAAAGGGGTGCTAAGGAAGGACAAGGCTATAGGCGGAGAGACTGAATGGAAATTCTTTGCTTTGGTCTTTACTGAAGAAGATGTAGGGAAGTTACCCATGCTTGAAATGGTAATTTTAAAAGGTGATGTTGTTTTTTTATCGGAAGAATTGAAAGAAATATTCAATATAAACTGGGAAGACTGTGTCTAGGAAATATTACGCCCCAGTAGCTCCATTGTTTGAGGAATTTATATTGTCGCAGGAGGCCAATTCTGTTCTGTGTGTCCCCGAAAAAGCACCTGTCTAGTCAGTCAGAATCGGGACATACGCTTGGTGGTACCCCATTCTGCTCCCACAGGGGCTAGACGTGCCTTCGTGAATCAGAATCAGGTCTACCCGGTCTGGGACATGCAGCGCCATTGCCCCCAATTCTGGCCACATAGGACATCCAAATGAAAACTTCCCCAGCTAGCCCAGCCTGGCTGCCAACATGGAGGCTGCCCCCCCATGCCATGACCATCATGTTGCCATAGCCAACTGAAGGGCATCATGCAAGAGTTGAGATCTCCGGCAGAACCCAGCATTCTGCTTTTTCCCACAGCCTGATTCCCCTGATTCAGCCTCTGCCGTGGCCAGGGTTCGGGCTGCAGAGAGCCCACCCTGCACTCCCTCACCTCTGATATGCTGTTCCAGGCTCCCAATAATCAGGCTCTGACTAGGGGGATTTATTCCACCTCTGAGGTGGGATTAGTCCCCCCGTACAAATGGCAGACCCCAAACATACAGGGCCAAACTTGGAATTTGGCACTGTACGTCATGGGCTCATGTGCTTTCACCCACAGCCCAACACCCTCTCCGCTCACAAAGCTCCCACACAGCCTCAGTTCTACATGTGGGGAGCTCTGTTCCAGGATGCAGGCTAGGCATTTAGCAGGGCAGGATGTCCGGATCGACACATCCAACCCTGTTACAGCACTGTTTTGGAATGACCATCTTAGGGTTTTGACTCAGGTTTAAATTTAAATTTTACATAATTCTATATACATTTTTCAATGACAATGTGCCCCAAGAACTCTCCTCCCTTTTGCTTCCAAATTTAATAATTAATTCCAAATCCATACAGGCATCCAGTGTTATCATTTCCTTCCATGCCGGGGTTTCATAATCAAATTTAGATTTAAACAGCCAATTCCATATTAAAATGACAGCGGAAATAGGGTTGCAGCTAGCAAAAGAGATTAAAACTATTCTATCCTTTCCTACACTTTCACAAAATGTTAAAATTAATGGTACTGAGTTCCAATAACTAATAAAATTTGTTGTTTTCTTATGAACTTTATGTTTGTTCACGCACACTGAACCATTGGGTCTTGGGAGTGTTGCGATATATAAGTATGTGTTTGGATTAAATGGAAGAGTAGCACATCATCTGGACTGGATGGTATATACATCCAAGGGTGTTGAAAGAACGGAAATATGCAATTGCAGGCCTACTATTAGTAATCTTGTGAACTCCTCATCAAAATCATCAGAAGTACCGTAATACTGGAGAATGGTCAATATAGCATCGATTTTTAAAAAGGGTTCCAGGGGTAAGCTGTGAAACTACAGACATGGCAGATGATATTTAATATGGACAAATGGCAAGTTTAGCACCTAGGAAAGAACAACTCAAACTATGGTTACACGATCCAAGGTTCCACATTAGGAACCACCACCCAGGAAAAACATTTAGGTGTCATTGTGAATAATACGTTGAAAACCCTCTGCCCACTGTGCAGCGGTGGCCAAGAAAGCAAATAGAATGCTAGGAATCATAAAGAAAGGCATGGAGAATAAAACAAAGGATATTATAATGTGTCTGTATTATTCCATGGTACGACTGCACCTTGAATATTGTGTGAAAATTGTGATTAGCCATCCTTAAAAAGGATATAACAGAAGTAGAAAAGCTATAAAACAAGAAAAAAGACAGAGAAGAACCACCAAAATAGCAAAGGGGATGTAAGGATTCGTCCTATGAAGAAAGGCTTAAAAGTTTAGGGAAAAGAGACAACTGAGGAGAGATATGATAGAGGTCTATAAATTAATGAATGGAGTAGAACGGGTCTTACATATTTTTGTTACCCCATCAAAAAGTAGAAAGACTAGGCCATGCAATGAAGCTCCAATGTAACCCAATTAAGAGTAATAAAAAAAATATTGTTTTTACTCAACTCGTCATCAAACTATGGAATTCGTTCTTGGAAGATGTATTCAATCTATTAATGTACCATGAGTTTTTAAAAAAAGGGGTTGGACAAGCTCCTGGATGAAAGGTCCCCAAACTATTTATTAAGAGGACCCAGGAAATACACTGCTTACCCCAGGACAGGCATTGTGGAACATATATACCTTTCTGGGAACTTCCAGGTACTTGTGATCTGGATTGGCTACTGCTGGAAACAGGATACTAGGCTAGATCGACCCTGGATTGACCCAGTATGGCATTTCTTATCTTCTTATGTACTCTTGTTTCTGGGGAAGCCACTATTTCATGCAACATTATTTAGTCTAAACTAAAATATTTTTTGTCAGTGTCTGACAGTCTATTGAGATAGATTTTATTTGAAAAACAAAAATGATAGTTGTAACAAGCAAGTGGCATCTAAGAGGTAGGTACCCACTTGAACTGTGTTGCTAGGCAGCAATTCCCCATCTGGGAAGTGTGTTTCAGTTCAGTGATCCATATAGTGCCACTTTTTGTTGTTGTTCAGAGTTTCCTGTTTCTGCTCTCCACTGGCTATGTTATGGACTTGGTTAAGTGCTTCCAAGGATGCCAACCATTTGGAAATATTAAAATGAGTGTTAGATGATGAATAGGAAAGCAGCCCATGCACTCTGTTTACATTTTCAAAGTGCCTGCATTAGTCACTACAGTCTGCTCTTCCGTTAATCACCTCCTCCAAATCTGTTCAAAAGAGCAGCATGATGTGATGTTCTAAAGGGAACTCATGCTGCGAGTGATCAGAGCGCTGCCAACAGTCAGATCTACAGCAAAGACACTTCATATGCTCGAGTACGATATCCTCTTAATCTGGTCCTTATAATGAACCTTAGGTCGAATGCTGATTTCGGTTGCCTGACTAGGCAGATGTTTGCTTCAACTGGTTTTATCCAGATTGTTCTAATAAGACAGAATTCATTTTATTGGTACCAGGGCCAGATTTAAGATTTTGCACAGCAGATCTCAGAGTGGAGGAAGGCATGGGAGGGGGCATGCCAAAAGATCTGAGGGCTAGATGAGGTGCAGAGGAAGGCCATAGATCCACAATTGTGCCCAGTTTATCATTATCACCCGTGGAGGAGTAGCCTAGTGGTCTGGTGACCAGGAGACCAAGGTTTGATTCCCCACTGGCACTCCTTGTGGTCTTGAGCAAGTGACTTTACCCTCCAATGCTTTAGAAGGGGGCCTGGAAATCTACATCTGGTCACACCTTGCCAAGAAATCACAGGGGCTGGGTCATCAGGAGTCAGCATTGACTTGATGGCACACATTGCAAGTAGTTGATATGGAAGGGCAGACTAGAGAGGCCATATGGTCTTTTTTGCCATTAAGTTTCTATTATCGCAATCGTATCTTTGATATACTACTACTACTATTAAACATTTATAAAGTGCTATAAGGCTTACACAGCGCTGTACAAACATACCATATAGCTCATAGCAGCTAGGCCATATAACGGTGTTGGCCTGTTAAAGCACGCAAACATAATTAAGCAGGAGTGGGCTTTTCTTTGGCCTGGGCATTTTTTGTTCCAATTTTGGCATCCTAGGCATTTACCTGTGTTGCGTGTTCCTAACTCCAGGCCTGGTTAGTGCATTGCCTAGTGAATTCTCAAGCTCTCTATCTGTGAGGAAGGATGTGATTGTTGTAGGAATCTGAAGTGTTCGAGTTCTACCCAAAATATGAATAAGGGTGTACCCTCAAACGAGAAATCATTTGTTTCAAAAATGACACGCAAACATACAATTGAAATGAATCAGCTTGGAGC